>CAMXCT020006589.1:983447-1000947 GCA_947184155.2 Cladocopium goreaui
GAATGAATGAACAAACGAAGGAACGAACGAACGAACGAATGAAGGAATGAAGGAATGAAGGAATGAAGGAATGAAGAAACGAAGGAATGAAGGAATAAAGGAATGAAGGAATGAAGGAATGAAGGAATGAAGGAATGAAGGAATGAAGGAATGAGGAAATGAAGGAATGAAGGATTGAATGAATGAATGAATGAAGGAATGAATGATTGAAGGAAGGAAGGAAGGAAGGAAGGAATGAATGAAGGAATAAATGAATGAAGGAATGAATGAATGAATGAACGAACGAACGAACGAATGAATGAATGAACAAACGAAGGAACGAAGGAACGAACGAACGAATGAAGGAATGAAGGAATGAAGGAATGAAGGAATGAAGGAATGAAGGAATGAAGGAATGAAGGAATGAAGGAATGAAGGAATGAAGGAATGAAGGAATGAAGGAACGAAGGAATGAAGGAATGAACGAATGAAGGAATGAAGGAATGAAGGAATGAAGGAATGAAGGAATGAAGGAAGGAACGAACGAACGAATGAGTGAATGAGTGAATGAGTGAATGAATGACATGCCATGGCATGACCTTACATCACATGACATGACATGACATGAAAGGATTCTGAAGTGCCACAGTCTCGCTACAGTCGCGCGCACCTCCATGTTCCAAAAGCGCTCCGAGACCCGCAGTTTTTTTTACAAAAATAATGTGACCAACTACTTGATGCTGATGCAGTAGACATATGAAATCGAGCTCGCCCTACAGTCTCGTGCACCTTTTCCCGACCTGATCTTCCAAAAGTGCTCCGAACGTGACAGTTTTTTGATGCGTTTTTATCTGAAACCGAGCTCTCACTACAGTCCAGCGCACTTTTTGTCGACAACTTTCCCCGATCGAGCCACAAAACTGCAGAAACAGAGACCCTCCTTCAGCGACCATGAAAGCCACTTTACCCAAAAAAACACAGGGTTTCGCGCCCGAGAGTCTTTTCAATCCGGAATTTACGCGCGACCTGATGCTGATGTGGTTGAGATAATGATAGAGATGATGATGTGGTTGCCATGATGGTGAGGAAGGTGGTCATTACAATCGTCCGTAACTCTGAAGTTTCCTAACTATACGTTCTTTGAATATTAATAATCTAAAAATCATAACCATGTCATGTAATGTCATGTCATGTCATGTCATGCCATGTCATCAACAACACGCATCATGTCTCCTCAGCAATGTGGTTTGCTCCACAACGTGCACGATGTCAACCATATCCACCACTCCACTCGCCATGGTCTCCACCTTCTCCGTCATTAGAGACTTAAGGGGTATCCAAAGAATCCGCGTTGCTTCCAGCGCAGCTGATACCTCCTGCGCAGAGGATTTCCAGTGACAAATCACAATATTTGAAAATACTGAAATCACCTAGCTGTCTTGGAAAATCTTGGAATGTTGCACATTGTTGCACGAAAGGCTTCGCAAATAAAGAAATGAGAGCTGACCTGGTCGTTGTGCTCGAATAAGTTCCATTTGTGAATCGGTTCAGAAACGTCCTGGTTCGGCGACGCGATGATATTGAGATTCTCATCACCACTTATCATGGCAGAGAGAGTGTTGTCGAACTTGGTGATGGCATTCATCATATTCGCCTTGCTTTCCTCTACTCGAATTGCCAAGGCGACCAGAAAGAAGTTCTTAGCAATCCCCAGCGAGTTCAAAATTTCTTTGAAGTTCTGCAGGCCAAACACAAAAGATTGGTTGGCCGAGTTCCCACTTGCTGGAATTCAAAGGACATGGAACTATTGATCACAGTCAAAATCAGTTTTCAATGTTCTGAAATCATCTCATTCTCCTCCAAACACATCCCGACTGATCCCGACACATCCCGACGGCTGAGACGCGTTTGGCTTAGAGCTCGTTGGGCTCCAGCCACATCCAACGTGTTGATCCAGGCCTCATTCGTCGGCCTGTCGGAATCATGACTGACAACCGATGTGTACGGATTGGGCATTGTGAAATGTGTGAAGTGGGAAAACAATGGAAAACATTAGCCAAACAATTTGAACCAAACACGGTGTAATTCAGATCTGGTCTTGTGGATTCAGATCTAGTCTGGTGGATTTGTTAAAAACGCTTCCATACATCTGTGACTGGCATTTCTCAAAGTGTGAAGTGCTTAGTACGCTTAGTATGCTTAGTCTGCTTAGTGGAAAGTGCAAGTCTGATGCTAGCCTCAAGATCGAGTCAGTTGAATCTCAGACGTACCTCTTTAGAATCGAATCCTCAATACCTGTCTGAAGAGTCTCGATGTGGTCTTCTGCCCTCAAATCTGGACACCAGACTGAAGAATAAGTGGCAGGATTCTCCACAAGGAAGACACGGGTACCGGGTACCACATGTCCTTTCTCAAAGGCTACATCAACACAGATTGCACCAGGCCTGAAGCCAACGATGCGCCCACCTTCACAAATTTCTTGCCTTGGCGAACATGGCACGTCTTGTACAGGTGTGTCACCCTTATAACTTATGAATTCGGTGGCCAATGCAAAATCTATAAGTTGAAATGGAATGATACCCATCTGAGATACATAGGCTGCTGAGAAGGGTCAAACGTGAATTGATAAGTGCGCATGGCTGCCAGGTATACCTATACGGAAAATTTGGCATACATCCTAGATTGTTCCCATGCCAAATCATGGATGTGCGTCCGTGGATGTCATTGTCATTCTTGTGCTCGTTGGTCACTGAAAACAGAAAGATCGAAGAGCAACATCGAAAAACATGGCTTGGGAGCCAATGGAGTGACCCAAAATGACCCAAAGATACTTGGGATGTGGGCCTTGGCCGAGTTTCTTCTCACATGCAACACAGATGTGATTGAGTAGTCGCTGACCGGAGCTGCAAACGCACATATCTTCTGAGGAAGCGCCCTGACCGAGATTCCATGCGATGGGACAGCCCGACATGGCCCCAGAGCTGTCTAGATCTTGAGGCTTTTTTAAGGCCATTGGAAGATCCAACCGCAAGATCCATGGTACTGTACCATTCTGACGCCTTCTCATCGTCTTCTCTTTCCACAGCTGAAGCTAGACTGTGATAGCACGACTCTGGCTTGAAGGTTTTCATCATTTTCATCATTTTCATCATTTTCATCATTTTCATCATCTATCGGATTTTTCGGATTCTTATCCGCGTCCACACTGCCCCTCCAGCCCGCTTCCCCGCTTCCCCGCTTCCCCGCTTCCGGCCCTGGCCTCGAAGGCGGTTTCGGTGTCTTGAGGACAAGCAGTGCACTGCGAAAGGCCGCGCCTCAGAGCGCAATGACAAATGAAATACAAATGATCATTCAATGATCATGCACTGCAGAATTGCACTGCTGCAGCAGCACTGCATGACCATGCACACTGCATGCACTGTACACTTGCTTATCTTACTTCTCTTACTTATCTTACTTCTACACATCTTGAAACAGATTGGCAGAAGCTTGCTTCCACTGCTCTTCTCACATTTGCACATCGCAGAAGGTGATTCGCTCATGGTTGACATCATCATTGTCCAACGACCAAGTGGCACGTTGGCATAGGTGCCTGTGGGACAATCAAGACACTCTGTCGACTGCCTCTGGTTGATGTACTTACCTGGCGAAAGTGCACTGGGTGCTTGCTTTTGGGTCACTCATACTTCAGCTGTTCCAGGTATGCAGCGCAAATCACTAACCACGCGAAAGTGAACGAAACATTACGAAACCATACAACACATTACACCACACTACGACACATCAACAATACATTAACAATACATTAACGATACATTACAATAGGTTACAATCCCACATGAAACCACATCATGAAACATCATTGAACATGATGTAGAACGAAAAAACTGACCATGTTCCCGGGCCATCCTGGGCCTTCAGAGCATTGAAAGCACCTCACTGATCCTCGCAGCTGCGTGTAGTTCCCCAGTCCACATGGAGTACAGGCCGTAGCTCCTGGTGCGCCACTGAAGGTCCCTGGCGAACAAAGATCACACGCCCCGGACGAAGCGAAAGAGCCTTCAGGACACATCTTGCAGCCATCCTTGGTGCTCATTATCCCTTCATCTGCAGGATCCAAAGGAAACAACGCAAATGATATCAACATGATATTGACAACGCATAAAAACGAAAAACAAGACCATAAAGTGAATCTGTGCGAAGATTTTCTGAGATATCTGAGATGGGATGGGATAATGAAGATACAGAGTTGTCTCAGCTTGATCATGTTACGATCAGTTCGATCCTTCATTTGGAGCTCAGCATCTGTCAGCGTCCAGGTACGACCTGCCTCGCACTGAGTCGTCCTGTCTGGTGGCACCCAACCGCCAGCGAAATTGCAGGTGGTGCCAGTACAGGGCAACTTTTTGTTTGTATCCTCAGAGACAAAGGGACTGGATTACTAAGAATTACACAGCACTCAGGAAGAGCTAAACATCCATTTGTGGGCAACTTATGCAAGCTACTTTTTATGTCAGCGTTGACTCCATGCTGGCAAACTCCATGACTAAGACCACTGTCAGATCAACATAGATCAACGTAGTCACAACATATCACAACTATGAGTACACTTTTGCCCTTCAGCCTGTGATGCACTCAGAGAACAATTGGCAAGATCAGTTGCCGAGTCTCTGTCGAGCTCCAGAGAACATCTGTCTTAAAATCGAGACCATCCTTGCTACGTGTTGAAATCAGACAAGTTATCAAAAGTGTTGCCCGTATCATATCGAGATGTATCGAGTGTATAGCATCGAACATCCTTTTTTCCTTCCAATCAGTAGTTGACAGTCCATATCCCTCGGTCTGGAATTGATCTCAAGGTCAAGAGCGGGATTGAAATACCATGAGTTGATTTCGTCAAATTCCAAAACCCAAACAGCAATTGTTTGTCAGAGGATCGTTCATCGTTCCAATCGCAATTATAGTCATTTGAACCAACCGCAAGGCTATATATAGATATACCCAAAATCCCCTGGCTTATCATCATTCGAATTGCCATAAATTGGTGCATATAGTATAGTATATGCCCCATTTTGAGACACACCCATGTACCATCTCGTTACTTGTTTTATGTATCGCATTAATTTCCAACTGTCACAATGTCCACATTGTTGCCCAGATACGATTATCCTATCAATTTTAACTACAATTCTTCAAACTACCAATTCCATTCATTATAATTGATTATTATTAAACGATATTAAGAGCACTTGTCAAATTGCTGATGAATATTAATAGCGTTTAGTGTACCCTATTTGAAACACACTTACTAATCTTACTATCATCAATCATAATTCATATCTTCACCATATTTGGATGGTATCCCGGACACCTGCCAACGTCAGCCTCCGTTCGAAAGGCCAGTTGGATGAAGGCAGAGTCTGGAGGTCCTGTCACCTGGTGAACATCGCTGAACCGTTGATGTTTGAATCGATATGACATGTTGCTTATAAAATATTATAAATTGTTGATAGTCTCTGTAATTTCACAAAATCATGGGCATATCATATTATAATCTATAGTCTATATGATTGTTGCTGTTGCTGTTGGAATTGTTTAGTCCACGCACCTCACCTGGCGGAGAAGAACAATGCCATCTCGATCGCCATAGGAGGGCGGCGTGGTCTTGGGATCAACTGAGTTGAACTGTCGGACGCGACCCGTTTGTCCATAGAAGTCGATCCCCAAAGACAGCCTCCCAGGTCGGAATCTGATGCTAAAAAACGCACACCGCAAAAATGTGCCATGGTAAATCTATGTTCTATTAAGTCATATTACTTTATAATCGCTATCCTCTTCCTATTCCTGTACTGCCGATATTTGCCTTAATCAAGATCACGCCTCGTGTGTAGCCATGATGTGTAATTTGCTATTACTAGGTGCTCCAAGGGCTGCAAGTCCAATGTGAAATGAACGAGACCAGTGCAAGACACGGAAGTAAATTGCTGGCAATTCTGTGTATCTTCATTTGAACAAACAGAATTGGGGAATGAGTCGGTGCAGGTAGGCAATTTGCATAGTGTCAACATCTGCGTTCGAAGCCACTCGTAGAGGTCTTGCAATGACTGACTTGTGGCCAACTCGCTGAAAGACCTGCAGTAGTCTGAAGCATTTTGTGGCAGTAGAGAATCCCAACAAACTGCCGGTATGTTCAAAGATATCCAGAGAAGGACACGCGCATGGCTTTTAATGCCTCTAGCCTGAATGCCAACACCCAGGGCAATTTGGCATGCCGCTTGCCAATTCCATTGAGGAATTCAGGACTTGGTGAAGTTGAACTGAGGAATTTCAAAGATGTTCAATGTCTTTTATACAAACTATGATGCCACATGCAGAAGCGACGAGATACTAATGGCCTAGTGGACTAGTGGCCTTGCTTCTCAAACAAATCGTTTCAGATCCTTGTCTCAACTGAGCATCATCATGCATCATCCTACCAAAAAAGCCTTTCATTCATTGACCTCCGAATATCAAACCTTCAAAAACCTCACACATCTTTAGACCTTGTGATTGGGAAATCTGGTCTGGCCTGTTCTGAGTAATCAGAAAGGTATGGAGAATGGACGCAATGAGCCACATTCCATCGTAGAAGTAACCTGCCCACTGATGGTTGCAAGATCCCTTTCCATTGGCGAAGCCCTCACAGAGGTTAGTGTATTCGCTGTACAGATCTGCAAGGCTTCTCCCTGACAGTGAATGGATCTCTGCCGTGTTTAGCATCGGCCCACGATCACTGGCGATCAAACCGTACGACGCCCGATGCAACTCATTCACAGTGCAGGGAACCTTTTCGGTTCCAGCAGTGAGCGTGATGTAGTTTGCATTCCACCATCCGGAGGACACAAACCAGTTGAAGTCTGGCGTCAAGATATTCTTTTTGAAGGCTTGGCACAGAAGCATGGAGCCCTCCAGTTCGTAGAGAGCCATCATATTAATCCTGCCGGAATGGTGTAGCTAGGCTCTATAAACTGTGCCGGAAGTTAATGATGTCATACGGTCTGCAAAAGGAACAAACACCCATTCAATGGACCCGTTCCCACACGTACAAGAGGTTCACCATAGCAACTGCGTATATGGCACCAATATGCAGAGACAATCTGACAAATCTACACAAATCTATACATATACAAATCTATTGGATGTGAATTGTTGCGCAACATGTCCTGAAAAGATGTGAAAAGTCTCAGGCTCTAAGCTGTCCTTGAATCCTTGCTGGCGGCCAAATCTACAGCAGCTTGTGCATCTTCGATAAACTCCACTCTGTGGGTAAAGAGCGATGTCCACGAATATGTCCCAGCAGCGTTGTCATTTGCCATCATCTCAAGTAGCAAATCTTTAGCCAAATTGTTAATGCCACGGTAGCCGTAGACAGTTCCAATCCGTTGAAAACCTAAAAACTTGAAAAGCTCGTAGATCGAAAGCACCTGGCACTCGGCAGCCGTGTCCAAAAGGCAGAAGAGCGGCATGTAAGTGTACCCGTCATGAAACAACATGCAATCACATGACGTCACATGTCCCATCCTGATCCATCGTGCATAATCACTAGGTTTGACTCCATGGCTGATGGTCAGTGGATGTCAGTGGTCCGCTCTGCAAGAGATGCGATATGTTGCGATTCAAGGCACATTGAAGCGAAACGACGGTGCCATGCGGGTGAAATATGGGTAGCGATCACTGTTGCTCAAGCTCACCGAAACGCAGCCGGAACCGACCTCACAGGCAGCGGTGACACAAGTGACATTCCAACGGGTTCTCCAAGGCCTTGGAAGCCTTGCGGACCGGCCTGGAGGACCTGGAAATGGCGCAGCGCATCGTTGACGGCTTCACACGCAGCGCTGCAGGAGTCACTGAAAACGATGTGCTTTTGGGGTCCTCGAGCAATTCGGTGTGGAAAGCAACGAAAGCCAAGAGTTTCTTTCAGAACCCGACAGTCCTGTGGTCATGGCTGCCACAGCAGCAGTTGTGGCATCGGGAACCGTGCACTTCGAGTCCTGAGAAAGCGGACAAGAGATGACCAAAGATGCCCTGAGTAAGTACAAGTAGAGGGGGTGAACAAGCGCGAGGAAAAAAAAACACACATGCAGGGGGCAAGGGCAGAAACTTAAAAGTGCAACAAACTGCAACAGAATCATTTGAGAATCTTCTGAGTCGGGCAGTGGATTGTAGAAATTTGATGGCAATGGGGCAAAGCAACAGAAAGGAAAAGCTTGCATCAGCTTGCGCCTTACAAATAGAAATCTCCACCCTTGGGCCCAACACGACTCTGGTCGTGGCCGCGCATCACCAGTAATTAGTTCTCATATTACCAACATGTCCAAGCGGCCACGAGGTAGGCATTGAGCCGAAAACCTGGCAGAAAACTGCTGCTTTCGATGTCTTGAACTGCTTGTGCAATGGAGGGCTCTACCATTGTCATGAGATCGCCGAGACCACCAACATACGGGTTGATGACGGCCACATTGATGTCGACCAGTCCTGAAACAGGCCACGGTCTGGGCTGCCAGGGGCTTATTCTGCGGGTGCCTCGCATTTCCATTCGAGGGGGCTCTACCTCTACCCGTGCAACGTCTTGGCAAAATCATGCCACTTCACGGCTCGTCGCCTCTTTAACCAGTTATTTTCCAAGAGGAGTGACAGAACTAGTTTTTACCTAACTGATAAGCCTTGGGATTTCAGGAAAACATCAAGCAGAGAAGCGTGATGCATCTGTGTTGGTGATGTTCACCTTGCAACCGTTGCCGTGATATCTGCAGGGCCACGACGAGCCATCCACTGTTGCCGAGCATGTGGCCGGACAAAGAGTGGCAGCGCTCATCGTGAGCAACCCAGCGATTTCTAAAACTTGAAGGGAAGCCCCGAAGCGCAGGAAGGGACCTCGCTGGTGGCATGGTGCAAACATCGCTACAGCTTCAGCATTCCAAATTTTTGGAAGCTTGAGCACGCAGCTCAAAAGCTTTGGATGATAAACTTTTGGACAGCAAAACTTTAGAGCCTGAGACTTTCCAATCTGATTTACATGTTTTTTCTGAACAGAATTCTTTAAAACCAATTGACTGCAAAGGTTCACATCTGCAAGTAGTCGGAGGCAGAAACAGAGAAAAGCGGAAGTCCGGTCCAAGTCCCGAGGGTTTTTCCTGCAAAGATGCTGTTCTTGGCCATGTTTTTCTGTACAAGTTGACCCCAGGTCCACTGGACATGGGACACAGGTGAGAACACACCTCGGGATTGAAACTGGCTTGGCCACTGAGCCGAGTTCCGTCTCCCTCAAAACCTGGAAACAATGCTCTGAAATCATCATTAAATCACTGAAATCGTCATTAATCATCATAAGTCATTTATAGATATTTACAGTATTTATAGTTATATAATAGTTGTTTTAATTGGATCTGAAGGATCTGAAGGTCTGGGTCAACCTGGCTTTAGCTGTTGGGATCTTTGGGCCGTTTGGGCTGAGCTGTTCCCAGATCTCAGCGCACCAGGCGCTGAAACTCTTGGAGACAATGGCGGCGAAAGGTCTCCTCCGACGGGTATGCGTCCAGAATCCGTTTGGATGTTTGATGAATCCAATGTAAATATATATGTGTATATATATATATATATGTATATATATATATATCAAATATATATATATATAATATATATATATATTATATATATATATATCAAATATATATATAATATATATATATTATATATTATATATATATATACGTATATCTGTATATGATATCATGTATATATATATATATATTATATATATTATATATACGTATATCTGTATATGATATCATGTATATATATATATATACATGCAGTATATATTATAGTGAGTGGTGTAGTACCATGTAGTAGCTGTACGAATCCAAGATCCTAAGACTTTGAAAACGCGAGCTGCGCGTCTCATCGTCTCAACATGCAGTATCTCACGCCTCCAAAGCAGGTGTCCACTGGACATCCTGGACATCACCGAAGAGACCGCGCGTCTCTGTGGCCCGAGTGAAGGGGCGATGAGTGATGGAGCGCGACAGGCTGATCTCGCCTGCACCCAGGGGAAGTGCGAAACATGGGAGGCACAGCTGAATAAAATGAAATAACATTACATAATGTATCGTAATGTCAAGTAATCTGAAGGAATCTGAATCTCATGTTTCATCCGAACTTCAAATCTCAAAACATCCCAAGTCCCAAGCTGGACATGACAAACTCAGTCAATCTCAAGCCACTGCCTACGGCTTGTGCTGATGCCAAGCAATTGAGGATCACACCTCGGTGCAAGTGCAGCAAAATGGCTGCAAAATGTGGCCACAGCCATTGTCACAGTTGTTTTCAATTTGTTTTTCCAAGGTATAACCACAATACGCCACAATTGTTTCCACAATTGTTTCCATCACAGTTCTTGTTCCTCCCCCACCTTCTATGACACTTGGCTTTTCCGGATCGGAGCGGTAGAGTGCCGAGGCGATCTGATGCAACGTGCAACCAGCGGCAGCCGCCACCTAGTGATTGAGTGGTTGACCCTTCAGCCCACGATTTCTGGGTGCATAGAAATGTATCGGAAAACGTCGTAACGTGTTTGTAACGGGTGAGCTGATAGTGTATCAGAATGATGGTGAAATCTCCACTTTGACTTCATTTAGTAAAATCCTCAAAGTTTTCTTCCGAGATGCAGGGTCTGGATGAGAACAGCATCCCAAAAGTGAAGCGACAACAAATGATACGAAACTGCACGTGTTAATATACTGTTAATGTGTGTTTATGCCATAAAATCCTCACAACTGGAGATATGCAGCGAGACACCTGCAGCCAGAGGGTTGACAACTCCAGCAGCCGCAAGCAAGGACGCTCTAGGCCAAGTGTCTCTGCCAGCATCCTGGGTTATATTGCAAGTGAAAAATCCATCCATTGTTTGTTGGAGAACTTATACAAACATCCCACCTATCTTCCCGATAATTTCGGATGATTAGCTGTATGCTTTTGTCACACTAAACTTTCTAAACCAAAACCGTTTGCCAAGTTTCTTTGCATCGGCTTCGCCGTCCAACTCTGCGATGTACTTCAGTTCTTCCGGGCTGAATGGTTCCTGGAAACGAGGCTTGCTGGACATCTACTGGATCTCTTCATGGAACCTTCATGCCCAGATTCCCAGGCTCATCTGTTCCCTCAAAGGATGCCATGTCGAATCAGTCGGGTTGTTGGGACTATGGATCAATATCCTGGCAAACTCAATGCACCCAGTACCCATGCAATTCAAACAACCGAAATGTAGAGTTCAATTGAACAATGTTGAACATCATTTCAGAATTCCGAGGTGTTGTGCATATGAATATTTTATTATCGTCAGATCTCACCGCTCCCCAGCCTTGCACTGTGGCCACGAAGCCCATGCGACATCGTGCAGGGGAAAGCAAAGTCGATCCGGCAAAGAGCAGCCATGGTCGATGGGCACTAGCCGCCTCCTGCATCAGCTGCATCTGATTCCAAAAACGAAAACGGTTTCCTTTGATCATGTTCATGAAGAACACGAATTTGATGGTTGGAAAATGTTGGAAACCTCAATTTGTCAAGTCTTGCTTAAGCTCCTCCCATCGACGTGTTGCACAAGCCTTGGAGGATCAGCAGAGATTTGACACAACCAGAGACAAGGAGGAATTAGATTGATGTCCAAGGCTGCCACAGGTCCCCAAAGTTTGGAAATGGACAGATACAGTTTCAGCCAAGAATCAGATTGCCCTGGTTTCGATCAAAGTTGACCTTGGTTCACACACTTATTCCAACACCCGCTGGCTGCAGCTACACTTCATTTCATTGTCAGTTGCAGTTCAAACCCTTCCCTCTTGCTGTTTTCTCTGCTGTTTCACTTTCTGGTTTGGGCGAGAAGCTATCCGAAGATCAAGGATGCCAATGCGGTGCACATCTTCAACGCTATAAGAAGAATATCCAAAGTCTTCAGACGACTCCGCATCCACAAAAGCCTTCAAAGGCGAAATGAGTTTGACATAGTTTGACGAGAGATGCACCGGCATCGAATAACAAACATGTGTAATATAGTTCTATTTATATACTTTGTTACAACTTTGATAGTCGTATGGTCGATCTCTTGTTTTGAACATCGCTTTCTGCAATGGTACAACATGCATTTTGCATTTTTCCAACTGTTTTGTTCGATGTTTATTAGATGGCAGGTGTCGAACAGCTGCCTGGAAAGCTCCCAACTTCCACACCACAGAGGGTTCTCCATCAATCTGCACTGGCACAAAGCCTGGTTGCGGCAAGGAACGTCCACATGTCTAGGGATGATTCCAGAGACAATGGTTACAGTACTTCACAGTATGATTTAGTATGACACTATAGAAACTTAATGATGCGACTCCTTGATATCCAAAAAAGGGCTGCAAACCAAAAAATCACTGGTACGACATACGTATAGTCGCCTTAGCTCTTCTCCAGACCCAAACAGTGTTCTTCAAAACTCTCCTATCCAACAGTGCTGTCGTTCACTTGTATCCAGTGGCGACCTCCCTGATGACCCATCACCATTGCAACTAAGCGTCTTTGGTGCCGGCAGCGAGCTAAAGTTGTCGTTGGCACCTCTATAAATTCTACACCCTAAAGTCATTGCCAGCAAAACAATGCAGTGCAGCAGCTATCAAAGTCAGAATTGTTTTAGCGCCCCCACCGCTTGAAGAATGGTTCTTTGTCTTGATTGACCACTTCTGGGCCATCACTTCTGGGCCATGTGCTGTCGCGTCCGGCAACGGACATGCTGGCCATCATCTCACTCCTCACTACCTGCCTCATACCGTCCAAATTCATAGCAAGAGTTCTCTCCACGGCTTCGACCAATCGTACGCTGTCGTTTGACTGCTGGGCCCAAGGGCTACGAAGGTCCCGGGAGCTGCTAGGCTCGGAGGGCTCACAAATCCACAGGTATCTCTTGGCACCATCATGTTGGCTCCATGGAAAACTTTTGCCCTTGCACTGAATGGAAACCATGAAGAGCACTACTTGTGAAGCAATGAAAGCTGCGAGCTGCAGAATACCTGGCACGGGTCGCCTGGAGTAAAGGACCCCAAGCTGTAGCATCAAGGTCAAAGCCATGGTTCCCAACGCTAGCAGCGCTGCAGCTTTTGGTGTGAGCAAATTGCAGGGGAGCACAGTGATACGTGTGAGATAGTTTAGGCAGGAATGGGCCCGGACCCTTTCAAACATCACATCTCCCTGTTCCTTCTCTGAAGCGTATTGCTCACTGATCACTCCGATGAAAATGTTCATCACGAAAATGGAAAAAAACAGGACACCACCGTAGAGCAAAAACAGTTCAAGGTAGTCATCCGGCGGATGCTCGGGCAGCCCTTGGGTTATCAGGGAGGTAAAGCTATACCAAAAGGTGTGCGGCCACAAATGCTCAGGGGTCACTTGCACAGCACACATCGCATGAGAGAATGCACAAAACCCTAGGATGGTGAAGCTCATTGCTGGAAGTAATCCATGAGCCAGCTTTTTGAGGGGCAACAATGCCACGCCAATTTGTTTCGACAGAGAGACACCTTCAAGCAATCTCATCCAGTACATCAGAATGATCAAACATTGAAGCAACCGTGACTGATGCTGCCACAAAGCATAATGGGCAGGAAACTTCGAATGAGATCCCAAAGATTTCCCAGACGACAGTAGCTGGTTGGGTCTTTGCGACAGCAGGCTGCAAACTGCACAGCTTCCAGCAAGACGTCGACAATTCCTTTCGCAACAATCCAATCTGCGACAATTCCATGCCCATCTGCCAAGCTGGGTTTCAAGGCCACAAAGGCTTGGTCAGTTTCCACAGAAGCCTCGTGCGCCATCAAGGTCTCAACGACTAGCAAGCACAAACCCCAAGAGGAGGTCACCGTTTGGACGATATCCACCCACATGGAGCCATTCCAAAATGTGAACCAAACTGCACCACGCACCGGTGCACATTTGAAAAGGAACATGGCCTGCTGTTGTGTTGTTTGGGCATCCAACACTGCAGAGAAGAAACTGGGAGAGATTATGTCTGGAATGTGACATACTTGGATCCTGGCATCAAGCATTGGCCTGTCTCGGACATCCGTCAAGTAGGTATGCCATTCCGGGGCCATCCTGTAGGAGTCATTGTAGATCCAGTCAACCTCTCAGGGGCGTTCCCACAACTTCGAAACAACAGCCACTATATAGGAACAGCAGTTTGACTGTGGGGTTGGCTATTGGTTGTTTTTCTCTAGTTGCGAAGCAAATCGCGTCGACCAATAGTATGAAAGCAAAAGGCATAGCAAAAGAAGATCATGACAAACCTTTTTTGAGGCCATCAGAATTCAGCCCGATCGTCCGTGGGGGGAACCGGCTGGGATAAATACAAGCCCGACATCGTCGCCACCATTGGCGATGGGTCCATCCAGGTTGAACCGGAATGAACCACCACAGTAGCACCCACAGCTTAAGTTTAAAGAGTTGCAAACACAATGACACCTGGTAACAGCTGTAATCTTGATTCTCAATGTTTTCTCTAAATTACTGTTTTGGATTGTGGAACTTGCTCGTTAATTCTCAGACCATCTAATATAAGATTAAACGGGAGCAGGCGCTTCTCCTGGTGAAGTTTGCTTGGCAACGATGCTTCGCTACAGTCATCCCGCCCGGAACGGGCAAGCACCGTCCCTGAGAAGACGACACATTGTCACATTGCAATCAAGTAAGGCCGTTTTCACAGATGCTGAGCGGCTCAAGAACACACTGCGAGCCGATAGCGATAGGGAACCGAAAGGCTCAGAATTCACGCTTCACCTGCACATGTTCTGTCGTCGCACCAGCAAACTCCAACTGATGGCTTGTGAAATTTGAAGTGCTGGAGAACATTGGTGCAGAACCTGTGGCGGTGTGTACGCCGCAGTCCATGAGCCCTAATTTCGCCATCAGAGTTTTGAATTCCTATCTGAGCCCCCCTAAGAACACCTGAAGCCGTTGCCAGAGTTGCCGTCTTTTGCATCGGAATATTTTGCCAAATGCCTGCAACCCAATGACTTCTGGGGCCCTGCTGGCATCAGCCTGCACGCACTGGGCAATGGAATTGCGCCATCCACCTTCCACTCAAGTCTAGCACATGGGAGCAGGTGCATCTTGAGTGAAAGGTTAACATCCCCAGCGTCCAGGCGAGCCGGTGAATTTCGGAATTTCGGATTGCGTCTTAAGGTGATAGCCGTGGGGTGTCTGAATTTGCTACTGCTGAGCTGACTTCAAGAAAAAGTTTGGAAACTTTCATCGCACTCACACGTCATGAATCTAGCAGAGGTAGCTGTAGATCATTTGGCCATTGTGGAATTGGATTTCGGTTTCATCAACAAAGGCATTGGGGCCCTGCAAGCGTAAGCTGCCGTGATGCAATGGAAGGGAAGAAGGAAAGACAATTCCGATGAGGTTGGAGTGGAGACGGCACAAAAGATGAAGAACCCAGCCAAGAACACCGGACCAGCCCGACAAAGCCGACTGGAAAGGGCATGGCGGAGGACTTACATACAACATTATGCTGCTACGCGACGGAACGTGAATATAGAAGTTGGCCACAAAGCAGTGTGGCACGCAGCCATTCTTCTTGGCTGTAGCCGTCAGCAGCACATAGCTTGAATTTTGATCTGCGACGTGGGTGCGAAACATTTTTAATTGCTTGCACCAAGAGCTGATATCCTTTGGGCTCAAGAAACACGTGCATGCTCCATCACAGAGGACGCAAATCTTTTTCTGTGCTGCCGGTAAATTTGTGCCCAACTATGTGGCACTCTAAAATCTCGAGCCCTGGTTCGCTCAAAATTGTGTACCGCTTATCGTTTCTATGTCTTCTGCTCTACGCGTTCTTGTGACAAGCCGAAAGGTAGAAACACTTTCTCTTCAAGCGGCTATACCACCAAGTCCCGTGTCATCTCAACTGTATTGGTCCTTTTGATGGGTTTGAATCATCCCAAGCACAATTTCACAGCGAAACCCTGCTTGGTGGGATTCGGGATCCACAATCAGAAGAAACATTGTTGCCTCAGCTGCTTCTCTTGCATATGTGGCCAGTCCAAGCTATCTAAGCTTTCCAAGTGGGATTCGGCCTTTTGAATCATCCCAAGCAAGGTTTGAGAGCGAAATCCTCCTTCGCGGTGGGAATCCTTCCGAAGGTGCCCGGATTAAGGCCTCTGATTGCCTAGGTCTAGAGGTGCTGGCGATTCAGCTGTCCTGTGTTGCCATGTATTTGCATCCAGGGTGGCCTTTGAAGCGTCTATTCTTGTTCCGGCATGCTTGCTTGTTCTTTCAAGCTCTGCGTAACAAGCACGAAAAACAACAACACGCAACTCTTAAGTTAGGCCCACCGGCACTCCACAATTCCAATAGTCTACGCAAAGCCGTTTCAACAAGATGGAAACCATATTGAGGAACCATTCGAATACTAAAGAGTCTGCAAAACAAATATGAGCAGCCAACCCACATGCATTAGTTTGCAACAGTGAAAACATAAGCTCACACCATTCCGTCTCCTGGGCCTTCAGCTTGTATTCCTCCTTCCGTCATATGCGGTCTAGGGCGCACGGTTTTCGTGCGCCTGGCGGCCCTTTGGACGCCCAGCTTCTTCATGGTTTCAGTATACTGCCGGAAAATCCTGCTAGTCTGTGCATTCCTGTTTGGGGTTGTATTCCAGCTTCTGTCAAAAAGATGCCTCCCTTGCTTGCAACCACCGACCACTATTGCGGAACCAAACGCTAGTCGCATGTCTTTGCTTTGGGCCTGTATTTCAGTTCCTGGGGCCTATACGGACGCGCGCTTTTCACGTGCCTATTGTAGGCGCGCGCTTTCTTCGTGCCTGCCGGCCCGCACGCTCTCTGCGCGCCTGGGGGGCACGCTCTTTGCACGCCAGGGGTGCGCGCTTCTTGCGCACCTGGGGCGTGCGCTTTTTGCGCGCCTGGTGTGGCGCGCGCTTTTTCCGAGCCAGGCCTGGCGGTTGGGTATTTTTGTTCTGTTTTGTGCTAGAAATGTGTTTGGTACCTGCCGCGTATGTGCTTGCTCCCATTTGGTTCATGGTCAAAGTCGTTCTGCAATATCGTTGTCCAGGCCGACGTCCTCGGGCGTGCTTCCTTCCAGCACCCTAAGAGCCATTTGCTCCCTCGTCCATTCATCCTTCTTTCTGTACCCATCTCTTCCACCGCCATCAAATTATTCGGTAATATGTGTGTATATTATTGATTATATTTATACATTCATTTATTTATTTATCTATTTGTTTATTTGTTTATTTATTTATTCTTGTATTTATTTATTTAATTATTCACGTATTACTATCTGTATGTGTAAGATGCTGCCTAAACAAAATCAAATATCTAGAGCCACCTCTTCCACTCCGTTCTGCTCCCTCACATCCACATCCGTGCTGACATGCAGTTAAGCGATTATGGCTTAGGTATGTAGAATGCCCATTGACGCTGCACGTCGGGAA
>CAMXCT020006589.1:1005947-1094949 GCA_947184155.2 Cladocopium goreaui
TATGTTTGCTATTGTATGTATGGTAGGTGTGGTAATTACATTTCATGTGTATGGTATGTATGGTATGTATGGTATGTATGGTATGTATGATAGATATGATAGGTATGGTATGCATGGCATCATTGACATGTATGGTAGGTACGGTATATGTTAAACACAGGTAGTGTTGTCAGAGTACACAGGTAGTAAGTAGGAAGTAGATACAGTAGATACAGTAGATGCATAGCACATGTATATATGACTATAGGTAGCACGTAGGTACTTTGAAGGAGTATGTGTGCTACGCAGGTCGCCTAAAAGGTAGCATGTACCTAGTAAATGCGAGGCTGGTAGTCAGAAATGCTGCAAAGACCTAGCAAATACGAAGCTGGACCTCAGAAATGCTGCCAATAGCTTGCAAATAGAAGGGAATTGGGGCTGCTACCTGGGGACCCAACCGGGGGAGGGGTGGGGGTGGAGAGACGGAGGACGGGACCATATATATATAATCATATAATATCATATATATATATGTGTATAATCATATATATATATAATCATATATATCATAACATTCTCCGATGTAAAAGCAAGACTTCAGAACATGTTTGTCAAGGACACTCTTACGAATGGTTTCTTTAAACTCTGCATGTCCGACAACTCCAAGCAACCGCTGTGTGTAGCTGGCTTCTTCTGTTGACCTATCGGCACACCCTCCATGGCTGCACGTGACGACCTCGTGGTGATCGTCCAGGGCTGTGCTGAATCCAATGGGCACAAGGAACAACTACTATTTCATTGCTATTTCTAGAGTCTACTCACGTCCAGTCGCTCCAAACAGGAAACTCACCGACCTGTTGGACAATGATCCGAAGTATTGAAATGTAGTTGGGAGGTATCAACAAAAATGGCAGCCATAGCTCCAAAGAACCCTCTCCCTCTCATATCAAGAGGTATCAAAGTCGATCAACACTGGACGACCGTCAGGCTGTCAGGTCTTTTGCACTTCGGATGCCACTCCTAACAACGCTTCATCGCTTCGTTCGTCGTGCACATGCAGAGGCCAGTGACTCGAGACTCAAGACATGTTAAGACCACACTTGGCATGTCGACAGTTTTGTCTCCAAAGAGAACATGCAGGAACCAATCACCCAGGCGATCAGCCAGGCGACCGCCCAGGGCAACCTTTGAGTCAGGCCCTGCACAAACTCGTTGACAGTGAAGATGTGTGAAGATTGTGAAGGCACACTGCTCGCAGTGTGATCAAGCCCATGCAACACTGGCTTCAGTCCAAGACTTTGGGAAACACAGAGCTAGCAGCTAGAGCAGCTAGAGCAGCTAGAGCAGCTAGAGTATGTTCTGCCAAAATGCAGTTTTTACTTCAGTGTCACAAACCAGTGTAGAGAGATGACTTAACTTCATCTTGATGATCAGTGTTAGCTAACATGTGTGCAATATGTGCCTGTGGCTGAAAGCGATCTCAGTCTTGGACAAGCCACGACTACCAAAGCTCAATGAGCTGGTCGCAAGTCTCACGTTGGAAGACCATGATTCTCTTATTTGCTACCGATTTCTTGGAAGCAAAGTCAGAAGTTGGGAACCTGGCCACGTCCCACCAAGACTGCAGGGAATAAAAACATCATGTCGGCTACACTGATCGGATGTCAGGTGCTCCGCCAGCCAATAGGGCTGAAACAAAGTGCTGTGGAATTCTCAATGGTCAACCATGTTCGGTGAAACATGTTAAAATAATATGTCAATAGATGTTAACATTTATTGAATATTATATAAATATGAATTTATGTTAAAATATGTATGAAAGGTTTCAACTTCGAAGGCCATCTTCCAAGAATCTCTCTCTGCACTCTGCATCATCCTGTCGGAATCGGCTCGTGGCTGTCTAAATCCGGTCTTGATCCATGGCAAAGCCACGTGGCTGCGTCGCTCAGGCGGTGAAGCTCAAACCACCTTGACCTAGTCGTGGCCCGCCTGCACCCCACTGAAAGCTCGCAGATTTTAAGTCGAAAAATGATGAAACATTAAAAATCATTATAGTGTGATTAATGTGGAAAGGTCTTCTATTGCTAAATGATAAATGTTCCTCATATCTTCTCATCTCAACGAGTTCTCACATTTGTCATCAACGATTATCAAGACACAATTTGCAGTGACTTGTGGTCTCACCTTGGCGGCAAAGCGTATATCAGCCGGAGCTTCGATCACGGCCTGACACGCAACACATGAGGTAAACAAGCATGAAAGCACCGCCCGAAATCTTCTCGGAAATTGGAACAATAAGTTCATAGAGGATCATAGAGGCATTGACAACAGGATAGCAATTTCGATAGCAATTTCGAGCATTCGCGAAAATTCAAAGCCCATTCGATCCCGTCAGACGGGCTCTGTGGATCCGCCTCAGCACGGATTCGGATGGTCTTCTCTCCGCTTAGGACCTGATCAGCTAAGCCACGGTCGCAGCTGATGATGAGTTGGTTTTTTGTTTGAAAAACAATAGATGTTTAAACATCATAAACTCTTCCAATCCGCTTTGCATGATTTTGTAGCAACAATATTTGGCAGAGGTCCAATTTATGTAGATGCAAGATGGAAAACATGTAAAAATGTGAGCAAGTCAGATGAGGTAGCGGTATAATATGGGCACAGAACTGCAAAAGCAGAAGCTGCCACTGAGCAGGGTTTTCCTACCACGCTGGAGACTCCCGAACCTCCTCGTTTCTGATTGGTCGCGGAGGTGGTGTCTGGATCAAATCCATCTCCTTCACGCCCTCGTGAGTGGCTCCTGTCAACGACATTTCGAGAACTGACAAATTTGAAATCTTCCATGGGAACATGTTGACCTCCAAAGCGCCGCACCAATATGGTTCGACCATGCAACAGACAAGAAACAAAGGGCGCAACATGGCGCAACTTATGGATAATGGGACTGTTCGGCTCGAAACATGATTCTCCCATATGCTCCCTATTCGGTCTTGGCCTTCCATCAGTACCCATCTGATCCCATCTGCCTGGGGTGTCCGCATTTGCATTCACTTCAGCCTCAAGTTCGGCAGATCGTCTACATCGTCTACTAGGTTCCGACAGATCTGGATAACTGGATATGAGTTGTAATATGTTGCAATAAAAACCAGAATTTCATAGAATGCCATCTTCCAGTCAAATCTGCAGGGGAAGAAAAAGCACACGTAAACTGGATGGTTTGCCATCGGTGTGCTTACCTGTTTCATAACATCGAAGTCTCGCGGCTGCCCGCCTCTTTCGTAGCATCTGCCTCTGACTGCCTTGGGCAAGTCAAAGATCTGACATTGCACCAATTCTCTGTCAGGGTCATATCAAATCCTCTCGTGGTTTACATGAGAATAAAGATTCTATCAAGATGTTTGATCATCTACTATACACAATAAATTTAATAAAGCCAATGCATATCAACTTGAATTGAGTTGATCAATGTGGGGCTGGTGTGCAAAAGTTGCAGGAGGCCACATCCACTGACTGGAAACCGTACCGTCACATATTTCTCAGGGAGTGGCATCTTGTCCTCGCTTGTGGCCTGAAACAGAGAAGGTCCAGCTACAGCAACTGACAGCAAGAACTTGCGTGGACCAATTTTTTCCAGATCTGCAGGACTTGTGGCAAGCTTCTTAGCATCTTGATTGTTACCCTATCAAGCTTTTGGTTTGCGTGATGCAGTGATGCAATGATACGTGTGAAAGATTATTAAATCTGACTCGTAGGAACGACTTGCACCACTTCCAGTCCAGAAGAACAAACGGCCAACATTTCGATTGTCACGTCCCAATCCCCGCCATGAAGGCAGTGCTTTTGAAGCCAAAGAGTTGCGCGCGCCTCTTTCGTTGATCGTCCAGGAGGTGTTTGCAGCATCGCATCTTCTGGATCAGGTCCTGTCATCAGAAAACGGATCAAAATGGCACCACGGCTTCCATCGCTTCAGAGAAATATGTAGGTTCCAATGGTTCCGGAACAACCATTTGGATTCAGTCCAAAAGTTTGTAGAGCACGCGGTGGAAGCAATCTTCCAAAACTATCAAAACTCCAACATTAATCAAAATCAATATCAATATCATTCCATGCAACCCGAGACAACCTGAATGGAATGTGGGCCATCCGAGATATCACCTGCACAATATATCCGACATCCCCAACATCCCCACGGAGCTAAATTCATCCTGCCTGTGACCTCAGTTGTTGGCCCTGTTGGCGCCGTTGGAGCTGCAGTTGGAGCTGGAGCCTCTCTCCCGAGGAAAGATATGAACAAATGGGGTGAACGTGGGTGAACCACTGAACACGGTGAACCATAAAAATACGACTGGAAATATGTCTTGCAGACAGATTCCAATGTCGATAGGGCAAAATGAAGCCTTCGCTATTCACTGCGGGGCGGAAGATGGGTGGAACATGGGAAAATGGGAAGATGGAATAAACTGGTCATTGCTCCCCTTTTCAGAATGCGGCAAGAAAACTCATCTGTGCCTCGTCATCAGAGGAGAGCATCACCACATCTTCTCTCTGTGGCTTTGCCCGAGCCACCCGACCCTGCACAGTCGACAATTGGAAGATGACATCCAATTTGAAAGGATGATTACATTAAATTTGTACTTCATTCAATCATCAATTCTCAATCATCATCAGCAATTCAATCACCCATCAACCACATCAACCACATCAACCTTTTGAATCCCCCACAATACATCCAATTCACCATCTATATATATAATATAATTATATAAATATATCTAAATCCACTATCAATATCAATGAATCAACCAATGCCAACCACAATCAACCAATCAACATCAACAAATCCTCCAAGATCCTCAAAAACCTCCAAGGGTTCCCTCGGTCCCTCCACTCCTCACTGCGCTTCTGCCGTTGCTCCTTGAACTTTAGCTCGCGCTGGGTCTCGCCATCGACGTCAAGGAACGCGGCGCGCAGCTCCTGTCCCAGGCCTTCGAGTGACAGGGATCGCATGGGATCGCGAGGTGACCATGAAATCTGAAGCGAGAGATTGATTAGGGCAGGTTGAACAGATGGATACAAATGGACATACCTTCTACCGATCCTTCTAGCACCATCGTCCGTCGAACGAACAGCCCACCTTGCTTCGGCTTGTTGCTCTTCAGGGGTTCCTGCAGGTTCACCAGCGGATCGTACGAGCATGTCACGAACTATCTCAGGATTGCTGGAAGTTCATTTGGAAGCCTCAAATCATAGCCATTGAGTTAAAGATTGTTAGAATTTGTTGGACCGTTAGAGGATACCGGAGCATGTCGCAGCTACGCCAGCAGGACACCCTTCCTGCGCGCGCCACACCATGCCCAGCTTCGCTTTGATCTTCGTCCATCTCCGCGGCTGCGACGCGTCTCCGTCATTGCGGTAGAGCGCCAGAAATCGGCGCTCCGCACGCAGGGAACGCACCGCCTGACGCCGGAGTTCCTCAGTAGAGCAGAATCTGTGACATTGATTTTGCTTTTCAGTATCATTTCAAGATGTTTGAAGTCCCTGACTCATGGAGGGCCCTTCTGTCAACATAGTTTTGTGACCCCAGTCTGATGTGGGAATGATTTGCCGCAAGAAATGATGACGCGAAAGACCTGTCGGTGAGAGGATCTTGTCTGTTTTTTCAAGAAGCATGATTCACTTTCCAGGTGAGTTGACATGTCAACTCTTCCATAAAATGTAATTCCACCTCAAAAGATTGAATGCGGAACCATTGGCGGGCCTGTTCCATCTGTGAGAACAACATAGAACAACATTTCTCAGATGCAGGGCGTTGTTTCACAAAGCTATGTCAACACAATGAGTCCACTACACCCCAAAGTTTCCAATATGATCGAATATACGGCTACATAAAGCAAGTTGTACCTCGTTCTCCAAATGAACTTTGACAAGATTGGTGCCCAAGTGTCTGGATCGTCCAAGCGGAGGTTGGTGAGTTTCACATCAGTATCCTGCGAAGGGATGTACACCATTTCTCCGGGGTCCGGTCGGTGCAGCTAACAGCTCAGCTAACTGCACAATCGTGCGAGCCGCAACTTGCTGCAGTTGGCTTTTGGATGAGATCTGTCGCAACGGCAAACTAGGTGGTTTGGTTAAAGTTTAAACCAAGTTCACATTTCACATGTTTTCGGAACCTGCATTGAAAGCAAACCTGCCTGAGCACGACATTTGCTCACCATGTCATCACCTTGAAAGACAGCCATGTGGCATTGATCACAACAAATCCACCACCGAATGAAATAAGCGGTGTGAGACTCTACAACTAATGGCTGCACAGCAGAGCTTCCAGCCATTTGCTACGCTCAATCCAGGTCCCAAGCTGATATAAAGAGAAGCCCCACGTAACCACAGATGTTCATCATTTTGGGAATATAATATTTATATATATATTATGGTTTTAGGATTCACACCTAAAGCCGCCCAACTTTCGGGGGACCCAAGTTTGATCCATACCCTCCGGACCCAATGGTGTTGGGTGGCGCATCTTTGTTCATACAATAGGATGCACTCCAAAGGCACCTTTGGCCCGAAAGTTGAAATATGTTGAAATCACCATAGCGAACCTGCAAAAATGGGAGGCGAAGCAGGTGACTGGAGATGTGTTCCCAAAAAAATCATGTTGTCAGAGACTTGCAGACATGTCCAGTCACTCAGTATTGTCCAGTCTTTCTTGCACCAAGACAACCTGCAAAGGTGCTCGTTGTACAGGTATATGGATTGTGTTTTGCAATGGGGAGATCTTTCTGACAAGCACAACTGATTAAAAGGTGCCCAGCATGTTGTGATAAGCCCAGCAGTTACAGCTTTGGTTTTTGAATGTTCATCAAGTGCCCCATGTTGCTAATGAACAATGAAACAAATGACAAAGCTCCCTGAGATCTGCTTGCAGCCCCATAGTCATGCGTATCATTCCCCTGACCTTTTTGATGATGGTTCCACTGCTTCATTAATGGTCATTCCCAGCCAAAATTGACAGGCACATGAGACACCACAGAGCTATTCCCGGCGCCAGGCCTTATATTTCATGCCTTGGGCGGAGCAAAGATGCAAACAACATCTGGGACTCAAAATTATTCAACCCCCAAAATCGATATGGGTAGAACAAAATATCAGGGAACCAATGCCTACTCCTGTGCTTAGGCTATGTCACGTGTTGCTGAAGATAGTCAAACAAAAAACAACATACCTGTTCTGTCCGTGCTTAATCTGATAATCTGATTTGTTCTTGAAGGCCATAGAAATTGAATAGATGGCACGGCATTTCAACCGAAAGAATTCCCTGTTGGGTCCCGAATCAATTCTGTTCATTTAATCAGATTCGTGGTTGATCGGTGCTCAGTTGGCCAGTGGTTTAAGATGATTTGGCAATGGGTTTTATGATTCATGTGTCCAAAATCGGATGTCTTAACATCCCAGGTATGGACTCACACTATCCCCGCCCCATTTCATGTTTTCATGCCCACCAGTGCCAGCGGTTTCACCATGTTTCATCCCCTGACACTGCAGTGCTTTGGGCCCCACCCGTGCAGCCAAGAGGCTGTGCCCATCAGCATCACCATTTCTGTCCTCCATTTTGTAACGAGATCCAAAGGTGTTTTGCCTGGGAACCACAGCTGAAATTCGAACTGACACCATTCTATATATCACTTCAATTGATCAAGATTCGGACTGCAGAATTTGACAAGTGGTGATTCAATGTGTGGAAACCGTTGTCTCATTCTTCACATTGGCTCAGAAGTATCCAAGAACAGGATTTCCCTCTGCGGATGTCAAAGACATTGACGAACTCCGAAACCTATTGTTTCAACAAAATAAAACGTGCTACGTTCGCAACATGACAGAGACATGCCCCAAGATCACGGCTCTTGAACTTCAGCAGAAATTCATTGAATTTGACGAAATGTAAATCATCACAAGCTAAGACATGCCACATTCGTTGAACTGCAGCAATTGTTGTGATTGCCGGTGAAAAACTGTTTTCAAAACGGTTGTGGCGGGCAACATATGTGTTGAAACTAAACGGTTGTATTTTGCAACGGGTATTTCGAACGTGGAGAGCGCCAAGCTGCTGTTGGCCGCGAAGGCCTCCGTGGACATTAAGAACGATGACGGCTGGGAACCTCAGCCGATTGCGAAACTGTCTTGGATTGCGCAACTAATACCGCGAAACTATTCGTTCGTATTGGGTTGTATTGCGCAACTATTTGGTTGTATTGCGCAACTTGGATTGCGCAACTAATATGTCGGAACTAATTGGTCGTATTTCGCAACTACTTGGTCGTATGTCGCAACTCTTCTTGCGCAACTCGTATTATCTGGAAACTACCGTCTCTAACTTTCCGCAGCTATTCCTACACCAATTACTAGTCTGGTAACATTGGATCAAGTTGCGCACTTACGTGATGCCACGCTCGAGATGGGGTGGGGTGGGGGGTATTGCTTGAGCTGCTGCATGCGCTCTATACCTGCAGAATGCAGCGGAGTCTAACCTCAACACTGCAGGCGTCGGAGGCACCACCCGCAGCGGTCCATTAAAGTTGAAAGAACCTGAAACTTCATATTCTTAATTAAGTCATCAAAAACATACCGCATTCATTGAACTGTAATCATTATTGTGACTGCCGGTGAAAAACTGGTTTCAAATGTTTTCAAAACGGTTGTGACATCGGCTGAGGCCCCCAGCCGTCGTTCCAGCCGTCGTTGCGCTTGATGTCCACCGAGGCCTTCGCGGCCAACAGCAGCTTGGCGCTCCACGTGGTCGTTGTATGCTGCATTAAACAGCGGAGTCTCACCTCAGCAGCACCACGGACGTCGGAGGCACCACCCGCGGCGGCTCCCGGCGGCTTCTGAGCTCCCGGGCCGCTGGCCACGACGTCCACGGCTGCGCCCTTCGCCAAGAGGCGACGACCGCCGGGTGGTCGAGAGCTGTTCATTTGATTCTGCCCTCGCGCTTCGTTTATGTTATTCATTTAAGGAGCCTGTCATCACAGCCAACAACGCCCAAGCTGAGTAGATGTAGAAGACCACAATAGCAGTCTTTTTTCACCCCGAGCCCGCAAAGAGCGGCCGAAGCATTGGCATCCTCACAGTGCATCCAGTGCCGAGTCCTTGCGCATCGCACTACACCCTACAAAAGTGCTGCCTGGTTTTTGAGTTTGTTCATCGATAAATAATGCAGGAATCGGAATCTGCATACCATTGTATACAGTTTAGGGCAAATGTGGAGTCGCATCCATTGTCCCAATACAGCATATCCATATATTATTATTATAAATATAATATAATATAATATAATATAATATAATATAATATAATAATAATAATGTACATTATAATATACAATGCTATGTAAATTGTGTATGTATATATACATCTAATTATAAATTCCAATCAAGTCCCAATTGATGGAAAGCCATCATCCCCAAAGACTGGTGCCTTTTTGCAGGTGCAAGCCATAGCGAGCATTGCGACAAAATGCCAAGGCTCTCTTCAAGAGGGGGACAAATTTCATCAAACTCCAACTGCTCACCGTGCCGAACAAAGTGAACATCGAAGTACTCACTGAACTGAACATTTCCTGCGGCAGTATATGTTCATGTCCAAGCGCGGCTATCCAAAAAGGTTACCTGTTCAATGCTGTTTTTTCGTAGCATCACTGAGAGCTTGCATGCTGCTTCCAGGCATTGTGATGGTATGGTATCCAGGAAGCAAGATTGTGTTTTGCCAGGTGTGTTCCAAAAAAAAACACATACCTCCTGAACTTTGTGCTGAGTGTACACAATCTATACATATATTCATATTCCGACATGATAGTCTTCTGAGGTCCTTGATTTTTTGCAAGTCTTCGTCTGCATCCTCACCGATGATGTTTCCATGACCAATGACCCGAGTACACAGAATCGCCACACTGTAGAGCGTCACGATCATGAAGACCAGCATCCAAAACATGCCTGCCAGCTGCAAGCATTTCCGCAATTGCCCCTGATCATTTCCTCAAAACATCATAAAGGAATGTTGAAAGGGATACAAAGGGCAGCAGCTGGATTCGGTCTTCAGGATATTCATCAAGCTTATGCATGAACAGATCGCTGCCAGTTTAAGAACAGAATAGCAGGCAACTCAAAGGAAGTTAGAGGTGGTCAGGGTGAAGGGTTGTTTGAGAATTTACTATCAGCCTAGAATAAGTATCACAATTTTCTATAGCAGAATCATGCAGAATCCAAAGTGTAAGCGCGTTGTGGTCGTTGTGAAAAGGCTGGCCCTCTTGACGCATTTTTTGGTGCTGTAGTCCAGCATTTTTGCAAGACAACTGCTGTCCAGATCTGCCAGATCTCCATGTTTGGTGATCTGTCCGACTGGGGCTCTGATGAAGCAGTTCAAATGAGGGAAGGCTCACGTGATAACGCGGAATCCGAAATCGTTGAATCGAATTGAAAGTCACATTATGATTCTAACTACTTCAAGTAGCAACACCAAAGCTGGACATCTAACAGCCACTGTGTCGAGCTGTCGTCAGCTAGCTCCAGCACAGTTCTCAGCAGCTGCGCTCTTTGAGGCAGCATCCATCGTCACGCCATCGTTGCACATGAGTCATGCTCCAATCTAGGGCCATTTTAGTAGCCATTTCAATGGTGAAGATTATGATTAACCGTGGTTAACCGTAACGGTTAACCATTGGATTTTAGGGGTACTCCGGGTATACCGGTATACCTCATTTTTGGACAATGATGATCGCTGACATGCACCAGAGGCCGCAGCTTCAAGTCTCTAAGCTTCGTAGAAACTGCAACGCCATCTGTAGCGGCTTCTGCCAATCCTCCTGAAGACCAAATTGAACGTTTTGAGCTTCGAGCAAGTTTGGTAGACTGGATTTCGAACCAGTTTCGAGGCTCTTTGAGCTCTTGCAACTTGTGGCAAACTGTGGGTTCGTCAACGGGTCTAACAAGTACTGTAGCTCCAAGGTTTATGCAATATTATGCAATCATGTTGGCCCGAGTGTCAAAGAATCCCGTGCAACCTTGCACCATCAAGACCCAAGTAGACATCCCTGGAACTCTCCCCAAAGGCCCTAAGGTGTCCTCATTGAATATTTCATGCTGGGAAGAAGAAAAAGCATCGGTCTCGAAAGATTTGGTGCTGCTGGCCGCTTGCTCAAACAGAGCTTTGGCCGAAGCAGGGTCCACCAGCTGATCCTTCCTCAGATGTTGCCATTTGTTGGAACTGTTGGAACTGGGGAGCTCGCAACTCCGCATAATTCCACCACTTCTGCAAGCACTAGACATCTGAGTTTGAGGTATTCCATGCCCAAATTATATTATAGGCTACCCAAGCCACCAAACAACTAGTGCAGAGGAAAAGGATTTCAGTTTCAGAAACAGCCGGATTTTTTTTGACCATGTTGAAAGAATGGCCGATGCCTTCTGCCTTGGTTCGGACTCACCATCACCAGGAAGGGATAGTTGGGTTGCTTCAGCTGCTGCAATGCCAAAAGGGTGCCATCTGCTAAAGTTTTGACCATCGATAAATTCGCTTTCCATCCAAAATAGAGGGAGTCTTTCCGAGTCGCTTCCTGTGCTGGGAGTCTGGACCACTATGACCACTATGACCACTATGACCACTCTACAGCAGATGGGGGCGTCCGGATCCGAATGTATAGGGTAGCATAATGGCATATACTTGGAAGCCATATCTTTATACGCACAGGACTCAAAAATCAACCCAAAAACCCTCCTGCTCATGCCCCGGTACCCCGATCCAACTGAGTTTGCGGCTTCAAGAGCTTTGTAGTTCGACAGTTGCCCAGCAGTAATTCCAGGAAGCAAGCAGCGGGTTCCGCAACAGCACAAGCCACAAGACAGACAGCAGTCTGCAAGACCAGGGCAACAAAGGATAGGCCCTGCCTCAGCAACTGGTTGTGCTCAGCGGCAAAAGGGGACAAATTGGTAGATGCAGGGTTTGCTATTATATGACATGATATGAAACAACGTACTATTCATATTATGTTGTTTTGTCTTGTATTGTGTCATATCTGTGCCCGTGATATAGATTATCTCTTATGCCTGAACTGTGATTTCTCCCATCTTCAGTGCGCCCATTGGAGATCTCCCCGGGCTCCTTCCTGGCCCAGTTGCAAGGGGCGAACGTGACCTGAGGGAATGGCAAGGTGATTGGCTCACCGATTCCTAGCAGTATATCATGCATTCTCAAGTCATGTATATTGATTGATATTGGTTGATGTCCTACAATTTGTACTCACTTGTATCTGCAAACCAATTACAGTTGACATTCAGGTTCACCTTTGCTGGTCTTTCATGCTCAACAACTGATTGACAAAAGACATTGCGCTTACGACATCTGTTCAAGCGAAGTGGAAGGGAAACGAATGGAAACGATCCAACGTTCACGAAGTCAGCATCCCTCGGCTCCCAAACACCTCTGTCCAAGTCGCTTGATGAGCGGGGCTGAATAGACAACCCCTTTCAACTTCTCCCACTGCTTCGCCAGTCCTTTGTTCAAAGCCAACAAAGTCACCATGCCACCAGTGGAATGGCAGAAGACATAGTGAGGTCCTGTCGGCTTATTGGAGGCAGAGAGATGGACTGCATCTTGGGCTGATACTGTTTGTATCGTCCTCCAACCTTCGTCCACTGACTTTGAACTAAAGATGTGCAATGATGTGCATGCACCTTGAACAGTCTTCAATGTGCTTTGACTGCATCTTTCAAAGCTCATACAGTTCATGTATGGCCAGAAAAAGTGGGACCACACCTGAAACTCTTCAGATGGCAACATTGTTCTGGTCCCGGTTGACTTCGCATGTTCTCTCTGGTCACTGGTCCTTCCATGGAGATCACCTCCTCCAAAATGAATTGACTCCAGCAGCTCTGCAGTGCCTCCAGTTCCAGGCGCCCATAGGCAGCGCGGAAGCCCTCCGAAAGGCCGTGAGCCAAATGGTCCATGCCACAGACCTCGTAGCCTCTGGGGAAAAGCCGACAAAAAATCATCACGTTAATGTATTTATAATACATATACATACATACATGTAATTATACATATCCACTGGCGAAATTAGCCGACCTTTCCTGGAGTTCCTTTCATTGGTTTGCCCCACAACCTTTGTCATTTGTCGCATTCTTCCCCGTCCTTGCTTTACAAAGAAGTTTGCCACGTGGAAATATCGCCCAAGATGCTCTCCGAAGCCATGCGCCAGAACAATGAGCCCTTTTCGCTCTCGTGCTGCCCAGTGGTAGGTCTTCAAACGTTTGCTCTTAACGACCACATCTTTCATACTGGGCGGATCGCCATCGCTCCCGGGGAACAGCCCGGCATAGACAGCCGAAGTGCTTTCAGTCATCTCTTGCATCTTGGGCGCCTCCATGGCACCGCACCCGCGCCGGGCACGTTGAGCAACCGATCTCGACTGGTCATCAACTGATCAGCTTGGGAGCTGCGGAAATCCACTTTGGGATGGACCCAGATGACCCAACTGACCCAACTGACCCAGTCCAGACTTTGAAGATGCGGACAGCATAGCACCGAGGCATCACTTTGATTGTGCCTTGTAGGGCTTCAGTGATGGATTGCGCGAGCTCATACAGCAGTCGCACCTTTTGGCATCAGGAGGCAATCGACAGCTTGATCTGGTTGCATTCTCCAGTTGCATGGTGTCAATTTGTCATTGTTTTATCCATCATGTGCGAGTCATGTATGATTCACTGATGAAGTATTCCTAGACATGTTACCCAAAAGCTTGACCCAAAATCGAAGTGACAGCAAGCTGCTTACAGTGGCAAGCTTCTGGAATTTGGCTCTGACTGACAAGTGGCAATCTTCAACAGCCGGAACAAACGCACGATTCGCAGCAACCTTGCCATGCCTGGAATGTTCGTGGTAATTGACAGCACCACTAACTCTAACCAAACATGTGGGATCTGGTCATTTGATGAAAGTTGCTACAGGCAACTTGTAATCATCTTTGCGTTGGGGCTACTATGGGCTACTATGGGCTACTATGGGCTACTATGGGCTACTATGGGCTACTATGGGCTACTATGGGCTACTATGGGCTACTGCATGTAGGGAAACCACCCTACGCCATTGACGTATTGTGAGCGCCAGGATCACAGCATCACAACTTTCAGCTGAGCAACGGACTTCTCATCATCATCCACGTCCTTAGCACAGAGCATTATCCAATCCCATCTCAAACTAACCGCACACATCCTACACAGATGGATCATCTGATCATCTGATCATCATAGATCATTTCTATCATTTCTTTGATAATTTATTTTGATCATTTTTGTTGGATCCTTTCTTTTCATGGCCAGCATCACTGCGGATCAGTGTAGACGCCCCGCGCACTCTCCACCGGACGACTGCTGTTCAGAGCACTGCCTGGCCATCCTGAAGCGCATCAACTTGGGAATCGGCCAAATATTGCAGGCATTGCCTCATTGTCTCATTGAATGGTCTCAAAAGATTTGATGAGACACACTGTGTGGTGAAGATTTGATGTGGATTGTGGATGATTGTGGCATGTTGTGAAGCACAGCGACGTTTCAGCATGGCACCTCCAGAGCATGCCCTGCCAGCCATTAGTCATGACAGCGCACAGCCTTGCGCAGAACTCAGCAAAGCTGTCATCTTCCGATACATTCGTAACTGACCGTCATGGATACGGGTTTCTCATGGTTTCTTGAAAACATCAAAACATCGAAGAACGACTCAGTGGTTTCAGAGGGCGGTTTCGAATTCGCTTCGATCTCCAACCAGGCGGAGCCTTTGGCTTTGGGAGATTTCGGCGAGAGAGGTGGCGAAATAATGTTCTGCGGCACCTCGACCTGTCGCCACACATTGGCATCGCTAAGATCTTGCAACATATGCATCATAAGAAGGCCAGACTCCCTAAAAGTGGCGGTGGATCGCAAATGAAGATTCCCGACCCCTGCATATCATGTGTAGAGTATTTGCTGCAAGTCCAAAGTGTATCGTCTAAACTGGTTGATAACAGTTGATGCAAACAAAGCTTACCTCTGTACGCAGGCAGAAGGAACCCAAATGTCCGGAAGCAAGTTCCAGCTATCATGATCACTACCTTCAGTCCCTGACACCACTACTAGAGGGTTCGAAGTACCCAATTGGTACTTCCAAATTGGGAGCCCCAAGGCACTGCAATGATCTCAGAAGTTCTGGTTTTCTTTGAACGCAGAATGCATGTGTGGAAGGGTTTGGGGTATCAGGGATTATCAATCTCATTCAATCTCTACGCTAACGAAATGGTTTCGGCGTCACCCGCCCTTTCCTGCTTTTTGTCGTCCCCTACGATTCCTCCCTTGAGTCCCTCCCCTTACCTCGTGGCGTTTGGAGTGCCAGAAAGGTGGCCTTTGCCCGATCTCACAGTGCCATGGCGGAAGATGCCGATGCCCGACGATTTGACATCGTTGTTGTGAAGGACATCAAACATATTTCACATATATGAGACCATTCAGTTTATCGGATGATGGACTGATCAGACGTGATTCATCGTGATTCCAATGCTTACCTTTTGCAGAACAATGTCGAAATCTCTGCATCAAACATCATCAGAATCATCATCAAACTACATTTCTACCATGTTCATGATGCCTCCTCCTGGGCCAGAATGGCCAAAACAGTCGAGCAGAACCTCCAAAGGCAGAGCAGGGGTGCCGGTCCCAAAACCTTGAAGCGTCTCGATGGGTCTAGATGAGTCTAGATATGTCTAGATGCCTGTGCAAAATGTATTATGTAAATTTTATTATATAATATATATATATATATTCATCAATCACCATATCACAAATTCCTCTCCGTTTCTTAGATCTTTGATGTCATTGCCTTCTAAACAGGGAGCACTGGACAATCGCGGTCGAATTGGTTTGTCTAGGCACAAGTCACTGCCCAAGACTTTGAAAATAGCTTCAACACACAGGTCAGTAGCATCCCAACGCTTGGCTAAGCACTTTACAGCGCTGTTTGAATGCCACCATGTCAGTACTGATATCTCGAAACTTACTGAAACCGTTGAAGGCAAATAGAATCACAAGTTGATCTAAAACTGGAGGTCATGGTTTTGCAGCTTGGGTAAGATGCACCTCAAAGCTACTTGGGACTCAACTATCAAACATCGCTGCGTTCTGCTGCCTTTTTCCATGCAAAAATGCCACCACTTTCTGACTACCCTAAACAGGAAGAACCGCGTGAAACATCTGATATTCAAATAATTCGCTCTGAAAATACCAACGCCCTTCGCAACCGAGGCGGAGCTTATCGGGCTTCGTCAGTAGGAGCTGCACATAGCTTAGAGCCATCACAACTTCAGATTTCCACATAGATTCAAAGTAAAAAGACCGGGAATAGATGTTTTTTTAATCGGTTGAATCGTTGTTGGTCAAATAGAATAGCTGACACATGACACAGGAAGCGAGACTATGTCATGTTATCTCTGGCGGACAAGATCAGCACAGATCCGTGGTGGATCTGTAGCTCAAATCATGGCATCTGCAGCTCAAATCTGCGGAGCACATGGATTTTCCGATTTTCCACTGCAATTGACATCATTGTGGGTCATTGTTCACATCTGTTCACCTGATTTTGGTCATTGTCATAGTTTGAGTCAAAATCATCGCAGGGGCTGAAGATCGCCCCAAGTTGTCAAAGCAGTGGTCTGAATCGCCTATTATCCGGGGTGTTGATGCCTAGCATCAAGCATCAGGCGTTTTCAATACCTGCATGGAGCACGGATTGCTCAGATTGCTCTGTTTACCTGGCACAACCTGCTATCAGTTGCTCTATCAGTGATCACAGTGATTATCACTCTGTCGTGGCCTCATCATCGTTGCTGGGTCTTTCAAGTGCCCGGAATGTCTTCACTGATCTGGTGAGCCCAAGTCCAAATATAGCTTTAAAAAAGGCTTAATATTTGCTCACTAGAGCCTGCTACGATCGAGCCGCGAAGATGTTCAATCCATGTCTCCATGTCTCCAACATATAAACACAGTCGGGGACGAATTGAAGTTGACCTAAGGAAGTTGACCCATGTGATTATTGCGGCATAGAAAACATCTGGCCAAAGTATGCCAAAGTGTCCTAGGCTCTGGGGAGCTCTTCACACTTGTCGACCAATCCCCAGCTTCTGCTCAATGGTTTCTGGCCCATCCGGTCCAACCCCACTACCTGCCGTCCAAGGCACTCAGTTCAACTATTCGATTGGACACTTCCTGCCGACAGCGCTGTGTTGGACGTGCCACATCTGCGGATGTTTGTGATCAAATCCTTGAACTGATTTCAAAACAGTGCACAGGTCATAATATTTGCAAGGACCAAGTTCATAAAACAAACGTGATGTGCAAATACAAGCTACTGCAGCCCACTGCTTCAAAAGTTTCCTGCCTTCATGGTGGGATAATCGAACATTAGTGAAGATGGCAACTTCACACCCAACTGCTGCTGCAAGCCGTTCCTGATACAGTGCAAAGCCAGACAGGTTCGCTCGTTTAGCTGGTACGGTATGTGTGTATCCAGATATGGTGTGTGTGTGTGTGTCAATTCCCTTCTTTCCCATGTTGGGCTTACCGGCTTACCCTGTTTGGCGTCAAAATCTGTCATTGTCATTTAGCAATATGAGAAACTCCAGATGCTGTGCCTGAAAGAGACAGCAGTCAAACTGTCCATTCCGGAATCCATCAATGCACCTCAGTGTCAACAATGGTGACGGGCCAGATTTGGAAACCATCTCTCATGCGGTAAAGATGATGAAAGAAATCCATCCATCACTGGACTACGTACTCTGCACTTACATACTCCCAAGGTCTCCCAAGTCAGTGAAACAATCCAAGATGTTGAAGTTGACACCCACCAACTATCACATCAAGCATCGTGAAGCATCGCGAAGCATCGTGAAGTATCTGACTGTTTTCTGTGCAGAAAATGCCCCAAGTCCACGACTATCCAGGAATAGCTCATCATCCACTCCGATAGCTTGTTTGGCCATCTCCTGCAAAGGCACTTCCCGGACCTTCCCGGACCTTCCCGGTAGAAGGAGTGAGCAGGCCGCCTTAGGCCGCCTTCGGCCGCCTTACCTGTCTTACCCCGACAATCTCCCGAAAACAAAGCTGGATTAGACAAGATCCATCAAGATCCGGTTCATCCTGTTGGACTGATCCCCCTCTCCTGAACAGTGGCTGAAACCATGGCTGGATCCAGACCCACCTGGCGATTTGAATCGGTGCGCTTGGTGAGCTGGTGAAGGCACATCAATCTCAATGTACAGAAGTGAATCAAAGTCCAGTTTTACTGATCTGATTTGGAGTTGAATGGAGCTGAGAACTTCAGATGTCTCTATATGTTTCTATTAGACTATGGATAAACGTGCAGAATCTCCCCAGTGCCAAATCCACGGGGATTCTGGGTGTCGGCTGGAGACGGGCCTGTTTAGATTCGACCACGGCGGAGGAAGCTGCTGGTGTGTCAGCAGCACCCATGCCGCCAGCCTGCCGCAACGAACACTGACAGGCTGACGGAAAATCCGCGGAATCGCAGTTGAACAGAGTTCGAGTTTGTTTGGTGATGTTAGATCTGGACACATTGAAACACATTTGAACACGGTTGAACACATTTGAACACATGTCCACATATGATGTCACATATGTCTGGGGTGGGTGTCTGAAGCCATCTTCTTTGACCCAGCTTTGTCCGTATGGCCTGCGGAGGCAGCATCTGCATTGGCATCTTGGTGCAACAGCGAAGCTGGAGTTTCAAGTGAATTTGGGAAAAAAAATCACCGGAAGCTGGAAGAGAAGTCCTGAAATAGTTCATTCATGTCACAATGTCCATTCTATCGCGTTGAGATTGGCACTTGAAATGTTTATCCGATTTATCCTCACCCTTTCGCCAACTTTCGCCCCTTGGTCGCCCCTTGGCTGGGCATCCCAGACCATGGCCGGTCGAGCAGCCATCGCTGCTTCCTGCTGTGCTCGCCGACTATCCTGGATCTGCTGAAGCAGGGCCCTGCCGTATGACCTGGGAGCTGCAGAAACCCGCTTGAGTCTGAGTCAAAAAAGTGAACAAAAAATGATGTAAACTTTAAACCAAAAAAGTGATGTGACATGATGTGACTCAGTCTGATCCACCGAAGTTTCATTTGCTCCTTTTCAACACCATACAGTGCCATACAGCAAAGACTCAAGTACTGCTGTATAACTGTATATCTACAATAAGAGAGAAGGCTATGCCGGCTCGCTACAGCCGACTGTTCGCGTGAATCCCAAAGTCCGTTTTCCCCCGGATCCACAATCACTTGGCTTTTGCAACATGGTTTCGCCAAAGAACTCTTTCCTCTGGTCACCACACTCAGTTGCCTGGCCATGGAAAAGACTTGGCCATCTGCCATTGGGGCATCGGGGCATCGGGGCAGATTCCACAGGATTCCAGAGCTCGATGTGCACAAGACATCACAAGACTCGCCGGAAGGGCCAAATCAATGCCCTCCTTCACCGTCTCCTCTGCCTCCATGCAGAGCCATGCAGAGCCATGCAGAGCCATGCAGGAAACATGAAAACGAAATGAAAACGAAATGAAAACTAAATAAACCAAGCATTTGGCATTTTTTTGGCAAATCTACCAAAACCCTGCCAAATGCATCTAAATGCTCTCGATAACAAGTTCAAGAGATTCGGATCCTCTAAAGGGGCAAGTAAAGACTCCAGCACACGTTTCCCTTTGAGGCTGTTCAACTATTCAAAAAACCTCGTATAGGTCAAAAGAATTCGAAAGATGTAAAACGATGGAGAAAGATCCCGTGGTCCCAATCCCAGCTGTCCATGTGCTCCATGTGCTCCATGTGCTTCATGTGCTTCATGTGCCTTGTCGTGCTTGCCCCCAGCATAGTGAGTCTCTCCAATGAGGATCACGGCCTTGGAACACCAGAGCCAAACCACGCCACGTGACTCATGATGAGATCGTTTCCTAAAGGGAACTTCAATCAATTTCTTGGTCATGTTGAATTCTTGAATATGTGTGATAAGGAGAAACCATATTGATATTTTGGGGTACGGTAGTTTTCAGAAACTCCATTAGATGGAAAACCACCAGTTAAAAACATACCAAAACATGCTAAAACATACTATATTGTAGTTTTCATGATATTTTTGTAGTTTTTTGTACATTGTAAATTTGGAAAAGCGAGGCCCCGACACCAGCTTCTCCAGTTTTGTCCCCCGCTTCGCGAAACTTGTCCAAGGCCTTCACCCCATCGCATCCCATCGCATCCCATCGCCCCATGACGAGCACAGCCGAGCACAGCCGAGCACAGCTGTGGCAGTCCGGGCGCCTCCTTGGCGGAGCTCATGGCTGGGCCAAGTTGGTAGGACATCAGCTGCACTTCCGCCAGTTGATACAGGCACGTGCCTTACTGCCAAAGGATCGGAGCGGAAATGCGAAGTCTTATGCAAGAATTGAAACAAGATATAATATATATATATTTATACATATAAATCTAAATATCTAGGAATCTAGTTCTGTATCTATATAAATGTATAATATTTACATCATGTATATCTATATATATTATATAAAGTACGTCCATGTACATATCCAATATGGATTGATATCGACAATTGTGAAATGGTGGAAGTACCATGAAATGCTCATCATGAATCCGCACAGCTGTGACTCCCTGAAGGACGCGGCTTACGAGGGATCGCTTTCCAGTTGCTTTCGCGACTGTCACTGCCTGTAGGGAATGAAATCCGTTTTAAGCGAGGATAAAATTCGTGCATTTTTCCCAAGAGGAAAAAAGAGAAAAACACCAGGCACCTTTCGTTCGACGCCAAGAAAGTCTCTCACCCCAACAGGAACTAAACTGACTCTAATCTCACCTGATCTCACAACAAGCTCCATATGCTCGACTCTGTGCCCTTCGCAGAATCTGGGAAGAAATTACCCATGTTTCAGGGAAGATTTTTGTTCCCTATCCCTCAAACCAATCATCACCAATCCAATGTTTTCCAATGGCTTCAGTCTGCTCAGTTTGCACCTCTCTGGCAGGACGCACTGCCTTCTCAGCACCTCGCATGGACACCTGCAACTTGGATTGTCGCATCGCAATCAGATTGAGAAAATGAATTGAATTGGTGGGAGTGTTCAGTGTTCGTGGTGTTCATCCTCAAAATAGGTAGATCTCCGACACAAGTCCACAGCTTGCAGTCTCTGTAAATCTGCTATGTTTGCTCAGCAGATTTGCGTACGGATTTACCAATAGAATGGTCAGAAAAGTCCCAACGGATCAGATTCCAAGTTTGAAGCTGCACCTGCGCGCCATCCTGCAAGACCAGCGAGCTGTTCACCTTCACAGCCAAAAGCCTTAGTATCTGGGGTCAAAAGTCGCTTCATGGAATAAACTGCGCCAACTGTGCATGTGTTTGCAAGAAAACGTGTGTCTGTGTGTGTGTGTCTATTGTGTATCAACATCACACATCTACAAATACAGAGATCGTCAACTATCATCAGTTATGGCCATGGCGATATGGTTCTTGACTCATATGAGAACCATATCGCCATGATATCATATGATTCAGAATCATCATGAGTCATGATATCATCGTGATCACAGCTGCGATATCATCGTTGGCTCCGGGTCTCCAGCATCATCTCAACGATGATCGGCTTGTAAGTCGCCTTCTTGGCAAGCTGGACCGCCTGGCCAGCTTGCAAATCTGTAGAATGTTTGTATATTATGTATGCATCTGATATGTATGTTATATATTTTTAATATTATTATGTAGATTATCTATATGGTAAGTGTTGATTGAGTAAAAAAAACGCATATAGCTACCAGTAGCTAATGATGGCCAATGGTCAGTAACATGCGTTGATTTCTCGATGTGGTACGCCAGATTACGCCAGAGCATCTCATGACGTGAGAATTCAGTAGGCCGCGCCACAGGCCATGACGTGACGGGCCTCGTTGGCTGCCCGCACGGCTTCTACAAGACGTTCAAATGTCTGGAAGACATTCGCCAGTGCCTGATGTCCGAGAAACGGAGTCTGTACACATCAAGTCTCAAGGAGCTTCACTATAGCGCGAATACAACTGGTGTTGGCCCAACATCCCCAACCAAAACATCATATATTGATATATCTTGTGACTAGATTCGACTAGATCTCTTCCACTTCTGCTTCAGATCAACTCGATGTCCTCACTGTGTAGGTCGTACCATTCCGGTAGGCAATATTATGTCAGGGTAGATATAACATTCAATATCACGAGTTGTAACGTTTTCCCTCAAACCCAACAGTGTTGTGAAATAGCTTACACTTGCTGGATAAGACATTCAGGGTTCTGTGGTTCCTCGTTTAGATCATGGTTTCTGTCAGGACGATCCAAGTCTCCAAACTAACCATCACTGCAAGTCCCGTCGTGCCTTACAGGCCTGCGCTTCCACAAGCCTCACAGCGACTTGACGACTTCCCCCATGACATCTCTGAAGACTTGGAACATCTTGGAACATCTTGGAACACAGTTGACCGATGTTGACCGATGTTGACCGGGAAATCCCATGGAAACCACCGATTTTCACACCTCTCCACAGTCTCCACATCTTGCCCTGCCTGTGCCGGATGTCTTTCCCTCGACGCCGCATCTCCTTCGCCTTCTCCACAGCCGTCTCCATACTGAGCCGAGAACGGGTGCGCGTTGCGACACGTGGGAAATACTCCAAATATATCCTATCTCGAAATATGGGAAGCTCGGGAAGTTCAGGAAGCGACGGTCATTGTGATGTCGTGAATATGTTCATATCTCTTTTTTCTGTTTTTCTGTGAGGCATCCCGGAAATCTTCTGTCAAGTGAAATCAATGTGAAAAATATGCATAATTATTCGGGACCGGTCAGAAGTTGAAACAAAGCTTGGAGATGTTGAGCAAAATTCCAAAATCAAGCAACCTTGTATGACATAATTGTATGACTAATGTATGAAATCATCTGAACGATTATGTATCCCATATTTCTCTGAAAGATCTCTGTATGCGTCTGAGGCTAAGATCCCGACTCCTCTCTTTGGCTAATGATCTCCGCTTGTGCCATCAGCGCTTGTGCCTGGACAAGATCTGACACTGCAGATACGGGGCGAGGATCGGGTCAAAGTGGGAAAGCACAAATGTGCGTGTATCTATAATGTAATATATACATTATATACATTATATACATATATTATTCTATTATATTATATACAGTATATTATATTACATTATATAATATTATATATACATAATGTAATTAATCTTATCATAACATAGACCCGGGCAAGCCGGCGGCGGAAGTTTCCCAAGAATAAATGACCTATAGTTCAAGGCCAGCCTGTCCCGAGCGTGTCCTTCCCTCGACAAGCGGTTTTTTTTCAGCGAGAGACGAAGCAAAGTCTTCACACTCCACACTTCACACTTCACTCTTCGCACTCCAAACTTCACACTCCACAGTCCACACTTCACACTTCTCACTTCTCACTGCTTCCTTCACACTCCAAACTTCACACTCCACACTTCACACTTCGCACTTCACAGTCCACACTTCTCACTTCTCACTGCTTCCTTCACACTCCACACTTCACACTTCTCACTTCGCACTTCACAGTCCACACTTCTCACTTCTCACTGCTTCCTTCACACTCCACACTTCACACTTCACACTTCTCACTTCGCACTTCACACTCCACATTTCACACTTCACACTTCACAGTCCACACTTCACACTTCTCACTGCTCACTGCTTCCTTCACACTCCAAACTTCACACTTCACACTCACTTCGCACTTCACATTCCACATTTCACACTTCACACTTCACAGTCCACACTTCACACTTCTTACTGCTCACTGCTTCCTTCACACTCCAAACTTCACACTTCACACTCCACACTCCACACTTCACACTGCACTCTTTGCACTCCAAACTTCACACTCCACACTTCACAGTCCACACTTCACTTTCTAGTCATTTATTCTTGGGACACTAATGCCGTCACTTCTACTTCCCACTGTCATTACCTAAAAAGGGGCCAGTCCAAACAGTTACAATACTCATTGTCACTACAGTTACAGCCACAACGGTCATTGTCAAAGTAGTCTTTGTCATAGTATCTATGGTCACAGTAGTCATGATCAGAATAGTCACAGTCACAGTCACATCAGGTATGGTCACACTAATCAAAGTCACGGTGGTCATTTTATGGAGGTTATCAACATACAACCGCACGAACGATGGAATTACTTCACACTCCACACTTCACACTTGTCACTTCTCACTGCTTCCTTCACACTCCAAACTTAAACTTCACACTCCACACTTCACACTTCTCACTTCCCACTGCTTCCTTCACACTGCACACTTCACACTGCACTCTTCACGCCCCACACTTCACTGCTCTAAACCTACGTGCAACGGCGTCGGAAAATTGTAGCTCCAAAACCGGATCTCGACGCCAGAGCGAAAAAAAGACGATTTTGAAGCACTTTTTAAAAGGATTTTTAAAAGGAAAATTACTAGCGCCAAAATGGAGGAAATCTGCTGACAAATCACTGTCGCAGCCTTCATGCAGCCACTCCAATACGATTTACGAAGTCCAGCTGCAAAAGACAATAGTATTACGCATGCAGCCTCAGCATGAAGCAACCTTGACGCAGCTATTACAATGCGATCTGCGGAGACTGAGTTGCAAAACACAATAGAACTACGCGCAACTGGGTCGGAAATTGCAGGTCCAAAACCGGATCTCGACGCCAGAGCGAAAAAAAGACGATTTTGAAGCACTTTTTAAAAGGATTTTTAAAAGGAAAATTACTAGCGCCAAAATGGAGAAAATCTGCTGACAAATCACTGTCGCAGCCTTCATGCAGCCACTCCAATACGATTTACGAAGTCCAGCTGCAAAAAACAATAGTATTACGCATGCAGCCGCGGCACCAAGCAACCTTGACGCAGCCATTACAATGCGATCTGCAAAGACTGAGTTGCAAAACACAATAGAACTACGCGCAACTGGGTCGGAAATTGCAGCTCCAAAACCGGATCTCGACGCCAAAGCGAAAAAAAGACGATTTTGAAGCACTTTTTAAAAGGATTTTTAAAAGGAAAATTACTAGCGCCAAAATGGAGAAAATCTGCTGACAAATCACTGTCGCAGCCTTCATGCAGCCACTCCAATACGATTTACGAAGTCCAGCTGCAAAAGACAATAGTATTACGCATGCAGCCGTGGCAAGAAGCAACCTTGACGCAGCCATTACTATGCGATCTGCAAAGACTGAGTTGCAAAACACAATAGATCTACGCGCAACTGGGTCGGAAATTGCAGGTCCAAAACCGGATCTCGACGCCAGAGCGAAAAAAAGACGATTTTGAAGCACTTTTTAAAAGGATTTTCAGAAGGAAAATCACTAGCGCCAAAATGGAGAAAATCTGCTGACAAATCACTGTCGCAGCCTTCATGCAGCCACTCCAATACGATTTATGAAGTCCAGCTGCAAAAGACAAGAGTATTACGCATGCAGCCAAAAGAGGAAGCAACACTTGCAATCCCATTTACATTGCGGGAACGATCCTACAGTTGCAAAGCGCAATGGAATTCCATCGGCAACTCATCCACCAGCAACACTTGCAATCCCATTTACATTGCGGGAAGGATCCTACAGTTGCAAATCACAATGGAATTTCGTCGGCAACTCATCCAGGAGCACCACTTGCAATCCCATTTACATTGCGGGAACGATCCTACAGTTGCAAATCACAATGGAATTCCATCAGCAACTCATCCAATTTACAAAATCACAATGGAATTCTGTCGACCACACATGCACGAAAAAACAGTTGAAACCCCATTTACAATGCGGAACCGATCCGACCATGATCCGACCATGATCCGAGCATATCCGACCATGATCCGACCACACACGAGACCGTCTCGCACCCGTCGCACCGCAGAGGTAGATCATCGAGGTTCGGGGACGGACTTTGCATGGAAAAACATAGGGTTTCGTGCATCTGCTATCTCTCAAAAACGCATTTCGTGCGAGACTTCCTCCAAAACTCCATCGGCAACTCCTCCACCAGCACCACTTGCAATGCCATTTACAGTGAGGGAACGATCCTAGAGTTGCAAATCACAATGGAATTCCATCGGCAAATCATCCACCAGCACCACTTGCAACCCCATTTACAATGCGGGAACGATCCTACAGTTGCAAATCACAATGGAATTCTGTCGACCACACATGCACGAAAAACAGTTGAAACCCCATTTACAATGCGGAACCGATCCGAAACCGATCCGAGCATGATCCGCCCATGATCCGACCATGATCCGACCACACACGAGACCGTCTCGCACCCGTCGCACCGCAGAGGTAGATCATCGACGTTCGGGGACGCACTTTGTATGGAAAAACATAGGCTTTCGTGCATTTGCTATCTCTCAAAAACGCATTTCGTGCGAGACTTCCTCCAAAACTCCATCGGCAACTCCTCCACCAGCACCACTTGCAATCCCATTTACAGTGAGGGAACAATTTCTTTGCTAACTCTTTCTGTGACTAACTCTTTCCCTCACTAACTCTTTCTTTGACTAACTCTTTCCCTGACTAACTGTTTCTTTGCTAACTCCTTCTTTGACTAACTCTTTCCCTCACTAACTCTTTCTTTGACTAACTCTTTCCCTGACTAACTCTTTCTTTGACTAACTCTTTCCCTGACTAACTCTTTCTTTGACTAACTCTTTCCCTGACTAACTGTTTCTTTGCTAACTCTTTCTGTGACTAACTCTTTCCCTCACTAACTCTTTCTTTGACTAACTCTTTCCCTGACTAACTGTTTCTTTGCTAACTCTTTCCTTGACTAACTCTTTCCCTCACTAACTCTTTCTTTGACTAACTCTTTCCCTGACTAACTCTTTCTTTGACTAACTCTTTCCCTGACTAACTGTTTCTTTGCTAACTCTTTCTTTGACTAACTCTTTCTTTGACTACCTCTTTCCCTGACTAACTCTTTCTTTGACTACCTCTTTCCCTGACTAACTCTTTCTTTGACTAACTCTTTCCCTGACTAACTCTTTCTTTGACTAACTCTTTCCCTGACTAACTGTTTCTTTGACTAACTCTTTCTTTGACTAACTCTTTCCCTCACTAACTCTTTCTTTGACTAACTCTTTCCCTGACTAACTGTTTCCCTCACTAACTCTTTCTTTGACTAACTCTTTCCCTGACTAACTGTTTCCCTCACTAACTCTTTCTTTGACTAACTCTTCTTTGACTAACTCTTTCTTTGACTAACTCTTTCCCTCACTAACTCTTTCTTTGACTAACTCTTTCCCTGACTAACTGTTTCTTTGCTAACTCTTTCTTTGACTAACTGTTTCTTGGACTAACTCTTTCTTTGACTAACTCTTTCCCTGACGAACTCTTTCTTTGCTAACTGTTTCTTTGACTAACTCTTTCTTTGACTAACTCTTTCCCTGACGAACTCTTTCTTTGCTAACTCTTTCTTTGACTAACTCTTTCCCTCACTAACTCTTTCTTTGACTAACTCTTTCCTTGACTAACTGTTTCTTTGCTAACTCTTTCTTTTCTTTCTTTGACTAACTCTTATCCCTGACTAACTGTTTTCTCTTTTCTCTTTGCTAAAACTCTTTCTTTAACTAACTCTTTTCCCTTCCCTCACTAACTCTTCTTTGACTACTGTTGTTTCTTCTTTGGCTACTCTTTCTTTGACTAAACTCTTCTTTGACTAACTGTTTCTTTGCTAAATCTTTCTGTGACTAACTCTTTCCCTCACTAACTCTTTCTTTGACTAACTCTTTCCCTGACTAACCGTTTCTTTGACTAACTCTTTCTTTGACTAACTCTTTCCCTGACGAACTCTTTCTTTGCTAACTCTTTCTTTGACTAACTCTTTCCCTGACATTCTAAAAGTCTGTAACACGGAAGTTTCTCCCCCTAAACTTCCTTTGATTATATGATATTATATAATGTTACATATACGTGATACTATAATATACATGATATTTATGATATAACATATAATTATGAATATATATATATATACATATATAACTATATGTTTCAGACATACATGTACACAAGATGGTGTGTATATATATATATGTATATATATATATAGATAGGTATGGATATGTTTCTTTATAACGAGGTCACTGGCCAATGTCACTAGACATGATGCTTTACGTCTGGGGAAGTCTCCCAAAATGGACCAATGATTTCCGGGCATGACCTGGCTGCAATCGTCGGACAAAATATATCACTGTGAAACAATTTTTGATTGGAGATGAGGGATAGTTCTAGGCATATCAGACTTTATCTGTATCAGAATCTGTAAAGAACCAGCAATATTGATCATATGTTCATATATTTTCTGATTCCAGTCGCTTTAGGTTTTTCTGGGGAAACCACTTGAGCTCACGCTGGTGGTGAGGCCCTTGCATTCGAGGATCTGCACTACAAGGCCTTCAAAAAACCGGCTTCCAAGCTGGATTTCACTGAGTAAAATATACGACATATGGAGGTTTCCTAAAATGAGGGTACCCAAAAATCATGGCTATCAATACTAAAAATGATCTAATTTTGGATGATTTTGGGTACCACTATTTTAGGAAACCACCATATACGTATACCTGTGTATGTTTTTCTATTTACATCTATTTACTGCATGTACATGTACACATATCTATAGGTTATATATGCAGCGTCAAAGAAGGCTCTCTCTCTCTCTCTCTCACGGATCACCCACAGAGCTTGTCTGCTGATGCTGGAAGAAGAAATATATGGTGTTCAATCCTTTCGGTTGGAATGCTATAGGGATGCTATAACATATTTGCATGTACATAGCTATATAATATAGTATGGTATGCCATTAATAGAACATTATACAATATACATTGCCACAATAATACCACATATGGTTCTTGGTAGTAGCAGTTGGTGTATGCTTCGTATTGCAGCGATGCCCAGGGGCTGTCTCTGGCAGACTATCTGGACACTCTGAGGGATGTGCAGGAAGAGAAACCACATGAGGCGAGGTCACTTTTCGGTTGCGACGGGTTGCGACGTGATTTGTGTGTTTCCGTCAGGATGAACATATAACGAGTTACTGTAACTAACAAACACCATCAAATTAACCATCGTGGGACTATCATCACATTAACCATCAGTAAATGGGACTATCATGGGAATATACCCTCTGGTAAACTAACATAACCATGGAACACCACAATTTTTAACGGGTTCATGATCTATAAATCTGGCATGTTCCGGTCTCGCCAGCAGGCCACACTGGAAACCCAAGCGGTTTCGATATCCCATCGGTTTGGTTTTTGAATTCTCCGTGAGTTTGATGATTTGATGAGGATTTGTTGATGATTTGTTGATGATGGTTGATGATTTGTTGATGATTTGTTGATGATTTGTTGATGATGGTTTGATGACTCTTGCCGACTCTTGGGTGCGGTGTTACACAGTGATACGCCCTGATGGTTCACTGTGCCGCCCAGGGCCTGTCTCTGTCAGACTATCTGCCGCAGCAAGATGAACCATACCAGGCCAGCCATTCCATAGCAGTCATATGCCATCCTGAAATCAATCAGATATGTGGGCATGTTTAAATACTTACATATAAGATATATCACTATATACATCTTATGCACTATTATCATTATATATATTACATGTTATATATATATAACTTTTATAACTATATGGCTTATGCATATTATATATACGTGCTATTATACATACATATTGTGTGTATATATATATATTTAAATAGATTACACATAACACACACACAAACACACACACACACATATATATACATACATACATACATACATACATACATACATACATACATACATACATACATACATACATACAAAACATGTACTCTGCAACCCTGAGGTTGCCGCGTCTGACTTCAGGTGGCTATGAAGATAAAGTTGATGTTATTACCCCAATCAACATATTGTTCATAGGGGGTGGCGAATTTTGATCCCTCATGGAGATAAAGTTGATGTGATTACCCCAACCAACATATTGTTCAGAGGGGGTGGCGAATTTTAATGTGATGATGATCATGATGTGACGATGTGAGTATGTGACTGTGTGATGATGATGATGATGACGATGATGATGGTGATGATGGGGATGATGGGGATTATGATGATGACGATGATGATGGTGATGATGGGGATGATGGGGATGATGATGATGATGATGGTGATGGTGTTGTTGATGATGATGATCATGACCATGATGATTGTAAGTGTGACAGCAACGTCCGGGTTGGCGCGAACATGTATCGTCGTTCCAAGTTCCTGCGAACTTGGGACAATTGTTTTTTGCCACGACGGCTGGCCAGGTGAGCGAGTGCTCCTTTATTTTGGTGGACGATGATGTCCAGTCCTGCCACAGTTGGACCATGATTTGATCGAAGGGAATTTTGAAAAAGACCGCTGGAAGGGTTGAGGCCAAAGAACATTCATATGACCATTATGACCACTTGAAGTTGGAACTCAAATCATTCCTTGGTTAAGTCGACTTGTTTTTTTGTTGGCAGAAAATCTCATATTTGATGGTTCGCAATGCCGATAGCAGTGGCATGTCGGACCGACTTGTACAGAACTTTTAGTACCAAGCCCGCGCTTGGAAAGCATCGCTTCATAGATGCAACATGGCTCCTGGGAAAAGGTGGTGTGAAACTAGAGATCTCCCAGCTGGGACTCTTTCCCCATCTTTCCCCGCCGATGTACAGCGCTCAACAAAGACGACTTCGCCTGATGAAAAAAGGTGGCGAAAACCGCTGAAGCCGCCTGGACATGATGAGTTTCATCCCCAATGTGAGCCTCGTGGTTTTTCCCAACTGGTTGGTGGTTTGAAACATTCCATATATTGGGAATAATCATCCCAACTGACTTTCATATTTTTCAGAGGGGTTGAAACCACCAACCAGTGGAGCTTGTCCATTTGCTTCAAATTCTGACAATGTCAATAATATTCATTAACCATCGCCCCAGTGCACAAATGTGTGTCTTGAACCTACCTGGTATTGTGGGGATGATGACGCAACCCATAACGAGATCTGAGATACCTAGGAAGAAACCAGTATTTCGCGGGATGGTTATAGATAATTAATTCTTAATCGGCATCCATCGCGTGTTTGGTTTAAGCATCACTAATCATATCTTATCTTATCCACCGATGTACCTACCTACCTAGCTATCCATCTACACGGCAAGACCCCATGGTTTGCCCGCAAGGTTAGAATGGAGTTCAAATATTATCCTTCGACATGCTCAAAAACCTGCGCAGGGCCAGTGTTTTGGTATTTAGCAGACGACGAATCCTAAACCCTAAAACCCTGAAAACTCTGAATCAGAAAGCAGAAAACACTGTGTATACGCAGTATTTTCTGCAATTTCTCTTCTCATGTTCGAAGACAGGGAATCCTTAATGTTGCAGTCCGGGCAAACCACGTGTTCTGTGCGTACCTACAGTATCTGTCTAACTAACCAAAGTTAATTAGTAGATATGTATCTAGATCGAACCAGCCAAAGTTAATCAACTACATATATAATCATCCTGAAGTAGATATTCCCATTTTAGCGACTTTTTTGAAGTTTCCATATTCCATCCAGGATGACTATATAGAATGGTTGGTACATAATGGTTGATACATGATATTATGGTTGATAATCATTGATATAATTAAGGACAATTAACGTTACGTATATATATATACTTAACTCTATTATGATATACATTAAACAATTAGATGTATCTAGATCCAAAATGTATCGCAGTTTAGATCAACCAATGATATTTCTCTCTAGTTCTGCTGTAAATATTTGTATCTAGATCTAAGTAATTAAAAATTCGTCAAACACATAACCACACTAGATGTATATATATATATATATGTATAAACATTATTCCATACAGACTATATGATATATATATATAAATTAATATTTATCAATAATCATATTTATAAAATAATCGACATATAACCATATAACCATATTAAACATATTAATAGAACACTAAATGATAGTTAATTCAATATAATTATATACATATAGAGGCAGTCCATTCCCCACTTATAGCAGATAAGCCACTAGTCTATAATAATAATGGACAGTGGTTCATAGTTAATATACAAATATTAGTTATATGATATCCCCTAGTTATTTATTAATAATGCTAACTAACCTGGTTGGTGGTTTGGAACATGAATTTTATTTTTCCATATATTCGGAATCATAATCCCAACTGACGAACTCATATTTTTCAGAGGGGTAGGTCAACCACCAACCAGATAATTTATTATGAAAAACAACGCCCAAGTGTTAAGCCAACCTATAGACACAACGGGTTGATCCATCCCAGTTCTTTACTAATGATACGACAACCCCTGGTAAATTAACAGAGACCCTGAACATCCCCAATTGATAGTGGAAACTCACTAGTCTTCCAACCCCGATGACTGCCAGGGTCGAACTGTTAATTTACTGGAGGGTAACTAACATACAGAATATTCATGTATCAAATTGATCCACTAACATTAATAACTAACATACTATCACTATCATTGATCCACTAGCTAACATACATTCCAACCGCTGGGCGACCAAGGCCTCCATGGCCCTTTCGGCCCTGAAGCGCTGGCCCGTGGCGCGGTCCATCAAAAAGCCCAAGCGGCCAACGCGGCTGGATCCACCATACCTGGATGCCTGGGGTGCTCAGTGGAGTGGGGGACTTCTTGGTGAATAGAATTGGGGGATTCCAAAAATGGAGTTTTCCATTTATAGTGGATTTTCCCATTAAAATCCTCCATTTATAGTGGATTTTCCCATTAAAATCCTCCATTTATAGTGGATTTTCCCATTAAAATCCTCCATTTATAGTAGATTTCCCCATTAAAATCCTCCATTTATAGTTCATGGAGTTTTGATCGAGTTTGGATTTTTAGTGGATCTTTCTGAAGTTTCTTTGATGGATTTGGATTTCCAGTAAACATCCATGAAAAATCCATGAAAATCCATTGGGACCTAGGCGTTTTTAATGGATTTAATATGATTTAATGGAAATTTAATGGATTTTTAGGTGGTTTTAATCATGATGAAGGATGGCTTGGCTTTTTAAGCAACTAATAACCATTATATAAATGAGATTTCAGCCACTAGTAATTAGGACTTAGGATTTATTGACATGTTTTTTCCAATGGAATTGAATTGGATTTACTTCGGAATTGGATTTACCCTTTTAATGGTTTTTCTATGTTTTTCTTATATCTTATTTTTTCCTGGGGTTGGACTTTGGGTTTGTGCTTTATAGGTTCTTTGGCGTTGGGTTGGACTCTTTTTCCCAGTGTCTTATCTGTTTTATGTTTTTCTTTTTTTAATGGATTGATAAGATATGTATTTATAGTGATCTATGGGGTTTGGAACCACCGAAGCATGTCAGACTTGGTGAACTTTTCATGAAAAGAAAAGTGGGGATGTTATGAACAAAACAAAAATGGTGAACCGGCAAGAACAATCTACTTGGTAACGGAAGGAGAGGTAGCGAAAATACTGATTTGTGGGATCTTGGGAGACTGAGATTTCACTCAGTGATTGCAGCTGCCAAAGTCAAATTGGATGATACCAGATGAGATCCCCCAACTCCCCGTTTTTCCATGGTTTCCCTTTCGGTTGTTAAATTCGGTTAAATAGCATTTAAACCACCATTTCTCAACCACCATCTCTTGTGGGATCTCAAGCTTCGAACTGCGACCGGCATCCGGTGCATCCGGTGCATCGCTTTGGCTCCCAGGATCCCACCTTTGTCCATCCGGACAAGCAGAACCAGGGCGAACGCGAGTGGCTCATGAAGCACAACGGTGGCAACGCCAAGGCGGGGATCCAGGTCACCGCTTTTGCGGTGCTTTTAGCCTCAGAAACGACATCAATTTTTATGGCACTTTGTTGGGAAAACATGGAAAAACCCTATCATATATGTATACGTATATGTATATATATATATACACACATATACATACTGTATATATATATATATATACCGGAACTGATCCCCAAAACTTAGCTGATGCTACTGTACGCTATCCGATACGCTCAAACGTAGCACCAAACTTGGGCATCAGAGTTTATCAAGTTAGTGGAACTGCTCCCTACCATGATGGGTTGCTAATTACTCGTACCAGCTGATAACCCTGGTGAGATAGCCGCATGTATTCCTCGATTTTTGTGTCTTGTTGTTGGAAAGTCTCGTTGTTTCACTTTCCTTAGAAACGCTTTTGATTAAAAAAAAAACATGGGCTTTCTTAAGTCATCAGGGATCCCCAAGCCACCATGGCTGTTTCGTGTTGTTTCCATACCAAGTTGGTCATCACGACTGACCGGGCTCCAGCTCCGGGCTTGATCCTGGCAGGAGCTTCCAGGGCTGCCGGATGAGTATGAATGGATCAAGGTGCGACCATCGATTTTCCTGGAAAGTCAAACATCCCAAAATGGAACTGTCATCTTTTGCCAAGAACCATAATGGATCTTTTGATCACTATCTGTGGATCAAGAACCATGCCATTTTCCGGGTTCTCACATGAAAAGACATGAATGTTCGTTCCCAAAAAAATTGGCGTAGGTATTGAACCATCCCCACATAGTCAACGGAACCCACATTTAGAGATTTGGAATGAATCATTTTGCCAACAAAAAATCCTTTGGAATGTGGAGACTTTGGGTACCAAAATGGGATTCCGAGTTGACTGAGTGGACTTCAAAGTCCCAGAAGGTTGAAATTTGGGGTACCCCCAAGATGAAGATATGGCAGTGTGTCAAAACCTTGTACCCCTGGTGAACATCAAAATAGCTGGTAAATGGATGTTCATCCCACTAAAAATGGTATTAATAGGTATTGATCCATAGCCATATGACGAGGAACGCTCCCCAGAAACAGTGGTGTGTTCTTCTTCGGAAACATGTGCTGAACGAAAACGACCTGAAGCTTGAGAAATTCATCCAGCATATCTCCGATTTTCTTTATGCTTTGAGAATTGAGAAAGTTATCCTGGGGTAAACTAACAATAACTTACATAGATGTGGAAAACCAACGGTTTCCATAGGAAACTGGTCTAGAAATGGTGTATCTAGTGATGGGTTCTCCAGGGAGAAGAGCTTGGTATGGCCGCCAATCCATGGGCACTTTCATCGGCTGATGCAATGACTCATTTGGTTTACAACTCCAAGTCCCCTATGGTTTATGATACTTATAGACTTATAGACTTATCGTAGTACTGTAGTTCATGGGGCTTATAACTCAACCTAGCGATTTCGTTTGGGGACCCACATTGTAAAATCCACTGTTCAATTTGTTGTCACATTTTTCACACCATGATGATGGACAATTTACAGTACCCCCCCCTGTGTGTTTACTGGCAAAACCTACTGATTTTAGATTTTCCCTTGAACCAAGCCATTGATCCATGAAATCCTAGAACTTTTCATGGTTTTTTTTCAGTGTTTTCAACTCTGTTAGACCATCATGGTATCCATACAATGTTGAACCAGTGGTGTTTTCCAGGTGTTTTCCCACATTTTTCCCAGCATTTCCACATCTTTGTTGGATTTCCCACACCGAGATTCGTGCCGTTTTTTTCAACCTTACCGCAGGACGTGGCGGAGAAGAACGAGAACGCCTGGATCGCCGTGAAGAAACGGATGTCCAAGGCGCCCCGGTAGCATTTTCGGATCTAGGGAGTTTCCATTGCAAGATGAGATTTTCCATCCTGCTTGGATGTATGTATGTATATATATATACATATGTGTATGTATACATATAGATAGATACATATTATACATATATATATATACATATACATATCATATACATATATATATATACATACATGTTTCTATATATTTCAACCAAAACCTTCTGGATTTCACCCATTTTTTGTGGCGGTCATCCCTGTCATCCCCAGAAATCCATCCAGGTCACCTTTGACGCCATCAAACGCGCCACGGCAGAGTTGCAAGATGTCGCCTGGCGGGTCATTTCGGCGGATTTCGGACACGGAAACGCCGCGACCAAAAAAAAGGGCAAGATATAGACTTAAGTCATTTACTATTTGTTTTAGATGCTATATGATGTTACTTTTTTTGGGATGTCATTTTCTATGTTTATTTTTTGGATCTTATGTTTTGTTTGAATATTGTTTATTTATGATCTCTTCAAACATTTTTTTTGGGAGTGTGTTATATGTTTCTTTCCCAACTTGGGGGTTAGCAAGAAAAACATCAACCATTTGGTTGGGTATAGCCACGTCCCAGAAAGATGTCTGCCAGCCGTTCTGCTGAAACGTTTCGACGTATCTTTTGGGGGTTATGGATGTCACTGGCAAAGGGATGCCAGGCTGCGTTGCGCTCGGGGGTGCAGTACTGGCGTCTTCGCCCTATTTTCGGGTACGAAAAACTCAGCAGGGCCTTTTTTGCCGAATTCAAGGGACCAAATTTTTCATCAAAAAAGCGACATGACCACGACGGCTTTTCTGAATCAAAGGGGGTGAATCCAACCTGGCCTGCGGGCCTGTAGACTTTGACCTGGCGCCCATGGTGGCTTTATGTGACGTTTCTTGGTGTTTTTTTTAAAGGAAACCTTTTAACGTATTTTATTGTTTCATTGAATGGGAAACCCTTTTAACGAACTGTTCTAATCTGTTCTAGTGTGAAATCATTTGAGCAATAGATTCGCCATGGTCATGTTCATGGTTTCTGTTTACAAAGATTCATTTGGGAATGGATCAAAACCCACTGTTATAACTCCTATATGCCTGGGGGGTGATTCACGCACACACACACAAGAACCAACTATTTTGCATGGGTTGGTAAATGTCCCGTTTTTTTTTTTCAACATCACTTTTTGAAAGACGTATCTGTTCGAGAGATATAGCTCAATACCCCCAATGTTTTTCGTTGGGCGATGTAAACAATTAGGCTAAGGACACTTACAAAAATGGATAACCCCCCCCTAAGCACTGTTTTGGTGTGGTGAAAACCTCGGGAATTTCAACGACCGAGGCTTTATACACCCGGCAACCTGAAGTGATCCGACAGCAGATGGAAGTGGCTAAAGATCAGAACAAGGCTCCGGGCTCACCCCGAGAACATGCGGTTTTCAATACTTGGGCTTTATTTGGCATTATCAACTAGTTTCTATAGATTATTCATGATTATTCCAAAAAACACCTGGTTGATTGGTGAGAAAACATGGGAATAGGGGTTTTTAATCACTCAAAGGGGTGATAAATCATGGTTGCTTAGTTACTTAATGAGGATTCCACCATGAAACATATGGATACAATCTTGAAATTATGATTCGGTGATGATTAAGATACTGTATAATCCTAGCTACTAGATGCTACTAGTATTATACCTACATAAAGGGCATTGCACGATTGTTACTGTTGGCTATGGCGGTTGGGTGTTATGAGCAACTGAAGCTCGCTTCGACATGTTCCTTCAGATTCCATGTTTTTGCAAGACCTGAGTCACGGACAGCGGAGGTTTGCACAGAAGTTGATGGTTGAATCCAAGGGCGATTTATTAATAGGTATAGCTATGTTAGTGAAGCGCATAAGCAGGAATATAAGCCCTATAACTATGGTTATAATATATGGCTATATCTATCCAGCCATAGCCCAGTATTTTATGGGACATAACATATAAAGCCCTACAACTATGGTTATAAATGGTTATAATATATAATTATATGGCGCACATAGCCCTAAAACTATGGATATGGTTACAATATACACTGACAATTGGGACTTTATGTGCATCATTTCTTGCCAGCCTTCATTGGATTCGGCCGGCCTGTTAGCCAGTGGCCTAGTTTCCGTTTCCCACAACTGAGACGATGATCCTCAACGAACCCCAAGATATATATATATAGATAATATTATGTATATATATATACACAATAGTAATATAGTTATTTGTACATATAGGCTTGGGTAAAGCCCTGGGGTACCACAGATGGCTTAGTCTTTTCTTATAGTATTAACCATCCAGTCGGAGTACCCAATCTTGATCCATACCCAGCAACGACAATCGCGCCCGGCACCAGGTGGGTGAAGGTCCAAGTAGCAAGGCCATTTTGCAAGCAGAGGTTGGATGCCGCGCTTTTAGGCTATGGGGATGGGATGGATCAACTGGCCAGGACTATGCCAAAAAGCTGGAAGACTATGCGAAGGCCGGAGATTTTTTTTCGCTGTTCTCGTTAATGGCAATATATTCCAATGAACCACCCACACACCCCAGTTGCATCATTGTTTTATATGTGTAACTATTCTCAGTATTGCCATGACTCTTCTTATTATTGTTTATTCGTATTATCACTATGATTATTTCATTTCTATATTTTTTTTAGCATGATTGCTCATTATAACGGTAATCTCCCAGAGGCAGTCCCTTGCTTTCTCGGTCTCCCTGGTTTTGTCTGGGTCGAGGAGCAAGAGGCACAACGTGAGCACGAGGAGGCGGTGACGAAGATCGGGGTGCCATTCCAACTGGCCTTTCCAATGCATGGTACCCTGGTACCCCAATAGCTGGATGGTTTATATATGTTTAAAATTCAAAACCCTACAAATATGGATGATTTATGATGATTTGGGGGTAGCCCTATGACTTAGGAAACCACCAAAATACTTGGTTTTGTAACAGTCGTAGGGAGTCCCAACTTAGCTTCAGATCTATAGCCAGAAAGATCACCCCAGGCACACCCAGTTTGTATCAACCGACCAATTTGGGTGTGACATTCGAGATGATGTGCTCATGTCAAAAATGATGTGAAATCATACGATTTTATGATGCTTGTATATGCTTGTCATATGGTAGCATTTAGCTTTATGATATGAGAAATTATAGTATATTCCTTTTTAGCATGATCGTTATTGTCATCGTGTCATTATCATGATCGTTCTTGTGATTGACCAAGAGCCACCAATACGACCAGTAGAAGCATAGTGGTATCTTTATTCTTGCCAATGTTCATACAATTGTTTTCAATTAGTATTAATACATTTTCTATAGGTACTATTGTACACTACTATATATACTATGAGTAGATAATTACTACTATTTGAGCACAAGTAGTGATAATGAGTATGGTTATTAGTAGTCAAATCAGTAGCAAATTACAATATTAGTAGTATTGCAGAAAATATGATAATCATTATACCTATATAATCTATATACTATTGGTAATCCCGTTATCAATTATGATTATTACTATTATGGACTTACTATTGGAATAGCGTAGTATCATCATCGTTTCTAATTGGTGATACTAATTAGTACTACGTATATTATAATCAATGTTAGTATAGTCTACACTATTGATGCCAATAGTGTTACAACCATTTACTAGTATCAGTAATATTATTGATATATTACTATATTATAGCATTAGCTTATACCATTATCATTATCTCATCATTCTCATAATCATCATTTTACCATGACATACATGATATGGTTGTATTAGTATCATTAGACGCAACAACCACTATTACAATTGTTGTTTGTTATTTGAACATCGTTATCATAACTACTATAATAACATCATCAATATCAATTTTGGTTATTGATATATCATTTTTTAACACTGCTCTAATATATATATATAGAATACATTCATGGCATCAGTTGTATTATTACAAGGTGGCCCCCCATTTATAAGTTGGTTTATAGACTTATGAACTATAGTTAGTTTTACCACCATAAAACCAAACGTTAATCAAGCTATGTTCGTCAAGTGAGCTATTTATTATTTTTAGGGGGCATACTATATATACTCATACGATAGTGTTAATATTTTACTATCTACTATACACTACTATGTTACTATTACTCCCATGACTATATTGTAGTGATATCAATCGTCAACCATTAATAATGTTAATGCTCCCATACTATGTAACATTACTGTAACCATTACCATTTATTTACTATTTCTATTTTTCCTGGTTTAATGACTACTATCAATTATTATTGTAATTACCGTATTATATATCAATACGTTACATTACTACTATTCAAATTATTACTACTATCACTATACTACTATCACTATTCATATTATTCCTGTTAAACTTAGTTTTATTCCGATAAACTCAAATGCTATTAGTATCATTATTTTCGTTTTTGTATACTACAATACTCTTACCACTTACCACTATCATATTGCTATCTATTTGATTACTTTTGATATGATATCGCATATACTAATAGTGGGAATATGATACCATATTATTACTAACTATTATTACTATTATATTAGTACTATTACCATTATATTAATAGTGTCACCATTATACGACCATATCATCATCATCAAATCACCCCCATGTCCAGTCACTCCCTCAGGAGGAGCTTCGACAGGAAGCGGCCGAATTGGACTTGACGGAGGTGCCTGGAACTGGAAAATGTGGGGTTTAATGGGGTTCAATGGGATTTCATGGAGATGTTCATGAGAACCGGGAATTGAATGGGATTTTGTTGGGGAAAACTCATGGTGATCTTCAGAATTCGATGGACATGGGAAATTTAATGAGAATTAGATGGGATTTAGTGGGAAGGAAATTGGCATTTCACGGAATTTCATGGGGATATTAATGGTGATAAAATTCACCAACTTAATGATTTGATATTATATTGGCTCTGGGAATGGGGGACACATTTGTGGCTATCAATAATAGGAGATAATAGGAGACACTATAATGAATTATATATAATAAGCATCACACGTTTTCTTTCCTAAGTTTCCACGGGCACCGAATTGGTTGAAGGGGTTTACAAAAAATATTCAGTGCTGGTTTCAAACACTTTTACTGTATATTCAAGGTTTTTTAACCATAGAAATATGATGATGGTTCCAATTGACGATCATATTTTGCAGATGGGTCAAGCACTTCATGTGTGGGTCGGTATTAAAAAACATTCAATCACCATGGTTTCGTTTCCCCTAAGCCTTAAACTGCGGAAAATTAGCACGTGAACAAAAATGGAATGGATCAAATTCCTGGTGAAACTGGGACAGTGCTACATTTTCCCAGGATAGAGGCAACACGGGATGGCAGATCTTCGTAGATAAAGTATGGTCAATCATGGTACGTCCCGGTATATGAATAGTTTCAACAGTCAACATTGAATGGCACACCCACATACTGAACAAAAACAAAAATAATACAAAATAGCAAACTCATTTACAAAACACATTCAAAACCTGGCAAAACTAGTCATCATATACTTAAATGGGTTTGTCTAAAATTTGGTACCCAAGAATCCCAAAGGATCATATCGTTTTCCCCATTTTTTAACATGGTTTGTCTTATTGGGGGTCAATCCCCATTTTCAGAGGAACGGAAATTCATGGATATTTGCATATATTGGTGGTTAACATATCACATCAATGATATCCCCATTCTACTTTCATTCTACTGCCATTCTACTCCCATTCTATTCCCATTCTACTGCCATTATCCCACGATATTCGACTATATACATCCCATGATCTTTCTACAAAACTGATAATCTTTCAGGTGCTCTGACCAGGTTTTCGTTAAATCCTGAGCTAAACGATGACTTAAGTGCAACGATGGTATAAATGACTTATATTTCGCTGCACTGAAAAATCTGGGGAGTCACTAAATACAAATCTACTTTGAGATATCTTGAGGACCAAATCGTTTTGTTTTGGAATAACTGTACTTTATCCAAGCAGTTACTGTAAACAATCGAACATTGCCAAGCTGATCCTGCAAAAATACTCCTGAAAAAACAACAAGACAAAGCCGTTAGGACTAGCAATATGACTTGACCAAGAATCCCCCAGGGAATCGGTGTGGCTGACGGTTTCTGTAGGTAGCACGGGTAGTTTGACCATATTTGACCGATGAGGCTTTAGTTCCCTCACGAGCTGGAAGGAGCCAAGTGCTACACTCAGAGTGGGCCATAGGTTGCCCTTTGGGAGCCAGGGATGGGAACCATATCTGTAGACAATTGGGAACTTGGAAGCCCAGTTGGCCCTAGAAGAAAATAAATCAACCAGTGACCTTGGATCTAAATTGAACAGCCAAGATGCCCAAAATACCTTGGGCAGATGTTTGAAGTCCAAGCATTAAAGACCTCGCCTGGTGGATTTTGATGTGCTTTAAACTGGAATTTCCGGGAACGGATCTGCTTGGCAACCAGGGCTGCTGGGCAACATAATGTTAAGCTGACAGTTTTTGTTGGTGTTCACCACCAGGGCACTGCCAAACCTGTAATAGCTTATATACTGCAACTCCCCAAAAAGATGCGGAGTCGTGTTTCCAGGATGGTATAGAACTTACTTCTTATTTCAACGTTTGCAACTTTTGTATTTTGGGTTTGCTATACGTTATCCTATTTCTCTGGTACTTAGATTGCCGTCTCAACAGGTAGTTGTTTAGTCACCATGATTGGCAAGTTCACACTTTTTTTTGATTCAAGAGGTTATCCAAGTGAGAAGACGGTCTAGCACCATGATTACCGATGAGTTTTTCTCGTTCTCATCAAAAAACATCTATAATAGCAGTACAATTTCTGTTGGTCATCTACAGACACATACTGTCACATACATTAATAAAACAATGGATAATAACACATCAGAATAAAATAACTAGCAGATAGCCAAGTTGGCTCATAACATTCTACAACATCCATTACCCTCTGGTTATTTAACATAGCCATGGGAAATGGCCCATTGAAATAGATGGTTTATCTATTAAAAATGGTGGATCTTTTCATGGCTATGTTAGTTTACCAGAGGGTAAATCTCCATTAATCACAACTGATAATTATTGATCATCATTATTAACCACGATTATTAACCCATTTATAGTTGATTTTCCCATTAAAAATGGTCATTTTCAGTAGCTATGTGAGTTTACCAAAGGGTAATATGCTTTATGATACGCTTAAATAACGTCTCGTCTTCGAGGCTGGCTTCGCCTCAAGTCATCCCCTGCAGCGCTCACGAAAACGGCTCTTTGTGAAGGTGGGACGTCACCGTTCGGATGGTTCGGAACGGACGTCCTAGCCGTTGGGACCGTTTGGGGACCCTGTGGTCATTTAAGATAGCTATATATATATATTATATACTATATACAGTATATACAGTATATTATATTATATATAATATATATATATATATTATATTATATATATATGGTATAGATATTTGTATAGATAGCCCATTTACTTTGAGGATTTACCTTGCTGCTTATGAAATGTGCTGATGTATCAGTGTTTTGTCCTAGCATGGCCATGGAAATCCTTGGTTGCTTCCCGTTCGGAAATGATCTTCGTGGATTTTCCATGGGGTTTTTCCATAGCTTACTGGAGAGAAATGGGTTGCTGCAGGATGTTAACCCGCCAACATGTGGATTCTACTGGGTTCCATGGATCTTTTTGAGACTGGCATCCTGGCATGATTGGTTTCCCGAATGCGTAGCGAAGGCGAAGGGTTCTGGTTTATCACTGGGGGTTGGGGGTTGGGGGTCTGGGTGTGTTCGTGTGTGTTCGCTCGGGGTTACTTTGCCGGCCGCAGCTGGCCGCAACCGTCCGCCGCCATTCGCAATGAGGGACCTTGGTGGGTGCTGCAAAAGTTGTCGTCTCTGGAAGCCTTGAGAGACGTGTAACGTCGTTTTGCGATGCCCCTTTGTGACATTTCGACGAGTTTGAGAAAGCGTCAAAAGTCGTTTTGTGTGACAGACGCAATACTTTTAAAATGCTCTTCTTAAGATGATTGGCATTTTTTGTGGCAGGCGCAGCACATTGAGATATCCATGTGTTTCTTTGTGGCCGGCGCAGCACGTTAGACGTGCGGTGCTGCGCGTTGTTTGCAAATCGCATTGGAGCTGCTGTGTCAAGTGGTGAGAAAGTGCAAATATCGTGGCAGGCGTGGTACATTGTGACGTGTCATGAGAATTAATGGTAGCCTCGAACGAAACATCGATTTTGGAGTATCTTGGGATTCTTGTTGAGCTACAACATGTTCTTAAAATCTGCGGAAGTCCCGTACGAAATGAATTTTTGAGCCTCCTGAGCCCTGACCCCCGGCAGATCCTCCTGCGGCGCGCGCGTGCGTACGAACTGCTGGGGCAACGCGACGCGAGTCTGGAGGATCTGAGAGCCGTCAGGGTGCCCTAGGCATTGAGAGCCATGTTTTCGTTTTTTGTTTTTTTTAAAGCCACAGAAAGGTGGATTTAGTCAAACGTAGTCAAACCGTATTTTTGTTCAAAGCAACAATAATGGGGATTTAATCAACGGATACTAACGGTATATGGGCACAGTATACATGTTTTAAATGATTTTTAATGAGACAATGATGATAAACTGATGAAACATTGGATTTTGATGGATTTTGGGGTCTCCCTTTCTTGGACCAAAACATGGCTTTCAAGACACATCTTTGTGCGGTCCATTCTCCGTTGAATCCAGTTGAGGAGTTTCGGATGATGGCTTTAAATGGCTTTGGCTCGAAAGGGACATTTTAGGGGAACTCCCAGTTTGACCAGAGGCCAGACACACCTTTTAGATCCTTTTGGTAGGTTTCTTCATCTGCGCAGATGTCGGCTTCAGCATACCAGTACAGCAAATTGGGTGCACTGCCAGCTTTTCAGGTGGTTTGGCCCAGCAAGACCTGTCACACCCTGACACGGCAAACATGGCTACTAAAAAACAAAACCAAGGGGGAATCTATATACAGGAAACCATATGAAACCATACTATTTGATGGTAAAATCGATTTTCTCCAAATAAGATTATACTTTTATCATGGTCTCTATAACTGATTTTGTTTAATTTACATGAATTCTCCATATTTCTCGGGAAACTCCATGTTCATGTCCGAAATCTCCCTTAAACAAATTCATTGAATTGCGGCCCCCAGGCATCCAGTCAGGCTGTTTGCCTCTCCAGGGAGTCGACTTCAACCCTCATTTCATGGTCTCTATGGAAGCCAGTTGCTGGTTTCATATAACATCATATAACTATATATTATATATTATATATATATTATATATAATATATTATATTATATTATATATATTATATTATAATATATATATGTACACATATATTCCCCTTTTTGGGATGATTTTACCACAGCATTGATACTTTTCAAGGGGGACACAAGCGACCAATCATTTCCCACTTGTGACTGGGATCTCCTCCATATTTCGACGCCATTGGCCGGCAGCGGGTGTGCAGATGGACAAACTTCATTCTGCATCTTGGAATCTCAAGACTTGGGTTCAAAATGTCAGGGGATAAAGATGGAATCCAGGAAAGGATATACAATCACCAAGCAAGCTAGAGATTGTAGCAATCAACGGATTACATATTGATGATCGAAGCAATATTTTCTTTTGATCACCGTAGTTGATCAGCCCTGGAGTTCCATGTGTCAGCTATTGGGAGCGATAGAACACCTTCCGAAAACGGGCTGGGAGACAACCAACTTTGAGGATGAAGTTGTTGGTGGATGCTTTGTTGGGTCGCAGCGAACTCCCATAGTGACATCCCCCATTTTCATTGCTGACCTCTTTGTTTTGGGTGTTTTTTTCATCCCAATCCCTTTCCCATTTTCTTGGATCATTTTCATTAAATCCACATCGATCCACCATTTTCATTGCTGAGTTGTTGGTTTTTCTTTTTTTGACGTGGGTCAGACCACCATTTTTTGCTGCCCCAAAAAAACGAACCGCACGAGCCGCAGCTGCCAGTAAGGCCTTGCAGAGCTACGATGCAGCTGCCACTGGGACATCGTGAAATCCTGGCCAAGAACCTGCCAAGCCAATTAGCCTTCGGTAGGATGTGAAAACTGAGCATTTAAATATATTTAAATAGATTTAATGGGATTATCTAAGGATTTTATAGGGATTTTATAGTTTTTTTTTTGAAGGGAGTTATATCATGGGATTTCAATGGTGATCTAATGGGATTCACCATCCATTTGGTTCGGGGATTTTCAATTGCCACGTTTGATGATCGGAGGGTAGAAAAGAAAACATGATCCGGGCAAGAGACCCCGAAAAAGTGTTGCAAGGAGCATAACGAAGAGATACCAGGCTAGATTCTGCAAGTGCCCTTTGTGAAGATCTCTGTAGAAGATCGTTTGCAAGACTCCTTGACAGGTTCTCTGTAGAAGCTGCTGTGCAAGATCCCTTTGTAAGGCTATTTGTACAAGGTCTCCGTAAGATCTATAAGAGATCTCCACGCAAGATCTCTGCAAGAGATCTCAAAGTGAGATCTCTGTTCTCTTGACAAGGTCCAAGATCTTCACAACAAGGTCTCTTGGCAAGATCTCTGCACAAGCTCTCTGAAACACATCTCCCGGCAAGATCTCTGTAAGAGATCTCTGAATAGGATCTTTGTTCCAGCTATCTGTACAAGCTCTCTATATTCTATACAAGATCTACTGGCAAGATCTCTGTAGAAGACCTTTTGGCAAGGTCTCTGTCCAAGATCTCTATAAAAGGTCTCTTGTCACGATCTGACAGGGCCAGGAGGAACTTTTGTGCCGTAAGGGTCACCAAATTTGCCGGACATGGATGAGACCACCTTGAACGAACACCAGGCCTTAACAACTACCATAAGAACCCTAAGAGTGGCCACACTGTTTGGGGAATGACCAAATGACCTGAATCTTTTGAAAAAACTTGTAGTTAAAGAAGAAACACAATGCTTTATCATTATTTTCACACAGAATTTCGAAAATCATGTAGAAGGCCAATGAAAACAGATATGCAATTATACATTTACTACATTAACAGCTGGATCTTTGACTGCGACCTCGCGGCGGACTAGGGTTGTTCTAGGTGAAGCGGGCACTACTCAAATGACCCCAAAATTGTTTTTTTTTTTTCCGCCTTTGACTTTAATGCCGTGTGACAGCGGTAGAGACAACCAGCTACGCGTGAAGTCCCCACCAATGATTGTGATCATTAATTTAAAAAAACAAACAAAACCAACAAAAAACAACAAATTCAGGGGTGACGACGAGACACACCATGGGACAGTCGAATGCACGGATGCAAAATGACAGATGCCGGATCGAATGCAAATGAATGCATCCTCCCAGGGTGGATACACAGGTGCCGATCTGTGTGTCCACTAAGGACGGAATGGCATACACATTTTCCTCTTTTTCCCCATTGGGGTGACAAAAATAGAATGTAGTTTTTGATACGGCAGGGCACCGGTGGTTAAAGATGCAGTCAGTTTAACAGCAGGGACCCAAAAACTATTTCCAAGATCCTTCAGGGCGCCTGATTGCGAGACCCATTCACCAGGGAAGATAGGACACTGGTGGTGACGGGTCCAGTTAACAATAGGGTTCCAAGTAAAACTTTGCTGTGAAAGTTTAAACTCAGTTTCAGCATATTCCAAGTTCTGATCAACAAGATAATATTGGCATTTGGCTGATTTTTTCCCTTAGGTTTGACTGGAAGGGGTACTATGGTTTTTGTACATAATGCAAAGTCTATATATAGTTCCAACATGGCCATGGATTCCACATTGGACCATTGCAACAACTGTGCCCAGCTGCTCAACCTATTCCAAAAAAATTCACCAAAAGGCCAATTTTCAGGGCAGGCCTGGGGCACATTATGGACAAAGAACGGACCAACGGGGATACGTGTTGTAAAATCGATGATGGCATCAGGTTGAATCTTAATCGGGGAATCCGTGACCTTGGATGCCATGTGCTTAACAAAATTACAATATTCAATCAGGAATTCTTGTTTTTCTGCCGATATGGCATAATGGCTAGAAGCTTTTGCAAACGTGGGATTCCAATCAAGGAGGGCTTGCTTCGCATAAGCGTCTACAGTATTATTTGCCATTGCTTGCCATTTCAAAAAAGGGTCGTCAATACTCTCAATACCCCAAAATTGGATGGTTGAATCATGGTATTTTGTATAATATTCATAAATACACGATATTTCATGATATATCTATCCATATATATATATATTATATATAATTATATATATATATATTTACACATCCTATATAATAATCACATAGATCAATATGATGCCGTTTGCATCTAATACCTATCTACATGCATTGGATTTAGATATCAGTATCTAATCTCTATCCATGAGCCATGGCCCATGACCCACCAATGTCCTGTTGCGTCAGGTGTTGTCTCGGCCCTTCGCCACCAATATGGCAACCTGCGGCCTGATCAGCATGTTGTCCGAACTTCTCCGCCAACGCATGCTCGGAGCAGTTTGGCCAAGCTGGATTTGACCATCAAAAGATGTGGGGCAGTGGGGATATGGGAATATTTGAACTCATGAAAATGGGGGGTTTAACCAGCGAAGAATGGGGAAACCTAAGGGAATTATGGGGTCTATCAACCAATTTATGGGGATATGATGAGAATTTGATGGGGACATGATGGTATATAAACAAATATTACAAGATATATAACTAGCCACCTCGACGTGATATTTGGGCATGTCCGAAAATGGCGCTTGACCCCCCATTTATTGACCCTAAATCTATAGCCATTATAAACAGTGAGGAACATGACGATTTACCAACGGATGGAATGTTTTTCCCCAAAAATTTTCAGACAGACCCGGATGGTTGAGGGTCGCTAAGATCAGTGGTTACTTCTACCCTCTGGTAAACTGACATAATTATACATAATTATGGAACATCACGATCCGGTGGACACCCCCATGATTCACGATCTTTAATAGGTAAATCAACTATGAATGGGTAATTTTCCGTTACTATGTTAGTTTACCGGAGGGTATGGCTTTTGAATTTTGACCACTCGGCCTCAAGGCAGCTGGACACCACTGCAGGTGTGGATTTTCCCCACCATGTGGAGATGACTTTCACAGAGAAACCATGGTTTTTCCACATCTATTTTAGTTTACTGGGTACATCTCCTTCTTTGTCACTTAACCTCTGAATTGGTGATTGGAAACACCTCGAGTGAACAGGACCAGTGGGGTTCCATGGTCAAAGTTGGAGGCTTCCTGATGACGAGTCGTTTTTCGTCCTTCGGCAAAAATCATCTGTAATCTAAGAGTTTTCTAGACCATGGCTTCGATACTTAGGGGTGCGGCCCCCACTTATATCATGGGTTTTACTTCCAGTTAGATTCATGGAGAATATGCACTTATGGGATGAAATATGGGTTGTGTATACACATATATATATATACACATATATATATATATACATTATAAATGATCGATTATATACCATTCACGATCATTTTCCAATGGTTTCACCTCCGAGCCGGTTTCGAATCTCAAGCCCCGAGGTGAGGGATGCGGCCGGCGTGCCTCGACAAATCCTCCTAGGGAGCCCCTCGACCTGTGAGCCGCATGGAAAACGTGGGAAAAATGGGGAAAGTGAGGAAAATCACCATTTTTAATGGGAAAATCACCATTTTTAATGGGCAAATCACCATTGGTAATTTAACATAGCTATGGAAAGATCCACCATGTTTCATGGGAAAATCCACTATTTCTATGGTCATTTTCAATAGCTATTTTGACATAACCAGAGGGTATACCCATTGGATTTCAGTGTATGTTCTTTTTCCTAAAATCCTGAAGTGACACTTCTGAAAATCCGATTGAAGATGGCGTTTATATGCGTTGATTGCATTTCGACCGCCCTGTGTTTAAACAACCGAGGTTGTTTGGTGGCGCCGATGTCCACGAGCTGGTTCAGCATGTTGGAGCGTCTCTTCCAAAGCTGGGATCCGTCGCAGCTGAGCACGGTGATTTGCAAGATGTCTTGCGAACAGGCGCCGATTTTAGAGTGATTTTGGCTGGTGCGAAAATGGTGTACCCTCTGGTAAACGTTTACATAGCTATGGACAAATCACAATCTTTAATAGGTAAATCAACTATAAATGGGCCTGGGCCATTTTCAATAGCTATGTTAAATTACCAGAGGGTAGCAGATGACCAGAAAACTGTGGGTAATAATATGTAACGACTATACGCGCAGTTGATGGTTTAGCCTCCGTCAACCAGAAGGAAACTATTAGATGTCGTTTTTGTTTTTCTCAGATGCAGTAATGTAGAAATACTATTTACTTGTGTTGGCCCATAGTTCCCAACTCACTAGTATCGGCAAAGTGCCAGGAAAACGTGCGTGCCGGGAAGGGCCCCTGCCCGGCGAAGTAGGCAATACATGGAGGGTTCAGCCGCCCCAAATTTGGTGATTGCAAGTTGCACAGGACAGGTCGGTTTAGCACGTTTTAAAAGTCTTTGTTTGAGCAGCAAACCTGATGCTACACACACAATGAATGGTGGAGGTAACGAGGTATAGCAGGTCATCATGGTTGCACCATTTTGAGAACGTACCCCTGTTGCACTGCCAAGTTTGGCTGCTAAGCGCCTGAGATGTTTGTGTTCTAATCTTATCCCCTAATATTAAACACTCCCTTTATTATCCTTTATTAATGATCCCAGTTATGTGGAAGTTCCCTACTAAACCATGGTTTCTAGGGGGTGTTTAATATGGAATGGATTAGTGTTTGATTCATTATCGGAATCTTGAACACTCAAGTGTGGCTCCAAATTGCATACCCCCATTTTTTATTGGATGGGTTATAACAACTGCAAACGGAAGTCCTTGTGCTGTAAACTGCAAAATGGATGGTCCTAATAAACTGACCGTTTGTGGATCGAACGTTGTCGGGGCCAGGCAGTGTTTGCGCCTGTGATCAACACATGTCCCTTGGATTCTGTCAAGCTAGGACCTGTTTTTGACTATTTTCCACCAGGGTAAATAAGAAGCTTTTAAGAGAAAACGACACAAATATAACTTTTTCCAAGTTTTGGACAGGTTCTTCTTGTTTGTTATAACATGTTGTTGTAAAAAAAATAGGGACATCCATTTCCAACCGGAAAATGATGGTGGTCTCATCGTGGTAGGATTCAAACTGGGGAAACACCCAGAGATGACCGGGTGCACTAAGGACTTTTTGCGCAGAATTGGGGTCAGGATAGATTTTTTCCCCTATCTCTTTAGGTTCCATATTAATTTCAATTTGTTTGGAGCATGATCAAATGTGGCAATGTATAAGTCACCATTGAGTTCCATGATTTTCTCACCAAAACCTACATTAATTAAGAATGGATTTCCCATTGCTACATTTGACTACCAGAGGATATCTATTTCAGGATTTGACACACATTTGTAATTTGCAATTCATAGGCGGTGGCCAGCAAAAAAAGGAAAACAGGTCGCAGGATTGGTCATCGATCTTTTACCTTCGACTCTGGAGAGAAAATGATGAAAGCAACAGTTCCCTGGATTTTCCAGAACTTAAACCATCTGTCTGCTCTTTTTTTTGTGAGAAAAACAAGAAAACACCGTTCCACCCACTGATTGATCATCATGTTCCCTACCCAAAAAAAAAACGGCCATTGAAAAAGACATCCCGTCAGTGTGGAACACATCCACTAGTTCAAGTTTGGGATTTCAAGAACCATTCTGAGGAATCCTATTTGATTCGACCATGTTCATTAGCCGTTGCGGGACATTTCGGGTTCATGATACCGGGTGTTTAGAGAAGTTGTCTAGCAAGGCCGATGCCCAAGGTATGACATCCTCAATGAAGATCTATTCATTGAACCAGTATTTAATGTGTATATATATATATACATATTATATGTATTAGTATATAGATGTATATGTATATATGTTACATGTATATATTATAATATATATATATAGATGTATATGTTAAACATCCCAAGGTATTCCTTCGGGATGGTTCACACCCAATTCTTTTTTGGGAAATGGCGATGACCGGTGCCGATGTGTCGCCAGGTTTTATGACCTTTCAAGGTGTGTTGGAGGGTCGAGGAGGGCAGGAGCGCGTGGTTTCACCGTCCCAAATGGGGGATGAACCGATGAACCCTGGGTGTTTACCACATGGTTTCACCGTAAAAACTGGTGAGATCAGCTCCAGTTGGCGTTGATTGTTTGGCGCCAGCTCCATTCCTAGCCCGATATTTGATAGTAAACTAGTACCTGTACCTGTTTATAGAGGATTTTCATGGATTTTCCCAAGAGGAACACATCCTTGCCATGGTTTGAGTACAAAACTGGTACAGAGTCCCTTGATTTGTTTGGCAGGCTTTGTGTCAAAATAGGAGATACCCGATTTCGTGGCCGTTAAAGAAGGGAGAACATGTGGAACAGGCTTATCAACCATGCCCGAATTCATGCGGTTTTCCATCAAAACGACATTGAACTGGCTGGCAATCCGGTATTGAGTTCGATGATCTACCCATTTAAACCATTGAGTTCGGGGATTTCCCATGGTGACGCCGGAGTCAGGAGATCGCGTCGGAGCTTTCACGGAACTTTTGGACCGTGCAGAAGGGCAATATGGCCGTGTGCCTGGGCTGGGCTTCATCCGAGATTTCAGGATTTCTAGGGGAAGACATGAAGACCTCATGGATTTTGGATGGGTTTTCTTGGGTTTTTGCCAAAGGGAATCCTAGCTTGGGGTTGAACATACAACTATAGTATAGTAGCATCCAGTAGCGAGGTTGTAAGAGATTATTGGTTTAGTTTGTGAAAAAAATAATCCAGCCAGTGGCTGGCCTGTTTTTTTTTCGCATGTGTTTTTGTTGTGCAAAAAGGGGCCCGAGACCACCATGTCCCGAGCAAACACATGTGTGATTTTTCTCAATCTAGTTGATCTATATTGATCTCCAAAGTGTTGGAAGACGCATGTAATACATTTCGGACAAGATTGATTTGACATATAAGGTTCTCCATGCATCATTCAATGATTCATGATTGTTCCTTCACACTGAATTTCCCTCACAAAACGCTGGGGTACCCCCATCCCCAAATCCCCAATTTTTTCATCCTCCCCAATATGGGCCCCGCTGAGATGACAGTCGGTCCTTGCTACCAGGGTGAAATCAAGCCACCCCGAAATGTGTGTCCGAGGCATCGTAAATGTGTTATAATTACCCCCCATGAGATTTTCTTGGAATATCCCCACTTGTTTGGAGGACATATGGGCTCTGCAAGTGGATTGTAAAACTTTTTTTGGATCCGATTCGTGGGATGCCTATCCCCATGTTTCTGGGTGAAACTGCAATTTTTCCATATTTTTTCTATGGTTTTCCTATGGTTTTCCTATGGTTTTCACATTTTTCCAAGGGTTTTTTGTTCGCCCAAAAAAGCCTCTGGAGTCATGGCTCGAGGTGGGCCCCTGCCAATCTGATCTCCTACAAATTCATCCCGGCCCGGCTCAGTCGCTACGGCATGGAACTGGGAAAATCTGAGATTTCTGAGATATCTTTGGTGAAAAGTCGAACTAAATGCTTTTGCAACAGATTGAAATCCTAGTTTTGGGCTTAAGGATGGTTGAAGATGGTTTTTCCGCGCATAAACCATTTGACTCTGAGAAAACAGGCTGAAACATGTTGAAACATGATGAAAAGTGATGGAACAATAGCGAAGAATGATATTAAAGCATGATGGACATGAATCATAATGAGCACGATGACACATGTTTTGATTATGGGGCAGGATGTTTTCATCATTTCCCCATCATTGCATTGTATAGTTTTTTTTTTCCTGCCCCATAATCAAAAAAAAATGTCATCGCGCTCATTATGATTCATGTCTAGACTCTAGACCCTCAAAAAAACACCAGTTATTGTGGGTTCCAGGTGAGGAATTGGAATATGGAAACCACTCACCATTGGACTCACCATCCAAACTTCGGACTAAGGAGTGCTCTTTGCCAATATGGTGGCCGTTTTTTGGACGTGACCTAGCTGGCTCGACGGGCTCGACGGGCAGCACTTCGAATCCCAAGAGTAGATGCTGTGGCCACAGTTACAAACATCTATCAACATCTATATACAGTTATATACATGACTATCTGTATAAAATTATTTCAGGGATCAAAATTATTTATGTGTATGTATATATATATACATGGGTATGGGTCAATACCTATTTTCATACCATTTTTAGTGGGATGAACATCCATAAATCCCTGCTATTTTGATGTGAACAAAAAAGGGGTACAAGGTTTTGACACACTGCCACATGACTATCTGGTTGGTGGTTTCAAACATGAATTTCATTTTCCATTTCATAAAAAAGGGATGGAATCATCCTTCCCATTGACTTTCACTCCATCATTTTTCAAGATGGGCACATTGCACCACCAACCAGCTATGTATGTGGCATTTTTCTTGGTTCATCTCAAATTCTGGTCCCGTTCAGGTCGTCCCAGATAGGCCGATGTGATGTGACTAAGGCTGTTTCTAATTTGGAAGACCTCCAAGCGAAGGACTGCCGATATAAAATGTGCATCTTGGTGTCGCCCCGCGAGGCGGCTTTTCCAAGGCACACTAATATATTTGGGATTATCATGGAAAACTATAGGAAAACCATAGGAAAATGGTGGTTTAATGGGATTTAATGGATTATTACCCTCTGGTAATTTAACATAGCTATGGAAAATCACCATTTTTAGTGGGAAAAACTCACTATAAATGGCCATTTTCAATAGCTATGTTAAATTACCAGAGGGTATCATGGCTTATCCTATCCAGTAAAATTAACATAGACCCTGGCAGATCGGGGTTGGAAGGTTAGTTTCCACTCCAGAGGATAATCCATCCCATCCACGTGCGTCAACACATCTGCAGCACGCCATAGCAAGCTTTGGAACGCCATGAATGCCCAGCGTTTTGTTGGGAATGATCCCCGTGGATGAAGCAACGCCATATTCTGTATGCATCCTGTGTAATAGAGTGTGAATCAGTGTGATATAATTATATATATATATATATGGTTGGTGGTTTGGAACATTTTTGATTTTCCCCAATAGTTGGGATGATGATCCAATCTGACTAATATTTTTCAGGGGGGTTGAAACCACCAATTAGATATAAATTATATTTAACTAGATATATCGTTCATATCATATATAGCATGATATACAATGTAACATAATGTAACATGGAATAATACGATATGATATGATATGATATGATATGATATGATATGATGTATTAATGTATTAATGTATATATATATATAATATACATATATATATGATGTAGGTGAATCTTTGGGACCAACCATCCCACCCCAACATGTTTACCGCAAGTTGGGTCACCTTTTTGCCGAGCCGCTGGCTCAGGACCGCCTAATGGCCCCGGCCAGATCGTCGCAAGGGAGATCATAACCATGACACAAGTGGTTTTTGTTGGTATTTTCCAATTTATATAGATATATACGTGTTCTATATATACTATTATATACTGCATTCATACTGTATATATATATAATATAATATAATATAATATAATGTAATATAATATAATATAATATAATATATATTATATTATATTATATTGTATTATATTATATTATATCATATTATATTATATTATATTATATTATAATATACACGCTATATCAGGCTATATCTATAATACATGTGGATTATATGGATGAGAAGCCACTTAACTTGGTACATGGAATGCACCTCCAAGCAACTCTGAGTTCCAAGTCACACCGAGTCGCATCGCGCTTCGGTGGTCCAAAAGTCGGGAATTCGCTTCGCTCGTTGTGCTGCGGGAGGTCGCTGGATCCATGGAATCCATGGACCTAAGGACATCTGTAGTCAATGGGAATTTCAGGATCCTAAAATGGAGGTACGTAAACGTACCATATGTTTGGCCATATGAATTGTGGGGATATTCCCTGAAATTTAGGCCTAATATATATAGGCCTTATATGGTAGGTACCTCCAATCTAGGATCCTGAAATGGCCATTGATGTAGGGAACCCTCCAGTAATTTAACATAACTTCTGGTGAATTAACAGTTGGACCCAGAAAATCCACCATTTTTTTCGTGGAAATATGAAGCAACCCCGATCTGCCAGGGTCGAAGTGTTAATTTACTGGAGGGTAGAGGGAGATACCACCATGAATTTTTTGATCATTTTCCACGTACCGTGTCCCCATGGCTTTTCCACATCGAACTGTGAACATATACTGATCGAGAGGGTATCGACTTGGGGAATACTTAAATAATGGTCTAATGAAGGCCTAAATATCTTATGTATGGTATCATGGTATATTTCAATATATATATAGGGTTTTTTCATGGATATTATTAAATAATGGTACCATTATGATAATTAAATGTACTGAAAATGCTGGGGAACTTCAGCAACGATAAACCCACCTCGTGATGTCGAACTGGGGCGATGACCAGCAGCTGCGATCGATGTCAAGACATGACTACTGTAAACATAAAGCTTATCCAAAGATCATAAACAATCACAAATCATAATGAAAAGGCAATAGCAAATCATAGAGCTATCATAAAACCTGATAAAACCATCATCAAATCTTCAAAACCATCATAAACCATCATAAAACCATCACGAAACCTTCAAAACCATCATGAAACCTTCAAAACCATCATGAAACCTTATAAAACCATCATGAAACCTTCAAAACCATCATAAGACCGATAAGACCTCACAAAATATCAAAAAACGTATATATATATATATAACACCATCAAAAAACCATCCGACCCCCAATCCATTTTCAGCATTTCTCTGTTTGTCACCTGCAGAGCCTAGGTCCTCAAGGTGGAACCGGAGAATCGGGAAGCCCAGCAACGCACGGGACGCCCAGTCCTTTGACGACTGGATGGGATATGATGGGGTAAATGGAGAACATCAGAAAAATGGACTATGATAAATGGGATATGATATATATGGGATACACCAGAAAATGGGATATATGGGATACTCTAGAAGTTTAATGGAGGATAAATGGGATATGATAGGAAAACATCTGCGAAAATCCACTCTAGATGGAGGTTTAATATTGTTTCGCTCGCTGGGAAAATCATAGGAAAACCGAAAAGGAAATCCACTGTCGATGGAGGTTGAGTTTGCTGAGGATTTATCATCGAACTGTACATGGAGGGTTTTCAATTCAAATGTTTGATTGCCATAGTGTATACTTCTAGACATCACTTTACATGTGTATGTGTATATAGATAATCCTGAAGTAGCACAAAATTAATTTGAGACAAACGTGCTCCCATTTTACTGAGGATGGTTGGTTTAGATTTCCAGTTGACAGTTTACATAGATGGTTGGAATCCGCATAGACATCTTAGTTTGTCTATTTAATAGCCAGGTGTATCCCGCCACCGTGCCTCACTGGCAGGTTGCGCCATGCTTCAGCAACAACTCAACCCGCAAGAGGATGTAACTGAGACAGGCACAGTCCGGATAGATCTGCATGAATTGGTGCTCCAATGTGTTTTTTTTTGCGGCAAACAGGACATTACCCTCTGGTTATGTCAAAATAGCTATTGAAAATGGCTATTTATAGTGGATTTTCCCATGAAAAATGGTGATTTTCCATAGTTATGTTAGTTTACCAGAGGGTACTGTGTTTGCTCTGGTGGGTGAAGTCAAGCTTTTCTGGTTGCTTTCTCTTCCTTTCACAAGAATTAGAAGATTGTCGTCCCAATTGACGTCCTAATTGACTCATGTGGGTGCCTTTTTTTTTGTTAGCTGGTGACATTCCCAATTATATGGATCATATTCTTGTTGATTCCCTGGTCAATGCACATCAAATTTTTGGGATCAGCTTCGGCATGCTCCATCCATGTGTTACAGCTTTATTCCATTGGATCTACCAGGACAAATCCCCTGTGGTATCTCCAACTGTTCATCTGCTTAAACCTAGGTGATAGTGAGAAACCCTATGGCCTTTTATTTTTCAATATTTTTCCAGCAATTATATACTGGTTGGTGGTTTGGGACATGGCTTTTATTTTTCCATATATTGGGAATTTCATCATCCCAACTGACTTTCATATTTTTCAGAGGGGTTGAAACCACCAACCAGACAGTATATATATATATATTATCCCCATATTCTATGGATATTCCCACTAATTGGAAAACAACGCCCAATTGGAAGTGTTCCATAAAGCTTCTATAGACACAACGGGTTGATCCATCGAGTGGGGTCCTAAGCCCTAAGCCTTGCCAATTGCATAATGTACGAATCGATAGAACTAAATTAGCCACATGGATCTGGGTCAAAATCGGATACAACCATCATTTTTGATGCTTAAACTACTATTTTCGATGCTTAAACCATCATGTTCGATGCTTAAACCATAATTTTTGATGCTCAAACCATCATGTTTGATGCTTAAACCATCATGTTCGATGCTTAAACCATCATTTTTGATGCTTAAACCATCATTTTTGATGCTTAAACCATCATGTTTGATGCTTAAACCATCATTTTCGATGCTTAAACCATCATTTTCGATGCTGAAACCATCATGTTCAATGCTTAAACTTAAACCATCATTTTTGATGCTTAAACTACTATTCTCGATGCTTAAACCATCATTTTTGATGCTTAAACCATCATGTTTGATGCTTAAACTACTATTTTCATGCTTAAACCATCATTTTTGATGCTTAAACCATTAATTTCGATGCTTAAACCATCATTTTCTATGCTAAAACAATCATTTTTGCTTAAACCACTATTTTCGATGCTTAAACCACTATTTTCGATGCTTAAACCATTATGTTTGATGCTTAAATTTAAACCACTATTTTGGATGCTTAAACCATCAATTTTGATGCTTAAACCATTGTTTGATGCTTAGACCATTATTTTCAATACTTTATTGAACCATCATTTTCGATGCTGAAACCATCGTTGTTGAAGCTTAAACCATCATGTTTGATGCTTAAACCACTATTTTCGATTCTTAAACCATCATTTTTGATGTTTAAACCATCATTTTTGATGCTCAAACCATCATGTTTGATGCTTAAACCAGTATTTTCGATGCTAAAACCATCATTTTTGATGCTTAAACCATCATTTTTGAATACTTTTGATGCTTAAACCATCATGTTTGATGCTTAAACCACTATTTTCGATGCTTTATTAAACCATCATTTTGATGCTTAAACTACTGTTTTGGATGCTTAAACCATCATTTTTGATGCTTAAACCATCATGTTTGATGCTTAAACCACTATTTTCGATGCTTTGTTAAACCATTATTTTCTTGCTTAAACTATCATGTTTGATGCTTAAACCACTATTTTCGATTCTTAAACCATTATGTTTGATGCTTAAACTTAAACCACTTTTTTGGATGCTTAAACCATCAATTTTGATGCTTAAACCATTGTTTGATGCCTAAACCATCATGTTTGATGCTTAAAACATTATGTTTGATGCTTAAACCACTATTTTGGATGCTTAAACCAGTATTTTTACTCAAACCATTATTTTCGTTGCTTAAACCATCATTTTTGCTTAAACCATCATGTTTGATGCTTAAACCATCATGTTTGATGCTTAAACCACTATTTTGGATTCTTAAACCATTATTTTTGCTTAAACCATCATTTTTGATGCTTAAACCATCATGTTTGATGCTTAAACCATCATTTTTGATGCTTAAACCATCATTTTAGCTTAAATCATCATTTGTGCTTAAACCACTATTTTTGATGCTTAAACCATCATTTTAGCTTAAACCATCATTTTTGCTGCTTAAACCATCATTTTTGATGCTTAAACCATCATGTTTGATGCTTAAACCATCATTTTTGCTTAAACCACTATTTTTGATGCTTAAACCATCATGTTCGATGCTTAAACTTAAACCATCATTTTTGATGCTTAACCTACTATTTTAGATGCTTAAACCATCATTTTTGATGCTGAAACTACTATTTTCGATGCTTAAACCATCATTTTTGATGCTTAAACCATCATGTTTGATGCTTAAACCACTATTTTCGATGCTTTATTAAACCATCATTTTTGATGCTTAAACCATCATGTTTGATGTTTGAACCATCGTTTTTGATGCTTAAACCATCATGTTTGATGCTTAAACCTTTATTTTCGATGCTTAAACCATCATTTTTGATGCTTAAACCATAATGTTGATGCTTAAACCATCATTTTTGATGCTTAAACCATCATTTTTGATGCTTAAACCATCATTTTTGATGCTTAAACCATCATGTTTGCTTAAACCACTATTTTTGATGCTTAAACCATCATGTTCGATGCTAAAACCATCTTTTTTGCTTAAATTACTATTTTCGATGCTTAAACCATCATTTTCGGTGCTTAAATCATCATTTTTGATGCTAAAACCATCATTTTTGAAACCATCATTTTTGACGCTTAAACCATCATGTTTGACGCTTAAACCAGTATTTTCGATGTTTTTTTTTTTTTTTTAAAAACCATGATTTTCAATGCTTAAACCATCATTTTTGATGCTTAAACCATCATGTTTGATGCTTAAACCACTATTTTCGATGCTTAAACCATCATTCCCCACCTGCCAGGTGAGGGTTGTTAGATTTTATCAGAGCTGTGCTTCTTCTCCTCCTCCTCCTTCTCCTCCACCACCTCTGCCTCCACTTCCATGTTCACTTCCGCCTTGCCAACTCTTCGCCAAGCTCTTCGCCAACTTCCGCACGCAGTGGGCAGAACATTACTTGGTTTGAGGTCGTGGACTTTACAAAACTTAGCCAATGCATTCAAGACTCTCTGGAGCACCTTTAAGCTTCAACGGTGTGGTGCTTTCCCTTCTTCTTCGCCTCGTGCAGCAATGGCGATTTCCACCGCAATAGTCCCGATCATGGAAAACTGGGCTCAATGGCAACGGTGGCCTGAGTTGCCTGACAGCCTGGCAGATGTGGAGCGCATTTGCGAGCTCCTGCGCTTGGGGCCACTGTTCGAGCAGCTGTTGGACGAAGTCCCCCGCAAACAACGGAAGGAGCTGTCATACCTGGGCGGCATTCGCATTAGTTGCTTGGATGTCGGCTACCCATGCCCTTACAGCAGCGCCGACGACACTCGCGACCCGGGCGATGCGCTGTGGGCCGAGGTATTTGATGAGCTGGTCGGCGACACTGCACGCCTTTTAGCACTGAGCGACGACACCAAAGGAGACTTCCTGGAGCTGACTTTGGGGGCTGCTGCTGTGCTTTTGGATGGCAAGATGCACCAGCTTTCGCAGCCCCTCCAGCGCTGTCTTCACGGCGCGCGGCTTGTCATCGAGGACCTGGCTCGAACGTGTGGTCTCATCCGTGCCCGCGGCACCCCCTGCTATGAAAATTACAGAACAAGACATCACAAGTCGAGAAAATTAGAAAGGCGTCGAAACAGCGAAACTGGAACCAGGAAAGAAGCCACACAATAGAAGTTTTACATCTATTCAGATGTTCCACACAGACACAACCCCCCCTACACACACACAGAAGCGTTGAGAGACAGAAGCCTGTACACACAAAAACTTTTACACACAGAACCATGTATTGAAGGTGTGAGAATTGAAGCTGTGATGTGAAGATGTGAAGATGTGAAAATGTTTGACAGACCCCCCTATTAGAAGAAGCCTTCACTCGGACGCTCTCGGGAAAAATAACATTCCCAGATTCAGTATGTTTCCCCAGATATCAGATCCCCGTTTGTTGTCCAGGTTGTTAGCAGGGCTGCTGTCAAAGGTATTTTCGGTCAAGTTGCACTCTATCGTATCTGGGTCTGTAATACTGTTTGCGGCCCGTATCCAGTCGTATTGTCTCAATGTGTGGTCTTTGTGTTCGGTGAATGTTCGGGGATAATTCATTGCTCATTCACATTCTACACAAACCAGGTGACAAAGCAGTTCAAGATGAAGCCTGTGTCGCAGTTGGTGGCCAGCTGGGACAAACCAAAAGAGTTGTGGGAAGCCCTGAAGACCGACCCGCAAGTCAGAAAGAAGCTGTGGTCCGCGAAGAGTCGCTCTGGAACAACACTCTCTCAAATGTTGATCGAGAGGACCAAAGCCCAGTGCGTGGAGGCCAACTCAAGCACCTATGAGCTTAGTGGCCCGGCGTATGACTTCTACACCTATTCGTTCTACCAGGAGAAACATGGTGAGCCCAAGCCAGAGGCGCTGTGTAAGCTGCCCGGTGAAGACGAGGTGTATGTCAAAGTCTATGCCACCTCCATGATGTTCCGTGCCTCGGCGAGAAGCAGGCCATCAATGGCAGAGCCGAACTCCTCGTCGAAACATGGCCATGGATCCCACCGCATTCTATCGCCACAAATAGGGCAGGAACTACCTCGCGAAGGGACGCATTCATTTCATGCCAATTGACCAATTGTAAGAAGATTTATAATTTTAAATTATACCTGTGCAGAAAATGCAGCGAAGCCAGCGCCGAGGGAAGGAGCTGTCCGTATCCAGAAGAAGGAAGCGTCTTCTACCACCTTGCAGAATGTGGAGAATGACCGAGATTTGGCTCCTCTCCTGTCCGACATCATGGCGAAGAGCGAAAGTACCATGGATCCGAGAGAGGCCGGGCACTGGTGATCATCATAAAGTGACAACGAAAAAGGATCTTGTAGTTCGGGGGGGGGCATTGTGGCCAATCCTCAGTCTTGCTGACCAGAGCAGCCTGCCAGGTTCATGCTGCCGTGTCAAAGCCAGGGGGATTGCATCCTGGCCAAAATTTCATTTTTCTCGGCTTCTGATGGCAGTTACAGTGACAGATGGAAAGCCCAACTTGGGCAGCAGCACACTTCTCCTGCTTCTTTGCAGGTGAACCGAAGTGGCCGCAGAGATATGAAATTCCCCGTCGCCGTCAGAAGAAAAGTGCACTGTAGAGCACATCTGTCTTGGATGAGAGCTGGGCTTTGAGTTGAATTTCCAGCTTGTGTGCCCCGGGATGTCTGTTTACATCTTGAGACATCAGGACAGACCGGCTAGGATTGGATAGACCATATACTGGAATTTGTGTGATATATATATATATATACAGCTGGCGAACCCTTTACTTTTTTTTTCGATGAGTGTGTGCTCCTTAGCACATGGTCGATTGATGTTGGCATCACTTGTGCTACAGGTCCGCAAGCTTCTTGAACTCAGACTGTACCAGGCTGTGCGGTAGGGATTTCCCAGTGCAACGTTTCCTTTGCACAGAACCTCAGCATGTGCATGATCTGATCTTAATATATGGTGCACACGCGTGGACGTGTCGGCCCAAAGGTCTCGCGATGAAGATCCATTTTTCCAAGACTTGGTTGGCAGATATTGGAAGAGTGGTTCGGCAAGGGCCTGCCCCCAGCACGTTTGTCTTTCGGCACTCAACCAGACAAAACAGTTCACGTGGGCTTTAGGGCCGACGGCTGATTGCTTTGACTCCGTGGTCTAGAGGGCAGGACAGAAGCCCATGTACTGGATAGCAGCACGGACCATAGCATGCCGACGGAAAAGGAAGCTTCGCTTGCACAGTGCTTGTTGTTTTCTTCGGCTGTGTAGAGTCACTGACTGGACTTGTCTGCTTTGCTGGGTTATTTTCTTGTATCGCCGTCGCCGTTCAACCTCTAGCTGAGCCAACTTGTCTACAACCATTCCACGCACACACGCACACCCACACTGTTCGCAATTTAGTCTACATGGCAGTTTATTCTAGCACAACATCGATTCCGGAATCGCGTGGGCCGCGATTACAAAATTTGAGGCTGCTGATTTCAGACAAGTTGTGAAATTGTTTCCAACCATGCCATCGTCCGGTGCTTTGACAGGTATGTTGCCCTTCCTTCTTTATGTCGTTTTGGTGGAGGCATGGCGCCGCAAAGTCGAGGGCTAAGGATCCTGCAGGTCGGTTATGTAATTTTCTCCATATCATCAGACAGAATTGCGCGTGCTAGCTAAGGTGCGGGCAAGAGCCTTGCAGTCTTCGAATGCTGAGGCGGGTTGTGATCGACCCTTTTATTTTTTCCAATTCGATGTTTCTTGTGCAGGCCGAGGAGGAGGTGGAGGACGAGGAACCTTACACCTACGAGGGGTGTTGGGATGCTTGGGGTCAAGAACTACAGTCCCTGACTCCGATGGAGGCGCGGACAGATAAGCAGACAATAACCTCATAGAATGTCAGATAGAATGCCAGAAGGTATGCCAGATAAAGTGCCAGAATGTTTGCCAGATAGAACGCCAGAAGATTTGCCAGATAGAGTGCCAGAAGATATGCCAGAACATATGCCAGGTAGAATGCCAGATAGAATGCCAGAAGATATGCCAGATAAAATGCCAGAAGATATGCCAGATAGAATGCCAGAAGGTATGCCAGATAGAATGTCAGATAGAATGCCAGAAGGTATGCCAGATAAAGTGCCAGAATGTTTGCCAGAACGTATGCCAGAAGATTTGCCAGATAGAATGTCAGAAGATATGCCAGATAGAGTGCCAGAAGATATGCCAGAACATATTGCAGAAGATATGTCAGATAGAATGCCAGAAGATTTGCCAGTAACAAAACGTATAGATGTCATGGTGGGGATAACTCGAAGTAAAGTAATTTTTGATGTTTAAACCATCATTTTTGATGCTCAAACCATCATGTTTGATGCTTAAACCAGCATTTTCGATGCTAAAAACATCATTTTCGATGCTTAAATCATTTTTATTGATGCTTAAACCATCATGTTTGATGCTTAAACAATCATGTTTGATGCTTGAACCACTATTTTCGATGCTTTGCCAAACCATCATTTTTGATGCTTAAACTACTGTTTTGATGCTTAAACCATCATGTTTGATGCCTAAACCACTATTTTCGATGCTTTATTAAACCATTATTTTCATGTTTAAACTATCATGTTCGATGCTTAAACAACTATTTTCGATGCTTAAACCATCATTTTTGCTTAAACCATCATTTTTGATGCTTTAACCATAATATTTGATGCTTAAACCACTATTTTTGATGCTTAAACCATCAATTTTGATGCTTAAACCATTGTTTGATGCTTAAACCATCATGTTTGATGCTTAAACCACTATTTTGAATGCTTAAACCATTATTTTTGCTTAAACCATCATTTTTTATGCTTAAACCATCATGTTTGATGTTTAAACCACTATTTTTGATGCTCAAACCATCATTTTAGCTTAAACCATCATTTTTGATGCTTAAACCATCATGTTTGATGATTAAACCACTTTTTTTGATGCTTAAACCATCATGTTTGATGCTTAAACCATTATTTTAGATGCTTAAACCATTATTTTAGATGCTTAAACCATCATTTTCGATGTTTAAATCACTATTTTTGATGCTCAAACCATCATTTTAGCTTAAACCATTATTTTTGATGCTTAAACCATCATGTTTGATGCTTAAACCATCATGTTTGATGCTTAAACCACAATTTTTGATGCTTAAACCATCATTTTTGATGCTTAAACCATCATTTTTGATGCTTAAACCATCATTTTTGATGCTTAAACCATCATTTTTGACGCTTAAACCGTCATGTTTGATGCTTAAACCATCATGTTTGATGCTTAAACCACAATTTTTGATGCTCAAACCATCATTTTTGATGCTTAAACCATCATTTTAGCTTAAACCATCATTTTTGATGCTTAAACCATCATTTTTGATGCTTAACCCATCATGTTTGATGTTTAAACCACAATTTTTGATGCTCAAACCATCATTTTTGATGCTTAACCCATCATGTTTGATGTTTAAACCACAATTTTTGATGCTCAAACCATCATGTTTGATGCTTAAACCACTATTTTTGATGCTCAAACCATGATGCTTACGTGTAAGCATCATTTTTTTATGATTTGTATTGCCTTGGCTTTCCCAATCGCGCGCCAGATCCAGCCCTGTCCACCTCGCCGGAAGAGACCATGGGACCAGAAGGACCAGAGGGACCAGAGGGACCGGAGCCATTGACAGGCCGGGAGTTTTGGAGGTTTTTTGGTAGTGGAAAAGTCATGGACAAGCGGAGTTTTGGGGATGTTAAAATGGAAGGGAACCAGATTTTTGCAGATGATTTTTGATACGAAGCTGCTGATTTATGTGTTAAAATGGCAACATGAATGGGGGTTGTGAAGGATTTTATCACATGGGTATTGTCCAAGAATGGGTTCTTTAGCTGCAATTGTCCGGGGGAAAATTGAGCCATAGGATCTACACAAGAACAGGGGTTCAGATGATTCACCAACTCTATATGGTTGACAGAAAGGCTGAACCAACAGGGGTTTTTACTTCAATTGAAATGGGACTTCTATCACCGGGCAGGTCTTTCAAACCCAACTTGAGCAGAAAATTGATCTTCTGTCGATGGTATTCTGCTTACTTTTTCCATTGCCTGGCAGGACACTCATTGTTGCGATCTCTCATAGCATTTCGAACACCCGCATATATACAGTATACATATATTATATATTATATATCTGCATAACGTGGGCAGATCTGGAGTTTGTTTGTCATTCCACAGGCAAATATTTCATATATTAGAATATCAACGACTATCTAGCTGCAAAATCACATCCCCTAAATTTGACATGGAACCCCAAAGGAAGCGGTCTAGAAGATGATTTCCCTATTCTATATTCTATCTGGTCTTTTTTTGAGTTCCATGTTGAATGCAGGGGTTGCAATTTCAGTTTTGGTGGATCTAAATGATGTTGTTTTCTGGATATCATCATGATCTTGTCGGCTTTTGATGAGCATGTTTGCCGGGTAGGCCAGGGCCCTTCGGGCCCTTCGGGAACAGAGCTGGAAGACGAAGATGAAGGCAGTCATATTGGGTCACGTTGAATCTTGAATCATTCCGAATCATGTCAAAATACGCGTTTTTAAGTCTACAATCGTGCAGATTATGTAGAGCTAAGTATTTCAAAACCACATGTTGACTGGATGTATGAGAAAAGGATGACACATGTGTATGGCCAATCGGAGACATCAACAGATCTCCAGGTGGTTCCTGGTCAAATCCTCCATGGAACTCCCCCAAATGAATAAGTTTGTCTAAGAAAAATTGGTACCCCAGACCTCATTCTACAAATGGCCATGGATTGGGGTAAACAGACCTCATTTTCCCCGTGACGATGGTTTTCGGATGGATGTCGACGAAGCCTTTATTCCTAGCACTGCAGGGGCAATACGTATAAAATCGTATAAATTCAGCCTGAAATTAGACGATTTTCAGGGGAACGAACATCCATTTGCCAGCTGTTTTGATGTTTACCAGGGGTCCAGGCCTTTGACTTATGGTCATTCATTTTTCGTTTGGCTCTTTTGATATTGACCCATATCAGGAAAAAACTTATAAATCAATGTAAATCCTGTAAATCTATACAATTCCCTGAAATATATATATATATAATTATCACCTTACAAATCATTGTAAAGCATGTATATATATATCATATATCTAATTTAAGTATATATAAACACTATTTAAAATCCATATAACCACCCTTCTAAATTCCTGTAAATCGTGTAAATCTATGTCTATATATATATATATATACATGCATCTAAACCACATATAGAATCCATGTGACAACACTATAAGTCCCTATAATTCCATTATACAAATCGAATAAATCTATTTACATCACATACCAAATTGTAGATAGCAATGAAGCAAGTGCAGAGAGTTTCACAATGCACGAGATTTGTACAGCCATCAAGGGGGCAAAGCCCAACAAACAGCCTGGTCCTGATGGAATAACCATGGAATTGATAGAATGGTTGGACAATGCCAACCGGCGCCTACTTTTAGACTTATTCAACAGTTGGTGGCATTCGAGAACTGCGCCGTCGGCATTGTTCACTGCCCGAGTTGTACCCATTTTCAAAAAGGGTGATACGGACGTAGCTTCCAATTACAGACCGGTTTCTCTACTCAACAGTTTCTATAAAATCTACATGGTTATGATCAGGGCCAGGATGCAATCAGCCACTGAGACTTTACTTTCGAAAACCCAGTACGGTTTCAGACCTAACAGATCCACATCGCATGCCATGTATGTGCTTAGACGTATACAGGACTATTCTGATATTAAGGGGGCCAACCTGAGCATTGCGTTTCTTGATTGGGAAAAAGCACTTGATAAGATTCAACATGACAAACTTATTATCGCTCTGCACCGACTGGGTTTCAATTCGCACTACACAGATGTCATCGCCGATTGTTATAGAAACCCCCAGTTCTTTGTTCAAGATAATTTTGGATGTTCTGACAGGAAGGTTCAATCCTCTGGGATTCGCCAAGGCTGCCCACTATCACCTTTTCTATTTGTTCTTGTCATGACTTGTATTGATTGGGACATACAACAAGCTGGTGTATTATGCTGATGACACTGTCCTCTTCTCCCGTAGCAACAGAGGTTTAAATGAGTTGCTGCGATACACAGAGCAATTTTCAAAAGGATATGGCCTCTCACTCAACAAAAGTCAGTGTGTTGCAATTGCAATAAACAATGACGGTTGCATTCATTTTGGAGATGGTACGCCTTTAGGCAAGGAGTTTGAGGCCATGTATTTTGGAAACGAAATCAATAGGACTGTAAATATCAAGCACGAAGTATTCAATAAGATGTCCGATGTCAGAAGAACTCGGTTTAAGTTAAGTTAGATTCTTTTGGGAAAGCTACGCGGGAAAGAAAGAAGTGGAAATTGATTATTTTTGACGCCATAATTCGGAGTAAGCGTTTATGTGGGTTGGAAACGCAGGCCTTGAGTAAATCGTTAGACACTTTCCAAATGAGAAGCTTGAGAAAGATTCTTCAAAGACCATCGAGTTTTGCAGATCGCCGTTATACAAATCAGAAAATATTAGATGAAGCAACTTCGGTTGCATTTCCGACTCGCGGTGATAACAGAAAGATAACTCGGTTTAGTGAATATCACATGAACAGACGAGCCAAACTACTTGGACACATCCTCAGAAGTAGCAACGACGACCCCATGAGACAAGTGTCTTTCTTACCACATTCTGCTTCAAGAGTTGACTGGAAAAAAACGAGTCGGAAAACCGAGGCAAAACTGGCTGCATCACACGACAAGGTTTGTCTACGAGCAAGTTCTCGGATATCATAATTTTGACGAACATACCGATGATAATTGTGTGTATGCAGCTGCTATGAGTAGATCTTTTTAAGCAAGCTCACCTGATTCCTTGATTGCGCCAACGCCCTGCATTGAGTCCGTCCGGACTGGTCGGCGCAGAGTACGGCTGGGAAAAAAAATCACATAAATCACATATAACATGCCATATAAAATCCATATAATTTCCCATACCTCCTTGTAAATCAACCCCATAGATCTAAATAAATAAATTCCATATAACCCCCCTCGAAATCTAAATCCTGTAAAATTCCGAAAAGCACATCTCAAATCCATACACCCCCACTATAAATCCCTAGATCAATCCCATTGATGTATATGAATCTGTAAATAAATCATCATAAATCCCATCCTAAATCCTTCATTTTCTCCCAGGCGTGGACCATGCCTCCACCACCCAGCTGATCTCTTCGGCGGCCGAGTACATACAGCGGGCGCCGAGCGCTGGAGGGGGGAATCAGCAGTGGCTGCCCCTGTTGGAAACCCTGTTGGTTGATGATTATATAGTATATATATATTTCAACTATATATATATATACCATATATACCATAATAGCCATTTAATAAGATTTTGATAGCTATATAGCCATATAAATAGTATTGTTAACTATATACTCGTAGTATAGATATATATTATAGCCATTTAATAGGATTTTAACCATCAAACTCTGGGGATATAAGATGATATAACTGAATATCACTGATAAACGATGGTTGACGATAAGTTCGGGGATTATACTAAAATGGGGTACCACAAATCATACCAATGTATTTTAGTATATTTTAGTAGTGAAACCCATTTTCTTTGTGGATCTCCCATTTTCAGAAACCGCAATTTTCCTGTACACCCTGGCTTGTTGAGGTTGAGATATGTTGAGATCTTTCTCGACTAAGCCTGGTTTGTTCAGGTGTGTCTTCTGTTTTTGGCAATCTTTATGGGGATTGAATGGGATGTACATACGAACTGGCGAACAACTTAGCTTTTTGCATGGTGTCTCAGATTAGCCAAAGTCTGGGGCTGCGCGCAGGGATTTTGCTGAGCTCATAGAAACATGCCCACAATGTTGACGCATTTTAAAATGGAAACAGGAGCAGTTGGGAGTTTAACAAGGATACGCACATGATTGCATGGGCAAGATCCTCATGATGTGTCATGTTCGAATTAGAAAATTAGATTCATACCATCTCTGATAATTAAGACAACTCTTATAGTATATAGCAATAAGTATAATCATTATTACTATGGAATTGGATTTATACTATATATATATATATATCCGTTTTGTTAGTAATATCTTTGTTTCTTTAGTAATGTCCCTATTTTACTGGGATGCATATCTGAATATCTGCATGTTTGATGGTGATGTCTGCATTTTTGTTGGTTCCCGTCCTCCCTATGTTGGGGTTCAATCAACAGGGAAGAAAGGTCTTTCCCGTCGAATAGGAGAGTTTCCTGTAAATATTGGAAGTATTGCCGCAAACCAATCCAATGTCGCTTTGCTTGTTCATATCACCAGTTGGCTTTTGTCATGTTTTGTCTGCAATGTTCTATCATTTCCCATCGTTTCCTGGCTAAATTTGCAATCCTTTGAGGTGATATACTCCATTTTCTGACAAACCCAAACGAACCATACGCCCATTCTTGCGGGTGAAAAAACTCATGTTCATTGGATAATTCCTCGCCATTTTTTGTGAACAGATCCCCAACTTTCTATCAGGCTGATTACATAGTTATATATCATGAAGTATCACCATTATCACCATGAAATATCCTATGATATATCCCCATTGATGGATGATTTTCCATGATTTTCTCATATCAACAATTTCCCCCACTCCCACTTCATGTTCCCATTACATACCCATTCTCCCGTTAGTGCACATTTTTTGAAATTTGTACATGGCTTTTCTCGTCCGCCAGGGAGACTATGCGTCTGCTTTGCAGATTTATAGCTACGTTGGGAACACAGATGACGTGGCACGAGTTCGGATCAGCTTGAGGATTGAGATTTACCCTCTGGTAATTTAACATAGCTATTGAAAATAGCCATTTATAGTGAATTTTCGCATGAAAAATGGTGATTTTCCATAGTTATGTTAGTTTACCAGAGGGTAACCACCAAAGATGTGGACGTTTTTGGGCAGACACGTTTTTTTTGTTTTTCTTCGCAGTTTGCTGATGTCACCAGGGAAAACGATGAAAACGGCGGTGATTTCACCAACAACAAGCGGGTTTCATCATCCATGGGGAAGCGATGAACACATGGATTTCACCATTGGATTCCAGTGATGAACATGCCTTTTTTGAGTTGGGAACTGATTGGGATGAGCTCCCTCAACATAGAGCACATGTTTTTCGGAGCATCAATATCTTTGACTGAGACGATGAGTTGTTCAAAGGATTGCTGGATGATACCCGGGTGAATTACAATGAGCTCGCAACAACCTCACTGGCTGGTCAAGCCCAATACATGATGGTTAATATGATTACTCTTGCAAATGGATCCAGTTTGGATTCAGGTGGGTAAAAGCACACGGACTGGTGGTTGCTGATAGGAATTTAACAAATATGTATATATATATACACATATTATTAGAGTATGTATATATATACATTACTGTATATTAGAGTATGTATATATATATATATATATCTAGAAGTGGCAAAAACTACTGCGTCATTTTTTTTGCATCAACTGGAATGATTGGTGGTTCATTGGAGGCATCCCATTGAGGCCTGTAGGACGTGTCGCTCCTGGGAGTCGCCAGTGGTCGAGTTGAAGGCGAGAAAAAACGCCAGGGGCCAGGGCACTGAAGATGTTAGGGGAAGGGACTGGGCTATAAAGAAATGGGCTATGAAGATTTGAAACAAAAACGTCAAATGTCGTGGAATCAATGACTTTGAAGAATTTTAAAGATGTCAGATGTCGTGGCATTAGTGACTTTAAAGAATTTAAACGTCAAATGTCGTAGAATCAGTGACTTTAAAGATTTTTAAAGATGTCAAATGTCGTGGTATCAGTGACTTTAAAGAATTTTAAAGTTGCCATTGCCACGCTTGATTACCAGAGGGTAAATCCCATAACATCACCATTAAATCCCATTGAAATCCCATCAAACTCCCATGAAATCCCAAAAGAATACCCAAACAATCCCTTGAGCACCCTTTAGACTCCCATTCAATCTCCAAAAAAACCTCTAAACTCGCATAAAGTCCCCAAAAGATCCCTCTAAACATCCCATTAAACATCCCATTAAATCATATCAAATCCCATCAAATTAATCGCGTGAAATCCATGAATCCGAAATCCAGAAGATCCCATGAAATCGCCAGTCCCTAAAAAGATACCCTAAAAAGACTCCCATTGAATCCTATGAAATCGCCATGAAATCCCTATAGAATCCGTATAAACTCAAATTATATAAATGCCAGTAAATCCAATTCATTCCGTAAGAAAATCAAATGAAATCCCATTAAATCCCTATAAAGTCACCATTAAATGCCCATTAAATCATCATGAAATGCCTTAAAAAATCCCATTATATCCCATTAAACTCCCATTAGATCCCTATTAAATCATTATGAAACCCCAATAGATCCCATAAGATCCTATTAAAATCCATTAAATCCCATTAAATCCCATTAAATCACTATTAAATCACTGTAAACAATCCATAAAAAGCTCCCTATTTTTTTTTTACTGGATCCAGTTTTTTCCTGGTCGCCAGGTCTTGAGTAACACTTCACTATGCCTCCAAAATCTTCGCGGGCGCTTACCCGAGCTGGTGCAGGTGGGTTCCTCCAAGTTATGGTGATTGGAATCGATTCCCTCCCTCTTCCGGGAGATCGGTTGTGGTGATTTAATGGGATATCAACTATGGGAACATCATATACTGCAATGTTCATAAGCAATGTCATCAACCACCCATACGGATTGATGGTTCCTAGCACCTTTTTTTTGATGGTTACTGGTTGATTTTGGGGGATGGTTTACTAAGTTTACTATTGCTTTGCTAACATTATAAAGATAAACTTTGTGCCTAAGAAGCAGGTGCTTACGATCTATAGGGTTATGATTCATTGTTGTTGGCTTATAATTTCTATTAGTACTCAATTATATAACATTGTATAAATGATTATAGATGAATATTTCAATTTCATCCTTCTGATTGTTCATGGCTTCGAAGGGTGACCATCATTCCATCATCGTATCATCGTGGTTTCGGCCAGGCGTGCAATGACACCCTGCGGCGTATCAGGGAGATACGAGAAGATGGATGGCAGGACAAGCGGCCTGTTCGCAGCCATTTGCTGACGCTGGATAGTGTTGGATAGGGTTGGATCATCCCATGTGCTCAATCCCCAATGGAACTGCGCTGAACTCCGTTAGAGCACTGTGGATGAAGGATGAAGGTATGACTCCCTGGGTCCGGTACCAGAAATCCCAAGGTTTGGACTTTGGATCATGAGAGTCCGGCTTACTATACATACCTGGAACCCAGAGGACCTGTTTTGAATGGTGAATCCGAAGTCGTCTTATGAGTCAAAACCTCCAGTCGGCAAGGATCATTTGGCTTCCAGGTAGTCACCGGTATAGGATTGGTGAATTACTCTGATATTACTTATCCCATCGTATCCCTATGATATCCCCATTATATTCATTTAGGTGGAATTCAATTCATGTAAGGTGCTTCATAAAAAACGCCAATAGTTTAGAAGAACGTGCCCCATATCCCCCTAGAATATCCATCAATATCCACCCCATTTGGTGATAAATCACATTTATATTATGTGTATTAATATATAAAATGATATAAACATATTCATGATTATCATTATTATCACTATTCGTGTTTTTTTTATTTATCCCAGTTTATATGCCAATCCCCATGATTTTTCAAGCCATCAACTGCTGGGTCAATGGCGCTGATTCAGTGTTTTTCAGGACGAGCTGTTCCTGCTGCGGATTGAGGCAGCATGCTTGTCACGCCGGGGCAGCACCTTGGCTGCAGCGGTTTTGGGAGAATATGACTATAGTTCATGGGAAAACCATAGGAAAACCATAGGAAAATGGAGGGTTTAATGGGAAAACCATAAAACCATAGGAAAATGGAGTTTTACCCTCTGGTCAACGTTTACATAACTATGGAAATATCCACCATTTTATAGCTGGGGAAATCAACTATTTCGACTGGGCCATGTTCAATAGCTATGTTAGTTTACCAGAGGGTATTGGTTTAACCAAAAAAACTGGGGAGTTTTTATGGGATTTATAAGATGCAAATAGCTGATTTGCGTGGTTTATAATCCATGAATCTAACCCATATTTCATCCCACAGGCAAAATATTCCAGTAACTGGGTGGCCCATTTACGATGCGTGGGACGTACCCGCTTAAGTAACTAGTGGGTTAATGAGGTTGAATCCCATCCCCCGGAATCTTTTTTATACCTCCATGGTTTCTTTACACAAGTGTAAATCTCCTAATTTATGGCTTCAATTTTGTGGGTGTTTATATTAGGACTTATTAGGGGGAAGGGGAAAACATGATTTTTACAGGACAGGTGAAAAAGCGGACAGCTGGGCGAAAGTTTGGTGATCAATCCCATGGCCAGGCCTTCGCAATCTGCACTGACACGGTCACCGGTCACCTTCTTTTCTTCTGTTCGTCCTTTTTTCGTTTTCTGTGGCAAAAACGTGGTTTAATATGGTTTAATATGTCTTCTCCTCCCCATGAACTCTTTGAGGTACTCAAGCCTGATGAAAAAGTAGTTTTGTACCCATATCAATCATGTCTTGGCCAGGAATGCTTCCAATCATCCGTTCGCCTGTCTCACCTGCTGGCATATCCTGATCGCATCTTCAATTGCTATTTTTTTCTTTTTTTGGGGATGACACCACTGAGCTTGTCAGGAGCAGCTTCCGAACCCGTTTTTTTAAATGGTAGTAACCCATAGGTTTTTCCATGCAATGTTACCATTATCTCGTATACCCATTATATTCCTGCTATACATCCTCGACTATTCGTTTAATCCAGGGGTTGCTTTAAACATATAACATGGTGCTTATCCCATGACCCATCCTCTCAGTTCCGCTAAGGTGCCTACGAACAGCAGCGGAAGAAGGAAGAAAGCGCTGAGGTGCGGGGTTCTCATATGCCAACAGGAAAACAGACATACGTATCATACGTTTGTTTAGGACATTTTGTTTAGGATACCTGGGAAACCACAGTTTTATACAGAACTGAAATGATCTAAAATAGGGATAGCCCCAAATCATCCAAGTCATGAGACCATTTTGGTATTGAAACCCATGCTGTTTTGGGGATTCTCCATTTTAGGAAACTGCCACATAGTTTGGTGTGAAGCTATGCCCATCCTATTTGGGATCATAACCTGTCATTGACTAATATGTTTAACAGGCATTGAAACCACCAGTCACATAAATACATGCACCTTGGTTAAGTCATAAATTATGTTCAGTACGGGGGAACTATCCGAACTATGATAATTTGCCAGTCACACAACCAGTTGCCGCAATCTCTTGAATTTAATAAAACAATACTCCGGTTCAATATTGGATATCTTCATTTGGGGGTTCCATGTCTAAATCTCAGATCAATATGGTGTCCATCTTGGGGCGGATCCGGTGCTGCTCCGGTGGGCGAACCTTGATGGCCCTACAGGATGCCGCCCGCGTCAAAGAGTTGCTGGGGAAAATTGCGGAGGTGGAGGCAGTGCCGTAGATGGCGCAGCTGCCCGAGGCGGTGAGACGCAAGGACTGATGGACTGATCTCAAGGATCCAAGGTCATTTTAAGATGAGGGTTTACTTGATTAATAACAATGTTCAACATTGTTCAACCAGCTCAGAGTCATCAAAAGAACTGCCCTTGACTTTCACCATCTACTCTGAGGCGTCGCGTCGTGCGCGGCATGCGCGGCATGCGCGGCGCCTGACCCTTCCCAAAACGGGGGGGTTTGGCCGGTGCTGGCGTGCGCAACAGCTACATCACACCTCTGAGATCGACTTTGGCTCTAGGAATTGGGGTACCTTGAGGACGCCCAACAGGCAATTGGATTTTTTGGGGACAGAAACCATGCATTTTCTGGGGGGTTAACAACTTTAATTAGCCAGAGAGCAATATCCAAATTCAGGTCCGACAAGCACCTGCAGTGATCAGAGGTGGGGTGTGAAAGCACGTTTTCAACTGCAAAGAGTTCATTTTCTAGTTGAATTTGAGACTGCCAGGGGCCAAATCAGGCACCTTTCCGCAACACCTTCAGTGAGTCTTTTCTGATGAGTTCTTCAGGCCATCAGCAACAGCAGACCTTTCAGGTTCGTTTAATCATTGCAATAAACATTCTGCGACAGTTATTGTCAACAGTGTCAACACTATAGCGATGTTGTTTGTTGTCTCACCATTGTTGCACATGCAGTCACCATGGTCCAGTTTTGTTTTTTTTGTGCTTGGAGGATCATCCCAATTAGTGAATAACCCTAGTCAGTGAGCTTTTGATTCGTGGGGCTATCCCGGATATACTTTGTGGTACTTTGTGACGCTTTGGAATCCGCAGGGAATTTGCACACCACGTGGCTCGAAAGAAATTTAAAGAAATGCAGGGAAAGCCTCAGCGAAACGTTGCGTGCGGAAAATTCACCACGACTGATGTTGTCACAGAAAAGGCAGAGCCCAGTCTAAGCACAATCTATGAGGCTGGGTTCGTATTCATCATCAATATGTATATCATACATATAATGTAATAATACATACATACATACATTGCATTGCATTGCACTGCATTGCATTGCATTGCATTACAATACATTACATTACATTACATTACTACATTACTACATTACTACATTACTACATTACTGCATTAATAAATAAATACATACATACATGCATACAGACATACAGACATACAGACATACATACTATACATACATACATACATACATACATACATACAGACAGACAGACAGACATACATACATACATACATACTGCGAATAGAGTGTAGGCTACGGACCATTGTATATTATCACATAATTCGACACTCTAGGATCCAGTACCAAAGGGGCACTTCAAACTGGCCTCTTTGGCTCAAGACCCACTGCAGCACCAGAACAAAGAACTGCCATGCGGAAGCTGTTGCCCGTGTAACGTCATCATTGGAGCATTCATTGCAAACACAACCACTGGAACATAATCGGGTAAGCAATCCCCGGTTCGCAGGTTATCAGCCGTAGGACTCCTACGGAGCCTACGAGCGGGGAGCCGCGGGCCTTACAGATGACTGAACAGGATAGCAGCGATAATGCATTTTCTTTCTCTGGACATGCCGTTGCACCAGCTGCCGGCACGCAGTCAAATTCTTCACAGAGTATCGACACTGGTGGAAGCGATGCCTCAGAACTGAGAACAAGCCAACCCAGGCGACATCTGGTTGCTCCTAGAGGGAGACAAATTTCGACAATGCAAGCAATTGAAGATAGGGACAGCACACCTGGAAAGAGAAGATCATCTGCACGACAATTGTCGCCTCCGATGACTCCAAGGACTAAGGCAAAGACTACGTCGTCGAATCCGCCTTCACCGATTCAGGACGCTACTCCATCAGGGACAGGATCTTATCAGCAAGTGAACGCCCCGTCAAGTGGTAGCGACATCTTCACTGCCTATCAGAGTGAGTTAGCAGAATACAAGACATCACTGGAGAGGGCCACTGAAGAAGAATCCGTACTTCAGGCAAGATTGAGCGAGACGACAGCATATGCCTATCAACAATTTAATTTCCTGGAAAGCACCACTCATCAAGAGATGATGTCGATGACCGAACAACTCCAGATGCTGAACTTCGAGTTACAGGCTGCACAACAGGAAGATGAAGGTGCGACCTACAGGATCGAAGAGTTGGAAAGATATCAGACTATGTCGAATGAAGCCGCATCTCATTTGGAATTCAAATATTCACGACTACGTTCGGAATTCGATGAACAAATGGGACAAGCAAACGCAATTATGGTACATGTGGGAACTGACGCGAATGCTCACATCAATCAACTCAGACTGGAACTGGAAAACGCAGAGATGAATGCCAAGCAAGAAGCTCTAGCAGTCGGCTATGCTAATGACCAAACATGTGCTTTGCAGATCGAGATGCTCGAGGTTGCCAATCAGAACCAGACGATGAAGCACACCATGGCCATGAATGTCAGGCGACTGGAAACTGAGTTAGATGCTGCTGACATGAAGAGGGACGAGATCATGAAGGAGTTCCGTAGTAACATAAGATCTGAACATGACCGTTATGCAGAATGTGAACATCACTTAGCTTTGGAAGAATCACAGCTTCGATTACAGGTGATCCACAGTGAGAACTTACAATCTCGACTAGCGATTTCTGAGAACAGGGTTTCTGAAGAATCTCTAGCTGAATCAGGTGGCATGCGGGACATGAGGATAATGGGACTACGTTCTGAACTACACATGAAACAAAGTCTTTTAGATCGAATGCAACAGCAACTGACTGAATCGAAGAATCAGTATCATGAACTTTCCTGTCAACAAGCCAGAAGATCTTCACCAAGCAGATCACCGCATGGAGGACCTCTATACGAGATGTACATGCAAGCCGTGCGTGAACGTGACAGCTTGAAAGAATCCAAGGCCGAAGTTGACAAGTTGTACTTGCAGAATAGATCTGAACTCATTGACACTGAGGACCTGCTCAAAGTCTTCCAGCGAAACTTTGATGAAACTGGTAAGAAATATCAAGATGCTCTGAACAAGATCGATCACATGAGCAACAATCCGAATGTGACGAGTACCTTGTTTGACAGTTTGCACAATGAACTCAATGACAGGGATACAGCTATTGCTCGCCTTCATACTGAACTTGAAGCCCAAAAGGACTCTCTTGAGCGTGCTCACAGGGATGCAGGTAAGTCCATCAAGATGTTGAACGACAGAAGACTCGTGATCAAAGGTGCGACTGACTATTCCATTCCCGAAAGCCATTTGACCGAGATGCATCAACTGGCCAATGAGCGTTACGCTGAGGTAGAAGAAATGACGAGTACCATTGCAGCCCTGAAATTGGAAAACCAAGCTCATTCTTCTTCATCAAAGAATAGACCGACTACGTTACATGGGTACCCCAGTAATGCTATGCCTCGGAATGAATGTGAAGAGAAGTGTGCTAAACTGAAAGCAGAGTTGGACGAGATGAAGCAAGAGAAGAACAATGAAGTTCGAAATCTTCAAGATGAGTTGAAGAAGATGGAAGATCGGAAAGATTACTACAAGAACAATTTCTCTCAAGCTGAAGATCGTGCCAATGATGAAGAGCAGGAATACCGAGCAGAAGCTGAAGCCTTCGAGAAGCTCAGGAACGAGTACGACACCAATGTCAGGGAGTTGGAGAACCTTGAAAGGGATAGATCCAAGTCATCCGTATCTCTAAGAGAAGCCGAAAGATCAGCCTCCAACCCTGGCCTAAGACCACTGAACTTTCATCCTGGAAGGGAAGTGTCGTTCATGAAGTTTGCGTTGCAAGTGGAGATCGAAACTATGAAGATTGGAAAGCGTGGCTTGCTCCGTGTCTTGCAGATCAACCTGACTTGGAGACGCTGGCCAAAGCTCCTGATGTAAGATTCCAATCCATTGATGCCAAGCTCTCCAATGCCTTGAGGAAAGTCATTGACAATGCTGGGGACAAGTCCATGCAAGTGAAGTATGACATGTCCATGAAGAACCAATTGTATGGGAGAAGTGGGGACTTCATCAAGGGACGAGAACTATTTGCAATGATATTGATTAGCTTCAAGTCACCTGACCACACTGAAGTTCTCTACAATGCCCATTTATATATGTTCAACTACTATGGAGACGATCAACTTGAGGCATTCTACAACAAGTGGCTTGACATCGTATACAATATGAAACATGATGATCTGCCTTCCAACAATTCCCTGCGTGACACATTGTTCCGGAAGATTGAACATTCAAAGCTTATGGCCTTCGATATCAACCGATACAAAACCTTTGATGAAGGGCATCATGAGAAGACCTATAGTTACCTAACTGGTATGATCAAGGGATACATAGCACGAGGGAAGCAAGAACGACTGTTGAAGGATAGAGAACGTGCAGTGAAACTGTCATTGTCATCTAACAAGACGACACCTGCCTTAGAAGATGCAGACAAGCCTGCCGCTCCCGTCAAGACCAAGAAGGAGAATGAAGCAGCTGCATCGTCTACAGGTGATCCTCCCAAACGGCCTAAGGCGAAAGCGAAGAGTGAAGCTGCATCAGTACTTCCTACACCTTCTCCGAAATCTCGTGCCGACAAGAACAACAAGAAAGGCAAAGGTGGGAAGGGGAGATCATCTTCACCCGTTGACAAGAAGAAGATTTTCTGTAACTACTTCTTCAATAAAGGAGGATGCAACAAAGGTGACAAATGTCTTTACAGTCATTCTCAGAAGGTCTATGATGCCAAGATGAAAGGTAAGAAAGGCAAAAGCGGAAGTCGAGATTCATCAAGAGGGAAAGGTAGAGGAAGTTCATCTTCAGCTGGACCCAAAAAAGAAGGTATGTTGGAATTGGCAAGAGGGTACCTGCAAGTTCGGAAGCAAATGTAAATTCCTGCATGCAGATAAATCGCCTTCAGCATCCTCAGAGAGAACCAGCAAGAAGACACCAAAGAAGAAGGCGACTCCCATTACCATTGATTCCTTCTTTGATAGCGACAATGAAGATTCTATGGATTATACCTCACCGAGGATAGCCAGCGCAAAGAAGTCTTCTGATGATCGCAGGATCTCATTTGATCTGGAACCTGAAGTGCACGAGATCGCCATTGAGGACTACCAGGAGGGACTACCCAAACGTATGTATCGTGACCCCAACAAGCAGTATGTCTTCTGGAAAGTCGATGATTTGACCGACGATCAGTCCAAGTCCGACAACACCCTCGGTTCAGTCCGAGCACGGGCAAAGGCTATCATCATGGACAGATGTGGACTCCATCGTTTTGTTGATGAAGTTAGAATCATTATTGGCCCCAAGTTCGACATGTTGATCAAACTGGACAATGATCGTGATGACTTGATTTTTATTGAAGAGCTTGTTGAGCATGAAGTTGGAAACTCCCCCATGAAGTCCAAGAACATAATGTGCATTTCACTACCAGTGCAAGCCAAAGATCGTAGATTCATCCTGGATTCTGGCAGCGGACACGATCTGATTTCTGCAAGGAAAGCCGAAAGGATGAACTTGAAGCAGCGAACTTGTGATCCTATCATGTTCCACACAGCCAACGGTTCAACTGCTACTCAGACGGAAGCAGAGATTGACCTGGGAACCTTTGACGTGACCTCTCACGCCTATGTACTGGACGGCACTCCGTCCGTGATGTCTCTTGGGAAACGATGCATGGAAGAAGGATACTCCTTTGTATGGCCATCTGGTCAAATGCCTTTCATGATTACGAAGAATGGAGAACGCATCGATTTGACAATCCATGACAACATCCCCTATGTTGATCTTGGAACTTACGAATGCACTCCTCATGAATGTCATCATGCATCGAAGATCCATGACCTATTGACACATCCCCAAGTTGGATTCAATGATTTCAACGACATTGATGATGTTGGTCAACCCTCACGAAGAGTACATCTCGATGGAGAAAGTGGTCTTGAGACATCAACTGAGGATCACAACTGTTCCCGATATGTCAAGAAGCTCAAGGTGAAGAAGAAGAGAAGAGCAATGAACCGGCAGAAACATTCGGCAACTCCTGGAGAAGAAGAAGAGGAACCTCCTGAGGGCGGCGAGTATGAACCAGGAACTCCGCTTGGCGATCCTCCTGGGGACGAGACTGACCTTGAAGATGACGGTCATGGTGCTCCTGAAGATGCCGCTGAAGGTGATGAAGATGACATCGAGATCGATGTTGTTGAAGGTGAATCTAGGGTTGCCAAAAGAGGAACACTCAAGAGAGAAGCTAACAGCCTAAATCACAAGTTGACCCACAGATACAAGAATCCATATTGCGACTCATGCATTCGAGCAAAGATGAAGCACTTCAAGACTCGTCGTGGTGCATACAAGAGGGAACTCAAGAAGTTTGGCGACCTCATTACCTTTGATGCGGTGGACACATCCAAAGTCCATGATGACGTGTTGGTCCTCGAGAAGGAAGTGTTGGTTGTCAGAGACTGTTATACAGGAATCATTGGTGCTTATCCATCTGATCGAATGACCAAAGATGATGTAGTCAGAGCAGTGAAACAGTTCATCGGCGCCAAGAAGGTCAGACAGGCCTACTCTGATCATGCTCCTCAATTCATTGAAGCTATGAATGAGATGAAGATACCAATTGATCATTCGTTGCCTGGAAGACCTCAAACCAACTCAATTGCCGAAAGGACGAACCAATTTATTCTCACAGCTACTTCTACATGCCTTTTGGAAGCTGGATTACCACCTTGTTTCTGGAGAACAGCAATCCTTTGTGTATGTCATCTACTCAACGTGGAACCCAACGATGATGAATTGAGCGCTTGGTGCAAACTCCATGGATCTGAATTTGCTGGCAAACTCATTCCCTATGGTGCTCGTGTGAACTACAAGCCTCCGAAGACCAGAGAAGCGGGACAACTTCACAAGTTTGGGCCTGATTCTATTCCAGGAGTGTTTGCAGGGTATCACATTGGTCCAGGGATGCATTGGTCAAGACAATACAAAGTATGGCCTCTGAGTGAATTCGTACATCAAAATCTTGGTGACGATGCTAGCAAACCTGAACACCGTCTTCTCAAACCTCATTTGACTGAAAAGGTCGAGATGGTCACTCCATTGACATTTCCATGCAAGCAGGAATATGAGAGGGTGAACACCACATTGGAAGGAATGAAAGAAAGAGAAATCCTCGATGGCGATCCCTCCAAAGTGCCTCATGGAGATGACGAAGAACATGACCAAGATGAAGATGATGATGAGCTTGATGACGGAGACGACGGTGGACCTGGACCAAGTGGTGGAAAAGTCTCAAAGAAGCCTCTTGATGACCCTGAGGATATCTTCGACAAAGACAAAGATCCAGAAGAGATGACCCTCCAGGAATTGATCGACGCCCAACCAGACCATTGGAAGAAGGGCAAAGCTGGAGATGGGAAGGTATACCTCAATGACGATGGTGAGAAGGTCAAGTTGAACGTCAAGGGTTACCCATACAAGATTGGAGATGACGGTAGACGAATGTTCAGAACGTCATTGCGTCCCAAAGGGACCTATTCTCCTGAAGAATGGCGCAAACTCTCTCAATCTGACCGGAATACCATCCTCAAAGCCGAGAAGAAGAAGTTGGAGAAGAAAGAGGCCGATGACAAAGCCAAAAGATTGGTCGAAGAAAAGAAGAAGAAGGCAACGAAGAAGGAGAAGAAAGATTCAAAGAAAGACAAGGACGAGCCAAAGTCCAAGGACGATGAGGGTGGTGATGAAAGTAAGAAGGATGACTCTCATTCAAAGTCAAAGAAATCCGATACAGGTGTTGGTGAAGTTGTGAAGAACAAAATTACCTTACCTATCACATGTACAAGTACGTATCTTGATTTGTACGACATAGTCGATGATGACGATGTACATGGAAGACGATACATTGATTGTCGAAAAGTGAAGAGGAATGCTGATGCTAGTCCATGTTCCGATGCTTCTACTGACGTCCCGGACGACGAGGAATATCTCACTGAATGGGATGAGTGGTCGGAGGTCGAGAAAGGGCGTGGCCCAAAAGCATCGTGGAGTGGTGAAGTTTGGAGCACATTGTCAGGTGAGATTTCGAGGTTTTCCATGGCTACGCCAGGAGAGTCGACAATGATCAAAAATGGCAAATGTGTTAACGTCAAGAACGTGAAGAACATAGCCACTGATGATGATGAATACATTCCATTCCCAACTATGCCGTGTACTTCTGCATCAAATCAAAGTCACCGAACCAAGATATCATCAGAAGGTCTTGGAAGCAAACTTTTCAATGCAATGGTTTCACGACCTGTGGGCAGAGCCGAGATTGAGTCTAACCCAAAGGCCAAAGAGGCAATGCTCAAGGAGTGGAAAGGCCTTCGTGATCAAGAGGTATTTGACTTTACAATGGTTCGTGAATACGACGATGTTGTTGCAGAGGCCAAGAAGAACAAAAAGGAAGTACACATGGCCAGGGTCCATGGCATATGCGTGGAAAAGAATTACCAGCTGTCAGAAGACAATCCTGGACGAAAATTCAAGGGAAGAGGCGTTCTGCTAGGAAATCAGGTGAAGAATCAGCATTGGGAGGCAGCATTCTTCCAAGACTTGGGAAATTCCCCTGCTTCCTTTGAAGCCTCACGATGGGCAGATTTTTACGGTTGTCTTCCTGGGCACTCCGTCAAGTTGGCAGATGCGATTCAGGCTTACATCCAGGCTAAGTTGAAGGGACCTTTGTGTTGGGTGGAGTTACCCACTGATGCATGGCCTCCGGAGATACAGTATTGGAAGTTCCGTCGCCCTGTCGTAAGACTCGACAAAGCCCTGTATGGACACCCTGATTCAGGCACGATGTGGGAACAACATTGTGACAAGAAAGTTCAAGAAATTGGTTTTAAGCCCATTGGTGAGGAATGGCCTTCTATGTATTTTCATGATGAGCTCAAATTGCTGTTGGTAATCTATGTGGATGACCTTAAGCTTGCTGGGCCCTCCGAAAATCTGGCCAAAGGTTGGGATATGCTGCGCACTGTTCTGCGCATTGAACCCGAAACCGATCTGGGACTTTACTTAGGATGTGTTTTATCCCAAGGTGAGACCCAATTGCATAATGGTAAGAAAGTCAAGACCATAACTTATAACATGGAAGGATTGTTAAAGTTATCGGTGGAAAAGTATCTTGACATCATTGGTAAGGACACAAAATTGAAAAAGGTATCAACTCCAAGCCTTCCAGAGGAAACGAAAAGCAGCCCGTATCGAGCTCCTTCCGATGGAAAACGCAAAGTTGAGTGTCCTTGGTGTGCACATTCCTTCGATCCAGATATGCCTGCTCTCTCTGAGACTGGCAACTCACGTCCTGCGCAAGACAGTGAGACGCTGAGCCGTGGGAATCTAGCTCCGCATGCAGCTAGTGTGCTGATGAAGCTGCTTTATGCAGCCCGCATTGCGCGGTTTGACCTGTTGAGATCCATCAATGCTTTAGCACGTAATGTGACTAAATGGACAAAGGATGATGACGCCCGTCTTCATCACCTAATGTGTTATGTTAATTCCACATTGTCCCTCAAAATGATAGGATGGGTCGGAGACAAAATTGAAGATTTATCATTAGGACTATTTGCAGATGCGGATTTCGCTGGATGTGCCCAATCCTTGAGATCAACTTCAGGATCGCACTTACAAGTCCAAGGTAAGTTCACAAGATTCCCACTTGCTGGTGGAAGTAAGCGACAAGGGTGTGTTAGTCATTCTACCCCCGAAGCTGAAATTGTGGCTGCAGATACTGCACTTAGGACTCTAGGAATCCCCGCATTAAGTCTGTGGAAAGTCTTAGCCAAAGTTTTTCCTCAACTCCTGTTTCATGACGATAATCAAGGTATGATTGGTGTTGTCAGATCAGGACGGAATCCAACCATGCGTTATTTGGAGCGCACACATGGTATTTCCATTGCCTCCATGCATGAACATTTCCAAAAGGATCATTTTGTACTGATCTATGAAATTACAGCCAAAATGGCAGCCGATATCCATACTAAAGGATTCAAGAATCCCATGGCATGGAAGAAAGCTTGTATGCTAATCAACTTGTTGGAACCTCAGGACTTGCAGAGTAAAGAAGTCTTGGACATGTTGCAGCCAAGCACCGATGTCGATATGACTACTCGACAAGTTTTCCAATCCAGAACTGAGGATATCCCAAACTTCCCATACACGGAAACCCCTATTTTGCCAAAAGAAGTGTATAGGAAGGGTTTGACAAGTAAAGAGAAGCTACAATACTTGCCAGGTATGGATCCCATTTTTGTCGTCAAGCAACCGGTGTTTTATCGTCCTAGGCCACCCGGCCTGATTGTGCCGCCAGATGTATTGAGATCCACATGGGTTTTTCTCAATGGTACCTGGACAAAGGTCGAACACCGTGCATCTCCACCAGAGCAGGCCATCAGATTTGATAAGTGGGTTGAACGAGCGTGTTTTCAGTATCATTCGCCTAACAAGCAGCCGTTGATCCCGGACACTGTTTCACACTCCGTTTCAACGACCTCAACCCACCGGGTGATGTCGTCAAAGCACGTGCATGCCCCGCCTGCCCACTCGAGCTCACTACGTGACTCGTGTGCGTCAACACAACATGACCGTGTACAGCATCTGACCGATTCACCAATGCTGATGTTCTCGGTTGATGCCTTGTTCTTAGATGCACAGACATCACCGTCTCAACACCCGAAATCCATTCACCAGTGCCTTCAGCCAGCCACACGTGTGATCAATACGCTTATGCGCCTTGTTCATGGGGGGAGTGAGGGTGAAGGATGTAGTGAGGGTGAAGGAAAGGGGCACCCACAGTCCACTTCAACACCTGGCCTATGTCATACGCATCCGGAATTAGACATCAATGATAACATTCCGTTTGTAAAATCCACCCGAAAATCCCAAGTGTTAGGTAAGAAAAATGAAGACCATTGGCAGTGGGATGGGAAAGAGACATTGATCCGAATTCACAAAACGCCAAGAAGGCAAAACTTTGTACCACAGGATTGCGAAGACTGTCCTTGTGACCCTAGGATCATATGTGATGAGAGGGAAACTGAACAAAAGTTCAAAACCAATACTCGAGTGATCAAAGACATATGGAGATTCAAGGGCGACAATCATGAATCAACGAACAAGTTGAATGAATTTTGGACTGGAAAATCGACATTCAAGGTGCTCGCCAATGCTGAAGTGATCGATGGAGGTAAGAACTGTAAAGTGAGTCAGGGAGTAATCACGCTATGCACCAATTGCAATGACGTGAAAACTATTCCCATCACTGATGTTTTTGTCCCCTATCAATATCACATTGAAGTAGGCAAACATGAGGTTGACCATCCCAAAGTGTCGGTAATCCTTTGGAGAGAAAAGAAAAACAGGACTTTGGAATTTCAATTTTCCAAATCACCTTGTGACATGATGACGTCAAAGTATGCGAAGTTTTCCCTTGCAATCAATTTGATCGAAGTTCCTCAAGCAGTCCCATGCTTCGTCTTGTTATGTTCGGAAGAGAGAAACTGGTTTACGTTCTTGCAGAACAAAATGGAAGACGAAATGAAGTTTCATCTCGTACCAATCACTGAAGATGACGACATGCTCTCTCCGTACGGAATCAGTAAAGCAAGGCGATGCCTTCGGACCAAACTTGATTCAGTGTTCTTTGCAGGTCCATGTACAGGAGGTTCACCATGGAACCGAATCAACCGATGGGTGAGCGAAGCAACGACACAACTCATCGAAGCAAAGAAGCAGATCTTCTGGGCGATGTGGGAAGTGTTTGCATCAGTGCTAAGTGAACTTATCAACATGGGATCACCAGCCTTGCTTGAGTTGCCTAGAGGTTGTGACTACTGGAAGGACCGTAGAATGACAGAACTTGTGGAAGGAACCGTATCTCATGAGCACAAATTTGATGGATGCATGTATGGCTTGAAATCACAATTCCAAGAGACTCCCAAACCAATCAAGAAACCATGGAAGATTGTCTCATGGGGGGTGTCGTTTCCGAAGCTTCATAGAAGATGTGATCGCCGTCATGACCATGCAGAGTGTGCCGGTAGGGAAACTCGCATTACTCAAGTTTACACTAAATGGATAGCCAAGATAATCATGAATGGAATCAATGATCATGTAATCAGGAATAGTCCATTTGTGAACGTCAGAGTGATGAAACGTCACGTTGGAAGCCGCTTGCATGTGATGAACAACTGAAAGCTGAAATGTCTCGTGATTCCGAGAATGTCCGCAGTCACCCAATCAAGTCGGTGGCAACATCCGTTTGTGCTACTCGAGAGCTCGACGCCATTGACCATTCGTTCGAGCGATCGCTACTGCACTGGTGCTTTTCGAGATTGACATCAACTTCGGTTCATTCATCGTGGCACTTTTCATTTTCGTGCCTACTGCTTTCTGAATTCGACTCCGACTGGTTGTTACGAGACCTACGGTTCGTACAACTATTTTCGCTGTTCGAACAGTTGTCACGAGACCTACGGTCCGTGCGACTTTATTCTGTACAAAGCGGGATGGCCGAAACACACTCGAGAGCTCGACGCCATTGACCATTCGTTCGAGCGATCGCTACTGCACTGGTGCTTTTCGAGATTGACATCAACTTCGGTTCTTTCATCGTGGCACATTTCATTTTCGTGTCTACTGCTTTCTGAATTCGACTCCGACTGGTTGTTACGAGACCTACGGTTCGTACAACTATTTTCGTTGCTCGAACAGTTGTCACGAGACCTACGGTCCGTGCGACTTTATTCTGTACAAAGCGGGATGGCCGAAACACAGGATCTGAACTCAGTAGGGCAATTTGCCGGAAGCCGAATCACCGTTGCGTTGCGGGTGCTGAAGGGATTGTCCGAAGGATCCATTGCAGCCAAGACTCCATCACCGTTCCGAGACACCCGAGGTTCGAATTTTCGACTGATCTCAGATGAGGACACAGCCAACCAGTGGATTAGGTTTGGTATGCCGCCTGCAGTTGTCTACTCAGCATACTTTGCAAACTCCAGACACA
>CAMXCT020006590.1:0-102500 GCA_947184155.2 Cladocopium goreaui
GTTGTGCAGTACCGAGGTACGCTCTCCATCCTGTGATATGCGTAATTTTAAAGCCCCGTTGCTTAAGCAGCTTGATGTCATGGTTTGACGGGTTCCATACGCAGAGCCTGTCATCTGCATGGTGAATGAGGTGGATCTCTCTCAGCTGAGATAAATTGCATGTCGTGAGCAGCGATGGTGGTAGCGCAATGGCTGCTAGCACGGTTTTGCCATGAACATCTGGGAATTCTGAGAGGATAGTTTCCCATACCATTCCTGCGTACGAGCCAGCGCTGTGCCCCCGAATGTAGATGGAGCCTACCATGTATCCTGTTAATCTCAGAAGATCAACTGGGCGGATTTCAGGGGGCAGACTTACTCCGACTAGCGGGTGTGCAACTAGCAACTTAGTGAAAAGTCGCAGGCCATGTATGTAGCCGGGCCACGGTGGTTTCCTGTGTGCTGGGATGATGGGACAGAATTGCAGCAGCTTCATGGCCCGACTGATGATTTGCGCTTGCAATTGGTTCGCACGGGGCATGCCTAAGATGCGGCACCAGAAGTGTGCACCTATGGGAAACATGGCGATGTGCAAGAGCAAATATTCTTGCGTATGAGTAGTGCCTGCTACTGTGCCAGCTCTTGCATTCCAATCGTCCTGTTTGCTTAGGGATGGCCCGTAAACATGTGCTTCCTTTTTGCAGGCTAGCAGCACGTCCCAGTCTTCATCGAGTTCTCCTCCACCCAACCCAGTGCACTGAACTTCCAGGGACCCTGGGTCAGCGTCATTGAGTTGCCAGGAGGTGTTATCCATGACAGTGAGTTTCCAAGCAGTGTATTGGGGGTCAGTATGGCTAGCAAGCACTTCGTTGATTGCTAGTTCTGCGTTGCCAGGGTCAATGCCCAGTCGCCGTTGCAGCGCTTCCAGCAGGGGGAGGATTGGGGCACTGGGGAGCTGGAGGCTGGCATGCTGACCGCAGAAAACATTGGCAGGATCGCAAGTCTTGGACCAAGGTGTATGGTCATTGTTGTTGTTGGGGGCTTCCACCGGCGTCCACAGACTCTGAAGAAGCAACACCTGCAGCTTGGTAAGGCTTCTGTTTTGCAGGACATGCGGCTTGGCGATTAGTTTACTCCCTCTAACAAAATCGCAGCCTGTGGGGTGCGTCCACAACGGTGGTGCCTCGTCGACTCCTATGAGCGACACAGCAAGCGGTTGCAGCCCTTTGTTTAGCCACTGTCGGAGTTGTTGTCCTAGGCCTACTTTGCTCCCATGGAAGGCGTGCACTATAGGTGGCAGACTATAACCTATGGTTAACTCCTTGCTTTGGAACAGTTTGTCTCCTGGAAGACAAAGTATGGGGAAGTCGGCTGGGAAAACTGACAGAGGGGAGAGTGCACCTTGTTCGAAAATGGGGCGTGCCCAGGTAAGGAATGGCGGGGTCCGCTCGGCAAAGTCCGGTCTAAGGTATCGGCCATCCCCGTGACGTGGCCATTCTCCTCGCTCCGGGATGGGGAATGCAATGGCTCCTGCCCATTCGCCCAACATTGCCCATGCATGTGTCCAGTCAAGTGGGGTTCTAGCTCTACAGCCGAGTAGGGGGTGAGAAGCAGTCCTCCCCTCATTGCTTCCGCAGGGTCTTCTGGCACAGCGGTTGTAGCTAGGAAACTGGCCCTGCTCTCCTGGAGTGCGGTAACCCAATCATCTGCTGTGCGATTGGCAGGGTGGGCTATTCGTCGTGCCTTTGGGGCAGGTGCAGCACTCGGAGAGGAGATTTGGGCAGGGGCTGGTGGCATGTCTGCTTGGGCCATGGCTGGTGGCATGTCTGCTTGGGCCATTTCTACATCGGGTGCCTCAATCGGGATGTGCCCTGTCACAATGATCAAGCCGGCATTGAGTTCGGCTTTGGCTTCTGTGGCCAGGAGTACTGCTGGAGGGCACTGGTTAGAGCTGGCCATTGTGTTATGTTGCATTGCTGCGGCTCTGCTTGACTTATCCGTCATGAGATTGACGAGCTCGGCCACTTCAAACAGTGAGGTTGGCACGCAGTCAGAGTCGATGAGAGCAAAATTTACAGTGGGGAACATTAGACACAGCGCCTCCAGAGCTGCGGCACCAGCCCAGGTATAATGGACCTGGTGCAAACCTGTGTCAGCATGAATGGGAAAATGGATCGCAGTAGTTTTCTCCTGGTAAGGGCCAGTCACTGTACATCGGCCTTGGATCCAGGGTGCAAAATGCGGCCAGTAGGCTGGAGGGTCAGTGCCTGACAGTTTGCGGTTGTCCACATAAACATATACGGTGGCATACTGAGGTAACCATGAGAGATTATCTGTTATCCACTGGAAGAGCGTTTTATGATGGACCTGGCTGGCTGCGGGTCGTTGGATGCCGTTCCCTTCGTCCACCATGAGTGCAGGGTATGTCAGGGGTGACCGGGGCATTCGACAGGAGCCGACATCGTCCCATTTCCACCTCTGTTTTATGTCATCCATGCCGAGCGGGGTCTCAACTTCTTTTTGCGAAGAGGAACAGTTGGTCAAGCTGGTGGCTTAACTGTGTGACCTCGTGAACATTCAAGAAATCGATAGGTGCGGCAATTTCCCACTTCTCCCTTGGGGGAGGCTCAGTCCCTTGTTGGAAATATGGAACGTCGTCATCCGTCTCGAGGGCGTCAAAGTATTCTGTATCACTGTGCATTGACACATCCTCGACTGTGTCATCTGGAGCGGTTGGCTCTGCTGGTTCAATGTCTGTTTCTGATTCATCAGGGTCAGGCGACGTCAACGAAATGAACCTATTTGGTGTCATAAGCTGTTGCAGCATGTTGACGCCAGCTTGACCCTGAACAGCCGGTGCCCGGGTGTCAGGTGCCAAGTGACTAGCCAAAGATAGTGAATGCTATACGGGCAGCGAGTGCAAAAGTATATCAACAGGATTGGCAAGGCTAAGGAAACCCTGAACACCCGGCACCCGGGGTCAGGGTTCCCCCTTACAGGGCCAATGCGTTGGAGGTGAAACAGGTAGGAAGCAAAACAATCAGGGTTTGTCTTACACCTTAGTGTGCGAATTGATGTCAGATGGCTGACCTAGCTATGAAAACTAGTGGAGCCACAAAAGCTGCAGTGCGAACAATTGAGCCACTAACAGTTTATGCAACCTACTTACCCAAAGCACATGTTAGGTGACAGACATTGAGGTGACCAACGGTGACAGGACCTGGGACACACACCTAGCAAGGAGACTTCGCAGACAGTTCAAAAAGATTGAAAAACCCATAAATCCCTTTGCTCCCGTTTATGGGGGTCATACTTAGTGGGTACTCTCCCTTACTGCAGGTTTGGGGGGTGTTAGCCTGGCACGCAGCTGCTTTTCTCTTGGCGCATCTACGGAGTAGGCGGCATTAGAAATGGCACTGATCAGGTGATTTCACACAGTCAGGTGCACACAGTGCTAGCTGTCTGTACGGTCAGTCAATGATTTCCATTTCCATATCTGCAACAGGAGAGGGTTGCGGAGTGCCTGGTGAGTGGGCATCTTGCATTCTTTTAAGGCGCTTTCTAATGCGAGTAAGGTGCTCGCGGGCATTGAGGAGTCGCGTTTCACAGGAGGCCACTCTTTCACAGGCTGTCTTTTCCATGTTCTGCAACGTTGGGATGTCCGCTGCGGCGAGGTCGACGTCCTGCATGGAGTCACTGGCGGGCTCAGGGCTGCTAGCACCAGCAGTGTCAGTCGCTTGAGTCTCCGGCGATGCTTTGGGTGTATTTGCAGGCGACGATTCTTCTGTTGATGTGTCGTCGTGGGCTGCGAGCTGTTCCGGAGGTTGTTGTTGCTCATCATCTTTGCTGTGGGTTGCAGAGTGAGAGTCAGAGGATAACACGCCGGTACCCGGGGTATCCGTTTGCGCTTTGTTCGCAGGCAGGGCCGATGGTGGGCCTGGTCGTCTGTGAAATAATGACTGTGCACTGATTTTGTCAGGTGACTTGCTTTGCTGCGGGGTTGGAGCTTCTGCCACTACGCCTGTACTGGGATTGGACGATGCGGCCGTTGCTGCAATGTCTGTGCTTTGTTGACTTGCGGCCAGCAAATTGGCTGGTTTTTGGGTCAGTCTGGTCGCCGCTGGTCGGCTATCTGCCAACGTTTGTTGGTTTGCTTGATGAATAATAGACTGCAATTCCATGTATTGCCGCTCTCGGTCAGCCACTTGCTGTGGCGTGCTCTGAGTACATTTAGGGTCCGGTGGAGCATCTGTTTGCATTTTTTGTGCTGGCTGTTTTGCTGCGGATCGCTCCGCCCACCTGGTCGGTACCGGCGGAGGCGGAGGCAGTGCCCGTTTCGCATGTTGTGAAGGCTTAAGTTGGTCAATGCGCGGCTGGAGTTCATCTCGCAGTTCCTGCGGGTACGTCTCTCCGGTCTCAGCTAACCACTGGATGGTTTCTTCATGCGTCCACAGGGTGGTTCTCCACAATGGGATGGTATTGTCTTCATTGACCCAGAACAATGGCTTAGGCGGCAGCAACCCATGGGCTTCTACTATCAAAGGCAGCAGGAAGGCTAATCTTTTTTGTTCATGGAAAACCATTGCTCCGTTCGGGTGAACTTTTAGGTGCGTATGGTTCCACACAAACGGTTGCACAACACGCATGGTGTGAGCGTCACGATTAAAGATGGATAGTCGGACTTGGGCATACTGTGGTGCAGCACCGTAGACTTTTCCATCCCAGGGTAGTTCAAGAAAACCCCACCGCTCTTTTCGGCCATAATTGACGGTATCCCAGAAGGCAGGGTCAAACTCTGTCTCAAGGGCGTCGGCGAGGGTCGAAAAAATGATCCATGGTACCTCGTCAATATGCAAGTGGTATTCTACCAATGTGAAATTATATGTTGTCTGGCAATCACCTACCCATATTGTGCCCCTCACTGCAAGAAAACGAACGCTGCTGGCTGCTGGCATGTTCCAATTCATTCCAGCCGATATGTCCAGTAGGTGTTGATCAGAAACACTGATTAGGCCAGAAGGAAAAGGGTTTGGCTTCGGCATACCAGCAGCAGGTACCCTGCAGTGGCAGCACTCTTCAGAGTGGAGGCAGTTGCACGGCTTGTAGGACCAAACGACAGGAACCACTCGCTATTGCGTGGCAGCGGCCAAACACCGGGAAACGGGCAGGGGCCAAACAACGGGAACCCCGTGTCGGCTTAAGGGAGAATGAACGGGCGAGCAATTAGAAGTTGAGTAAAAGTGAGGATCCAAGCAACACTGGCTTATGCAGGTGCGGTGTCCTCACAGTTCGAACCAATGGCTGCTGACGGAGAGAGTCATGTTAGGTCCAGGCTCAGTCAACAAAATACCAGACACTTCAACAGAAGGAAAGATGTACAACATATGACCGGTGGCAGGATTGGGGGGGCAGTGTATTGTGGTTCAGTAGGAGATTCATGACACCGGAGTGAGTAGCACGGGGCGGGGCACGTGGTGGAGCCGCAGCATATGACAGGAGGAGGTGGCAATCTGTGCAAGATAGGCAAGAGGCAATGGACAATGAGGAGGACAGAAGCAAGGAGTACAGATGTTGGTAGCATAGATGGGGCCGGGATATTGGGAAGAAAGTGACAGTCATGAGGAGGATGAACCATGAAAGATGAGTACCTGGTAGGGTGAAAATGGAGCCCTCACCATTACCCAAGGTGCCCTTGGGAACAGCAGAGGAAAAACAGACACATGTGTCATGTTCCTAGCGATGTGAGGGGCACAGCGGGGGGTGAGGGCATGCGGGACTACTTGAATGGTGGAGTGCGGGAAAACCCTATGTCATCAAACCCTATGTTGTCCAGGTCATTCATGGTTTCCTCCACCTGGCACTGCAGACTTCTAAGCAGAAGTTGAACGAGGTGGGGAAAGGGAGAGCTGCTGGTTTAAGGCACGACCATGGTCCACAGTTGCGCTACGTGCTGCCCTGTACACGAATACGGTCCGAAATGCTGTACATCGCCAAGGGACTTGCTGAAAAAACGAAAGATCTTCACAGCTACATGCCTCCATCTCTGGAGGGCGATGCAGAGGCTATTTCGGCGCGGCTGAAGGACAGCACACTAGGATAGCACCGGTTTGGAACAGTGTGCCGCATTTCAAAGTGGGAGTTGGAGAATCGCCATTACCCAAGGTACCCTTGGGAACAGCAGCTGTCCGAAGCTGCTGGCACTCTAGGCTCTATCAAGCTCTGAGCATGAGGTGCAATGGGCGGCGAGAACACTATTTACCCATACTTGGCGGCTATGGATGTCCTACCAGCTCAACTATCCTGCTCGTGCGAGGCGTCATCGTGGAGTTTCTCTGTTCTCCCCGGGCAACATGTTGCACGCGACCACCAGCCTGGCATCGGTTGTAACTGAGGATCGCATTCCAGAGTAATAGTAAAAAACTCGCCATTACCCAATGTACCCTTGGGAACAGCAGCTGTCTAAATCTGCTAGCACTCTAGCTCTATTACGCACTGAACATGAAGTGCAATGGGCGGCGAGAGCACTATCTACTGGAACTTGGCGGCACCGGATGTCCTATCGGCTCAATTAGACTGCACGAGGAAGGCGTCATCGTGGTACTTTTCCATCCTGCGTCGGCGGTGCATGGCCCTGGAGCTTCAGCGGTGGCATGTGGGAAGTGATGTCCATCACCCGGGAGCAACCCTCATTTATTTAACGATTCCACGGGATTTCTTATAGCCACATTGATGGGAGTTCTATAACTAGGCAGAGGTAGTGCGCTGGCTGGGACAGTGATAGTGAGAAACAACTCTACGCATAGGCGTTTGCTCAGCATGGCGCTGCTTTCAACACGGCAATAACTATCAAGAGCAGGGTGTGTCATGTAGATCGTTATACAGGGCCCTACTCAATGTGGTAAACCGGACGTAGGGCAAATGGGCAACAATTATCCCTGGGAGCAACCGCTAATCATTTGGCCAGTTTAATGAAACATCCACCAATAGGATTAGCTACGATATTGGGAGATTAGGAGTTGAGCGCTTGGGTAGTGTGCTGGTGGATACTATTATGGTCAGAGTAGAGAAGATATGTCTTTCCCTGGGACGTGCGAGTCAGCAATAACTACCCAGCATTTGTTGGCATCTGACAGCGTGGACAGGGAAGTGTCGTCCATCATACTGGGGGACCTAGATTGGGCTGTGGCAGTAAAGGGTCAAATGTTTAAGCCGTTACTATACTGTAGTAGTATTAGTGCCGTGCCATCAACCAGACAACTACTTACGGGCAGCCAATGATTAGGTAGGCACCCCTTTGGCTCAGAACCAGGGATGAGGGTACACCGATGGGGCATAATTACCTTAGAATGGCGGACGGTTGCCAAGCATAGTGGGCGGCCCTAATCAGATACATCCCCTGGTCAATTGGATAATTTAGGCAGGGGGGATAATGGCTGGCATGGAAAAAATATACCTGTACAGACAGGAACTAGCAGCTACCATGCTCTGATTGTGGAAACCCCTGGAGTTAGTGCCGCTCTGTTGTCTGGACCCTGGGACGAAATCCATCAAGATGCCCCGCTCGTATCCAGTAGACTGTTCCCTTGGTCCCTGGGCCTTGGCATAAACACGCACTCCTGTGAACGAGCTGCCTACTTAACGCACAATGAGCTGCTCTAAGGGAGTGGACTTTCCATCTCACGCAGACTTTTGGTCTTTAGCAGTGTTCAGTAATTGAGGTCCTGTCTAGTCCCTCTAGGTTACAGGGAGATAAAATATTTTGCAGTCAATTTGTGGAGCTTTGCAACCAAAAAAGTAGACAAGCAGTGATAGTTAATGTCAAGATGCTAGCAGGAACCATGGCAACAGTAACAAGGAAGCACCAGCCAGTGCAGCCACTGCTTTCAGCATGTCTACAGAGTGCATCAACCTCTGAAAATTATTGAATAATTAAATGGTCACTCAGTATTTGCACAGGGTTCGCAATCAAAACCATCCAACTGGGATGCCCGAAACATGGTAAGAACATTGAGACCATGTGGTAAAAACAATTGTCGAGTACAACAGAGGGTCTAGGAAGGTAGCATTTTCCACGTCTTCCTTTCGGACAGATGGCGATTCCGATTCAAATGCGGCAACTGGAGATCTCACCGTAGCCACCGCTCCTTTCTGTGCCTTGTACCAATCCGAAAGGGCCTGAGTTCATCGATGCGCGGAAGTACTTTCATCAACATTTGAAATGGTCCTTGACCCTCGTTGTGAAATCTTGCGATGTCCAAAAAGGTGGCTTATCCGAGAGGCTGGTTTGTGCAAGAAATTATTTGCCAGAAAATCTGGCCAGCTACTTTTCACTGATCGTTGAAGCCCACGGAGTTAGCGCTGCTCCGTTCCAATGGATTTTGGAGCTACGCTTGTAGCCCACAACCCGGATCATTAGGCCATGGGCCTTGGCAGACACAAGGAAGCCTGTTCACGAGCTGCCTACTTGGCGCACATGTATGCGCGCCATCGCAACCCAATGCCTGCTGCTCTGGTTAAACTCCGTCCAGGACACCCGCGCTAGGACTTGCTGACGCCGGTTCGGAACAGTGTGCTTCATTGCAAAGTGGTAGTTGGAGACTCGCCATTACCCTAGGTACCCTTGGGAACAGCGGCTGTCCTAAACTGCTAGCACTCGAGGCTTTATCCAGCTCTGAGTACGAGGTGCCATGGGCGGCGAGAGCACTATTTACTTTAACTTGGCAGCACATAATGTCCTACCGGCTCTATCACACTGCGCGACGGGGGCGTCAGCGTGGTACTTCTCTGTTCTGCGTCGGTGGTACATGGCTCAAGATCGTCAGCGGTGGCATGTGGGAAGTGAAGTCCATCACCCTGGAGCAACCTTCATGGATTAGAGTATTCTGCGGAGTTTCTTAGGGCCACGTGGTTGGTAATGCTAGAACTCTATTAAGATCGTGTGCCAGTTGGCAGGATGATAGAATGAAAAAGGACCTTAAGCATAAGGGTTGCTCAGCCTAGCGATGCTGCCAACAGGGCAATAACTATTAGGAACAATGCCCTCTTTGATGCGATAGTCTGGACTAGCGACAAATGGGCAACAGTTCTTTCTGGGAGCATCCTTTATCCATTGGGCCCGTTTACCACATCAACTCGCAGGGTTAGCTACTATGTGGGAGATGAGGGGTTAAACGCTTGGGTAGTGCGTTGAGGGTAACCATGCTAGTTAGAGCGGAGAAGATATATCTTTTCCTGGGACATGCGTGTCATCAGTAACTACCCAGCATTAATTGGCGTCTGAGCGTGAACAGGGAAAGGTCATCCATTCGTTATTATTACGAAATGCTTCATTCGAGGGGGAAACAATGTAGGTGGCAAGTAGCGCCGAAGAGTAGTATTGCTCAGCGTGACCTGCTGCACCTTACCATGAGCATGGCACTCGAGTAGACGACCCGAAGCTAATGCCTCCAAAAACGTACTTTGAAACTTCATGTGCCGTGGAAACAATGCGCAGGTAGATCAGGGGGTCGAATATATAGTATGGTACAGGACTTATCTACGGACAGACGACAAAAGGGATTCAAGGGCAGCAACAAGCTACAACTGCCTTTGACGTATTTTATATCGGTCCGAAGGAGCCTCAGCAACTCGATGCGGGTCACTGAAAATGATTCTCCATTACCCAAGGTACCCTTGGGAACAGAAATGGTCGTATGGCAGTTACATAGCGATGATCTCACTTCTAATCCATCCTTTCAGGGCAAAATGTTGCACACGATGCTTTACGATGCCTGTGTTTGCTAAGGAGCTGGAGTACAGAGAGTATTGTAGTTGTTTTTTTTTTTCCCCTCCCACCTTTTCCCCAGGGTGGGAGGTTGATTTCCTCTGAACACCCAGAAAGGACGCAAAAGCATAGTGGAGCGATACTGCGGGATGGACTTTTGGTCAACTGGGAGGTGGACATAGTCGTGTTGAGCAGTTACTACCGCCTGTCAATCTATTAGCATTTGCAGATTGGTATTTAAGCTTAGCTGAGTTTCCGCAGACGGCTGACCCTGGGTCTTCTCCACAGGACTACTTAATCCCTTGCAGAGCCATATCATTAGTGAGCCGCAAATAGTCGTCCTTATTTTGAAATCCTCCAGGTTAAAGCTGGTGCGCATGTACCTCTTTGGGCTCGTTAGCTAAGGGAGGGAATGGGTCATTGTCTACCCGAGGCTAAAGGTTTAGTATTATGATGTCCCCATGGGTCTTGCAAAGGTGGGGAGGGCTACCCAGGGTACCCCTGGGAGCCAACCCCACCGGACAAGACCAATCATGAGGCATGAGAACTAACTCGGCAAGGGGTGGGTACAGATAAGGTAGTGAGCTGATGAGGGCTACCTGAGAACAGGAGGTTTCAATCAGCAATAACTACGTTGCAGCAGCCGAAGGCCGCCTAGGGGGTGGTAGGCTAGGTCATGGGGTTGGTCTTGCTTTTAACTCACTCCCGTCGGGCGTTCGCGTCGAGCACGCAGTTTGGCAAGGGCTTCCAAAGGCGTGGCGCAGATATGGGGCGATCCTTGAGCACTGCGGTGTTTACGTTGGGAGCTGTGGGGTGCGCGACGGGTGAGGGATAGGGCATGGCTACTGGCGGTATGCTTGAGGGTGTCTACATATGCCTCGCGTGCTGTGCTAAGGGAGGTAACTTTAAACCATGTCTGACCAAGGTAAAGCTGGTGATTGGATAGAACTTCTTTTTCGATCTGCCTTAGCATTTGTTCAGGGGGCGGGGGAGCAACCAAGAAACCATCGTGTAGCCACACCAAAGATTGTGTTGGGTGGCGGGCAATGAGTGCACGAATGGTGTCCTCAACAATCGTGGCTTCAAAGTACTCTAGCAATCGAAAAGCGCTGTCATTATGGTTGACCAGGAAACCTGGGCGGAAACGCGGTAGCAACTGAGTTGTCAGGGTTGTACTTAGAGACTCGAGTTGGCAGAGGATTGCGCTAACACTCGCACTGGGGAAGTCGTCAACCAGAGAACTGAGATATCGGTATGTAGCAGCTAGGGAGCTATTGATAATTCTCAATGGGAGTTGCTTGATGGTGTCAGGGCAGACTGCTTCAACTTTCTGAATATAGGGGTCTCGGGCTAGCTGCGCGCGGAACTCATCGATGGTTGGGAGGGGTACCAACTCGGGCGCAAAACGTAGTCCCAGGCGTCGAACAAGTTCATAGAAAGATCCTTTGAGGTCAATTTCGCAGTGATTCTGTCCGAACAATAACAGCCTGGCAGCACGCGGTAGTCGCTGGCCTCCTATGGTGCAGCAATATCTTCGTCCGTAGTTGTCAGCAGCTTTGGGGGAATAGTCAATTTCAATACTGCAGTTTTGCGGGAGACACGGAGAGAGATAGGATTCGATCAGCTGGCGGTGATGGGGGTGGAGGGTCACATGTTTTCGGAGAAGACCGTGATCAATGCTGGGCCTCTCTACTAGGGTAAGTATGGGCTGGCTCCAGGTTTGATCAAAACTTTGAATGTGAAAGCCTCCGACCTGAAAGAGGCCCGTTGGGAATGATGGCTTGATGGACACCGGTCCAGCATTCCGATTGAAGGTAGCGGGATTGCGCCTATATTTAGCCAACAGGAACTGGGTGGCTTGTCCAGCCAAGTCATCTGCTATGCCGTTGGCCACTCTCGGCAGGTATATGAATAGACTACCCGGGAGATGCAGACTCACGGTTGAACGGATGCTTTCCAATGGTTGGTGCATATCTATCCTCCGAAGACGGCCTGCAAATTGAAAGTACTTAATGACAGGGAGAATGTCCCCTTGAATGACTACCTTGGGCATTAGGCCGCGGCTCGATAAACGCTGCTTAACGACAACAGCAACTTCTTCAACAAGATACAAACAGGCCATGATTTCTGCTTCTATATTATCTGAACAATGCGGCAGGGCGACTGACCGACATGCAATTACGCGAGACCGACCAGCCTTCGATGACATAGACAACATATCCAGCTCCTCCCAATTCATCTTCGTGCATACAACTGCCATCGAATTGGCCTACAATCTGTATCGAGGGTTCGGATGGTGTATCGTCGGGGGGAATTGCTAAGATCAACTCATTTGGACTGATGGGTTGAAGAGCTGTAACAGTACAGAAGGAATCAGGCGAGTTGGGGCAGGCTGGTGCAATCTTAGCATTAGGGCGGAGTCCAGCGACCCGGGCTCGTGCTGGGGCAATGAGACTAAGCCATGGATGTCCAAGGGGGAGGACAGCGATAGGCTGATCCGGGGCAATGGGTGTAATAGCTGTGCAAACTAGATCGGGAAGTGCTGCAGAGTGGAGAGTCACTGCTTCATTGGCGGCGGTTTGCATGTGGCACGGATGATTTTGGTTGTTTGCGTTGGCACTCTGGGGTCTGACGGGAGAGACAAGCTCCGGGAGGAAGCGAGTTGGGATTGCCTGGAGAGCATTGTCATGTAGGCGGGTTAGCCATTCAGCGACACTTAGGGGAACTGAAGATGGCGCGTGTTGCATGCCTCCATGCTCAAGCAAGAGTCGGCGGAACTGATGCAGAATGTGGCTCGCGGTCACGCATCCAGCTGTGTTGACTCGGGCTAGTTGGTCCAACGATTTCACTGGATCGGGGGAGGGTGACAAGGTGTTGGCAACCAGGACAGGCACTATGCAGAAACGAGCCCAATGTTGAGAGGTATTGGCTCCATGTCCGCACGCTACGCAGGGGGCGAGATCGCGTGCACGGTCACGCCACGAGGCAGGAATATGGAAAGAGCCCCGAGCAGATTCCGCGATGGCATGCCAGGGGGATGCAATCGGGATTCCCCATCTCTCACTACTGTACAGAGTGGTAGCATTAATATCGTGGTCGTGGCAGCATTTCTCACAGGCTGGGGCAAAATTCAATCCAAGTGGGTACAGCCGGGTGGGAATTCCACATAGTTGGCATGGCTGCTCAGCCTGCAGCGAGCCTGCAACTCGAAGTCGCAGGCATTCATCGTCATCTTCATTCACTGCCCACCGCAAGACCGCAAAGCGCGCAACCCCATTAACAGCAAGTTTAGGCACTGTGGCTAAGTGGGTCAACCAAGCCCACGACACCCCGCCTGGTAGGAGTTGTAAGCTTACTCTAGACTGTAGATATTGTAATGCATGCACTTGTATGGCTTCGTAAAGTCTGAGTTTCAGCTGGCGGAGGAATTGGAAGTGTGTTTTCCTGGTGTTTTGTCCTGCAGTTATGCGTAACAAGTTGCCGACTGTGTCAATTCCAAGCAGGGGAATCCATGTGCGGAAGATGCGTTGGACAACCGCTCCTTGCCTTGTCCCTACATCCGGGTACCCCGGTGAGAGAAAGGCGGTAGAGCCATTCTGTCTAAGCCAATAACCCAAACACGCTGCAGTGAGTGTGACCGCTGGGTCTAGTGCAGGAGCAATACCTAACCACCGAAATATGTGTGGGAGATATCGTGCGGCCAGCCATGGTCTGCCAAGGATAAGTTTAGCAGAGCGTTGTTGGTATAAATTGATGTCGTCCGGAGTAAAGCCAAAGTATGTACTTTGGTAAATATTAAGAGACAAAATAAAACAGTTGTTGGCAAGGCTTCTTTGCACTACAGAGTGAGCAGGTGTGGCGAAAAGGGCAAGCCGATGATTAGCTTTGGACATGGCCTTGGGGTTAATGGCTTGTGTTCCAACAAGTTCCTCTACTGGGGTCCACCCTTGATGACTACGGGTATATTTACCATACAGGAGCAAACCCAGCGCTGTAGTTTTTCCTTCAATGAGGTGGGCTCCCCAGTCGGAACGTTCCAGTGCATTCAGAGTGCTATGGGAAGCAGGGTGATTAACCAGTACACTGCACTTGTTAGAACAACCACACTGGACTAGGAAGAGTGGGTCAATTTTAGCAAGATGCCCTCCGGCTAATATTAAATCAACCTCCGCTGGGGTGAGACACACAAACAGGTTTGCTCGGCACACAATGGTGGTGGTGTTATATCCGGCTCTGCGAGACAAGGCCTGCCGCAATGTAGCATGTCTTGGTAAATTTTGTGCCCAGTGCAATGGAGGGTATTGGTCGATCTGACCGGAGCTAGCTGCATGCATATTGATCCCGCTAGTTCGCCAGCAATGGTGTTCATCTATTTGGATGCCGGCGGATTTCAAGCGGAGGCAAGCTTGCCAGGCATCCGAGAGCCATTGCATGCCTGCTGCAGTATCTCCCACCATCGTGGTGTCATCAACATATCCTTGAACAGTCAGCATGCCGGGGATTCGGTTAAGGTAGGTCAAAACTGGATCCATGGCAATGCAAAAAAGCAGGACTGAAAAAGATCGACCCATGTCAACACCTGTAACAATCATTTTGGAGGGTAACAATTTGCCTTGGACCTTGTGTCTACATCTACGAAACAGGAGGATGTGTCGGGTATACATGATGATCCACCAGGGGGCTTTACATGCTGATAAAATTTGCAAGATCCAGTGGGGATTAATCCGCTCGAATGCTTTAGAAAGGTCCAATGACAGGCATGCACATGGTACATCTTGGTCTAGAACCGCTTGAACGGATTGAACTGCACTTTGCGGTTCGCGGAAGACATTTAACACCGTTTGGGAGGGGTGGAGGAGTGGTGCAATAGCTCTGGTCATGACTGCTGCGATGCTTCCATCGATGACTCTCTCAAATGTCGATGGCATGCCCAATGGGCGGAAATTATCAGCAGTAGGGCCCATTTTAGCTTTCGGGATCCATGCTTGGACTGAGCAAGGGGGAGGGACCGCAGATCTACAGATATCATTGAGATGTGTAATCATTGCATCAGATGACACCCCAGGGTGGAGTCGCCATGCTGCATAGGGTATTCCGTCTGGACCTGGGGAAGAATCGTTGGTGGTAAGGATAGTTCTGATGAGGTCTTCCGCGCCGGGTGGGGGAACATGTGGCCAGGGCTGGGTTTGTGATTTATACTGCTCCAGGTAGTCTGTCCACTCGGGATCATATGTGACAGGTGGTTGAAACCAGAACTTGCGGGTAGCGAGCATGGCTGCAGACAAGTCCAGGTCAGTCTGGCACTGGTTGCCTGTCCCGTCCAAAATAGGACCATTATAAAAGACAGTTCGCGGGTAACTAGCTCGTAATCTCTGCCACAAGGGAGCATTAGTTCCCAGGCCACGACTGCGGGTAGTTTCATCTCTATTCCTAGTGATAAGATGTTGTTGTTGTAACTGTAGATCAAGGAGCTCGAAACACTTCCAAAAGAAGGTACGAGGAACCGTAATGACAGTAGATGATTGGCAATATTCATCAAGGGCAGGACGGAAGCCTGGAAGGGCCGCCAGAAGCTCTCGTAGCAATCGTTTAGAGATGTTGAGAAGTGGCCGATCTGATTGGAGATGCTTCCTCAGGGTGTTGAAGTCACGGGGCCGCTTAGGGAGAGACATCCACCATTGCCACAATAATGTTTGGAGGGATTCAAATGTGGGCTAGGAGACTAAGCAAAGTCGGCGAACCAGCGATTGGAGTGACGGCCACACTTGTCGGGTGTCATGTCGGTCCTTGCCCGGTTAGAAAACACTTGCCGGTATGGTCATATGTAGGGGCAGGTCTGGACTACTGGAAACGGGCGGCCGGTGGCGCAATTGGATGGATATGTATGCATGCCCAGCAGACTCGAAAAGATGATCATAGAAAACCTGATATTGAATTAGTCCACGATTCATGTATTCGGTCGGGAGAATGACTTTGTCGATCGCTGACGAGCCATTTGGGCCCCAGAAGGTCGGTTCATCTTTGACGATGTCGTCGCCCTGGGCACAACTTAGTATGCGGTGCCATGCGTCAAGGGAGAGGTGATGACCATGATTAAAGTCTCCGACGATGAAGAACGGGTCAGGAAGGTCCTGATGATCAGATAGCCATCTAGCAAGCATTTCACAGTCTTCTTTTGCGCTGCTGGGATGACAATAGGCTGAAATCACCCAAAAGCAGTCGGTTCTGGTCTGGACTTGTGCAGCCAGGAGTTTACCAGGCATAATGACAATTTCTTGCAGGAGTCTAAAGGAGCATGGAATCAATATGGCTATTCCTCCCGACAAGCCTCCGTTCTCTGTTGCGATCGATGGAGAGTGCGCAATATTAAACCCTGGGTGGGTTTGGAGAAAATTGGTAGCAGTACTCGCCGTCCATCTGGTTTCTTGGAGGCAGACAATGCCATTACGAGCCCGGCGGAGAATGGCTTGCGTCTTAGGGTTAGTCCATTGCAACGTTCTCCAACCTGAGACATTCCATGTGGTCAAGTGTTTGAGGGCAGTACAGCAATCTTGCTTTTTTTCTAGACGATATTTGAGGACTTCAGCACAAAGGAGGCTAAACTCAGAAGAGTTGGCTAATGCTTGTGCAAGGAGTTGCCTAGAGTGGGTAAAACATTCACTGCGGATGCCACACTTATTAGCCACCGTTTGGATATCTAATATTGGCCACGGTGCAGGGATTTGGAGTACATGCGGCAAGAACGAGAGTGTCTGCAAGCAGTGTAAGCTTTTTGGACATTTGGTCATAAACTGAAGTGAATACAACGCTCGAATTTGCCGGGACCACGCGTTGCGAAATTCGAGCAAGAGAGGTTTCGCAACTGTCCCTAGGCGCTGCATGGTTTTTAATGACACTCAATTAGGGAACAAACAAAAAAAGCAAACTCCGGGGGGGCATCGTCCGTGTTCCAGTTGCATGCAAGTTCCTGGCTGATCTTTCCAATGGGGTTGATATGTGGAAGATTGTCACGATGCTCTGGGTACTTGAAGACGCGGTTGTCAATCGATGCTTTAATAAGACATGTTTGGTATCCTGCAGTGTCATCAAGCCTCCAGTCGTGTGCAGCAGCTACGGCAACATTACCTTCATTGTCAATGAACATGCAACCGTGTAGTTCAGGATAAGAACTAGCTGTTGTATGTACATTGCACGAGGCTTGTTCGATAAACCGAGACAAGAAACACACAATGCACTGGTCATAGAGGAATGTGCCAATGAATCGATGACAAATTAGATATTGTCCTTTGGGTCCATAGGGGACAGCAAACCAGATGCAGTTAGGGTTGGTGCAGCGGAACGGGATGGGTGCAGCCGTGAACACTGCAGGTTGAGGCAGTTGCTGCCATGGGATGTCAACTCGGGTATGACAATTCCACGCAGCTGTGTCAAGGTGAAAAGTACGCGAGCGTGGAAATTGAACACAATAGACCGTCCATTTGGCAGGGGCATCACCGAAGGTGGCAATATGTGCTTGATCTTCCCAGTCAGCAATATGAACAAAATGAACAGAGACTTGCTCACGATGTAATAGGGAATACAACCAAAGCAAAAGCTGTGCCATGGTGGAGGTGCACTGTCCAGCGGATTTGAGTTTAATAGAGATCCACTCCTTGGCCTGTGGACAATGGCGTTCCACTACAGCATCATAGTTGTGGCCAAAGAAGAACTGCAGCAAATCTTCTGTTCTTCCAATGCCTGCGCCGAAAAACCTCATACCTACGAGGATGCTTTGCATGTGTTGTTCCTGGAGGAGTTGAATGGCAGTTGGCGAAAGCTGTGATGGTGGTCTGTTGTCCATGACGCCTAGGTCGGCAGGGTGAATCTTACGGTTAGCCGGCAACAGTTGCTTAGGAAGTACAGTTGGCATGACTGGGGTCAAGGGACCTTCGAGTGCATGGATTGGAAGTTCCGGCATTGGGTCGAGACCAACTTGCTTGGAAGAAAAATCACGGATACGTTGATCTCGTGCCAAGGTTTGTACTTGTTCACGCAGGGCTTGGTATTGGGCTCGCGCTTGTTTTGGGTGAACGACTCCGGACCATGCATGCTTGGTTGCTGTTTCAGCAGGCTCAGCAAGCCAGTCGCGTAGCCGTTCAGGGTGTCCTACAGCTGCCTGAATATATTCTGGATGGAAGCTATTGCCACAATAGTTTCTAACTGTGAATTCAGTGAGCAGCGAGCGGTGAACCTGTACTCGGTCAAAATGGTTGTGTAATCCTGCTAGTTTTTCGACCTCCTCACAGAGCAGGATTCTCATGTGTGCTTTGATGTGGGGATGATGGAATATGGGCAGGATAGCACGGACAAACCGGTCTCGATCAATGGTGCTCACATTTTTTTGTCGGAGAGACTGCAGGAACCGATTCCACGCACGCAGATAATGTGGCGGCAGGGATTTCTCAAAATCAAGGGCAGGGATGATATCGCTTGAATGCATTTTGGCTTTGAGTTGAAATTGAGCTTTATCTCCCCAGAAAAGGTAGTCCCAAATAAGAGAAATTGGTTGATATGCCGTCCAAGATAGCTGAAACACATTGTATCCTAGGACTGATCTAACTCGTAGGAGTGGCCCATAAGGAATCGGATGACCATTAAAGTCTATTAACGGCCCTTCTATGTCACTCGGTTCCAGGACAACCGTTTTGGAGACTTTGACACCGTCTTGGTAGTTGCGAAAGTAAAATCTGTTACGTCTTATGCCATGTGTATTCTTGGGGTCAACGCGGAGGCTATCGGGAGTCGAATCAGGGTTCAGTCCAAGGGCACGTAGGATTGCTTTACGATGGATGTCAAGCATTGCACCTGCATTCTCAAGCAGAAAGCGGATGTGCTCCAGAGGATAGTTCATTTGCACAAGCCAAAGGATTACGTGGACATAGTAGAACAGGGAGCTACAATGGCCAGTAAGTCCGAGGAGTCCTTTCAGAGGGCCGGCTGGGGTAAGATCCTGGCAGGGCGAGCCAGCAATTACAAACCAGCGGCACTGTGGCCCAGCTAATGCAAATGCTTCCTTAAGTATTCGACATTGGTTACGAAGAAGTCGCCGCACATCGTCAGCATAAAGCGTGTAAGTGTCCTTGCTGGATTGGGTCCATTCACCATCAGTGCGGAGATCGAATTGTTCACCAACGAGTTGTTTGAGGATGGGGTCACATTCTGCAACAATGATGATGCGCGGGGCACATCCAATAGCTTTAGTGATGGCTGGAATAGCTGAGCCTACACCGTCAAATAGGCTAATAATAGCATATGGGTGAGCTTTGGAATACTTAGCCCTTTTGGGAGGGGATGCATCTTTCTCCTTCGCAAAAGAACTATGGGAAACCTCACTTTCTCCACTGACTGGTGGGCGGAGACTACCAGCATAGCTACAGGATGGGTTTACATTGTTGTAATTATCATTGGGACGTGACCGGACAGAATCCGCTGGTGCATGTTCATGCGTTGGACACTGGGCACTTGCGTTAATCCTGACTGGTGTCAAAGGCTCAGGTTCATGAGGATGAGGGACATCAACAAGCTCTTTACTGCCAAGGTCTGCATGGGATAGTGGACCGTTATCGTTTTGAGGGGTGTCCGTCAGACCAACTGTGGGTGCCCCACAGTGGATTTCTGACGTACCACCCACAATGTCGTTGTTCTGATCAGCATGTGGAATGGGTGTACCAGCGTGAGGAAACGGCAGTCCAAGTCCAACCATGGGTACCCCATGGTGGCTGGGATGATCATTGTCGGCCGGCTTATTTTGCACTGGGGGAGACGTGGGTTGGGTTCCAGGTGGGTAACCAACCACGAGTACCCCGTGTTGATCACCAACCTCGCTGTGTGCAGGGTGAGTGTGTTTCGGGGTATCGGCAGGATGAGGGCTCTCGCTTAGTGGGAGGGGGTCAACTGGCTTGCTATCCAATGCTTCAGTTAACTGATCCGAAGTACTGTTATTTCCCACTTTCTTCCTTGAAAGGTTGGGGGTCTGATATCGTTTGGCACTAATGCCGAGAATATTTTTGGGTTTTAACTTTTGTTTTTTGGGACGATGAGACGGCTTGGCACCCTGAAGTGTGGCAGGTGCAATGGCTTTGTACTGTGGAGGTTGGAAGGAATAAGGCTGATGATCATGTCGACGGAAGACAAAACCCCATACAAAAGAGGTGGCTTTCAGTTGTTCGACCGAGATCCATACATGACCGCGGAGGTTGTCATGAACCAGAACCTGTCCTTCGTTCCATCGTTCAATGATAAGGAAATGATGTGACGACTTTCCTTGAACAATGATGATACCCGTGACTAGGAAAGATTGACAAACAGGATTGGCACTCAGGGTGGGAACATTGAAGAGCTGTCCAAGGAGATGTAAAGCCTTGGTAGCAATTGGCAGTTGCTCAATGGGGCTTGTAATTTTGAGGGTGAAAATCAAACAACCTTCAATTTCTTCATTGTTTTGTTGGTCCTGATTGTGACAGTCACTGGCGTGAGAAAAACCAACATCCTCTCTGTCAAGTGCAAGTCGCGGAGCCCGATCTGCAATCATTCGCGAAAGATCAATGGTATCGTTCTCCAGGTTAATACTCAACATTGTATCAAATAGAGCGGCTGAAACCTTGCCCGATGCGTTACATGAAAGGCAATTCACATGAAATTGCGCAAAGAAAAGTTCGCAATGGTCTGGAAACAAGTCATCACAGGCCGCAATAATCGCGGTATCAAGGTCAGAAACTTGCCCAGGTGGAAAGGCATTTACGTTAAGGTAGCTGGCAAAAGCAGCGCAGACTTCTCCAATGCTTACTCGTCTTCCTTGCACCGTAGCAGTCTGGTCAGCCCATGTCCATCCATTGCCGATAGCACATAGGACTAGTTCTCTGATGTGGCCATGAAACATGTTGTCATTCCAAGGTGCATGGGTGAGGACACGAAGTGCAGTAACCGCATAGCACATGTAGCTTGGGAACTTTATGAGATAACACGTTGCAAGCTTGGAGAAAAAGTCGCAATCGGCATGGGAAAATGAGCTGGGCCATCCAGTGATGATTTCTCTATTGGAGATAAGGAGACTACTGCTTTGTGCACTGCCACATAGAATGTTGTCAATAGGGCTGTGTGAGGCTTTAACAAAGATTACATCATCGCCAGGAGTATGTGTGTTAGCATTGTCATTCAGCGGCTGGTAGGCGGCTTTTTGTGCTAAGAGGTCTAGGATAGTTTCGGGTGGATGATTAGGTACACTCTTGTGTTGATCTTTGCTGCGGCTCGTTTGTTTGCTGGTCTGCCGACTCGTTTGTGTAGGTAGGCCAATTTTTGAGGTAAGATTGTTAGAATAGTCCTGTTGTTTAGGCGTTGAGTCATTGGCAGTACACGCAGGAGAGTTGATTGATCCAGTGGCCTGAGGCATAAGGTGGGTATGAGTGGATCTGTGGGTGGCATCCTTATGCTGAGTGGGGCAGTCTAGTAGTAAGGGTTGTGCAGTGGCTTTGGAAACAGAATGAGTCTGGGCAGTAGATTGGGAAGTGTCACACAACCGTGAGTGCCCCACGTTGGCGACATCTTCCTGATTTGCGGGCGTACCTGTGTTGTGGTGCACGTGTTTCTCCTTGGGGGGACCGAGGTTGTTCGTAAAGCCATCCTGGGCATGTTGTTCAGGTTCGTGAGGGTGATTCTGATCGAGGTTGGTCATGGCAAGGTTGTTGTCAGAGGCGAGGGGGTTATGACCATGGAGGGTAGCGTAGTTGGGCGAATGCCCAACAAGCTTTTGCGTAAGAGGGAAAGTCGGGTGGGGGGGTTGGGTTCCTGATCCATAAGATGGATCCTCTGTGTTGCTGGTGGCTATGCCTCTCTCCACCTCCCTCTCCTTCCCGGGAGGATATCTACTTCCCGCAAGCTGGGGATATTCCCTAAGAATGCGTAATCGCGAGCGCGTTGCTGCTCCCGTAAGATGGGGGATTCCTTGCTAGCTGCTTGACAGGAGCAGCCCCCGTAAGATGGGGGAATCATGCAGATGTTCAACAGGGGCAGCCCCCGTAAGATGGGGGAATCATGCAGATGTTCAATCAACAGGAGCAGCCCCCGTAAGATGGGGGATTCAGATGTCCAACAGGAGCAGCCCCCGTAAGATGGGGGATCCAGATGTCCAACAGGAGCCACCCCCGCAAGATGGGGGAATGTCAGGTCTCCCCGTAAGATGGGGAAAAGGGTTTCAACAATTTGGAAACGATTTATTTCATTTGTACCGCCCCCTTAAGATGGGTGACTCAAGAAACGGTTGAAACCATTCCCTCCTTAAGAAGTCTGGGATCATTACTTCATGTGGAGCCATCCACCTCAAGAAATTGGTGGTAGGGGCGCTGCACAGCGTTGCCGGAGCAATGTTCCCGGGTTTGAGGGCGGAGGTGAGTGAGATCCTCGCCCCGGATTTTGCTAACTTGCAAGTCCTACATGAAGCATTGGATCAACCCGGAGGGATTGTTTCGATCGCTGACTATGTTGCGGCGCGCCTGGGTGAAGCACAGATGCTGATCGCACATGATCTCAGGCAATTCAAGGAGCATACCAGCCGGGACATGGAGAGAGAACGGCGGCTGCTCTTCAAGCGCCTGGTGCGGCCGAGGCTGGAGGTGAACGAGGTGCAGGCTGAAGATCTGCAAGGCACTTTCACGAGCTTGCTGAAAAAGGAGACCATGCCAATGAGGCAAGTTCACAAGACGCGCTTGAGCCAAAACCTGACCCTAGAGGTCGGCAACCCGCTGCAAGTCGCCGAAGAGGAGCGGGTGCGATGGGCTCTGACCCTCTCACAATACATCATTGAGGCCAAGCTGCCGGTGCTGGAAATGATCCAGGAATCCGACGACCAGCAGAAGAGTTGGGCTCGCATCTTTGGGAGCAGAAGGGCAAAGACCTTGAGAAACAGAGCCACAACTTGGAAACGTTACTACATCTGGTTGCTTCTCAACCGATGCCGATCCTGGCCGACGAAGGTGCCGGATGTAGTGGACTACTTGGAGGGCCGGATTGCCGATGGATGCGGACCGACGGCGCCGCAGAGTTTGATGGGGGCGCTAGCGCTCTTAGAGACGGTTGGCCGTGTGGACGACCGGATCAAGCTGTCAAAAGACAGAACTTTGCTGGATGTGGTGAAGAACATGCAGATGGAACTACAGGGAGACGCGCCACCACGGCGTCCTGCACGACCCTACCTGATCAGCACCATATAGGTTTGGAACTCCTGGTGTGCAGTGGTGATTACTCTAACTACACGCGGCTGATTGGATGGGTGATGTTGCTCATGTGTTGGATGGTGCTGAGGGCGGATGATGTCCAATGGATTGATCCATCCCGTATGCATCTCAACGGAACCTGTGTGCGGATGATCCTCCGGCGCACCAAGACGACGGGGCCTGGAAGGAGGGCCGTGGAGGTGCCAGCTTACGTGGCGCGGGATGCGTCTTTGGCAGGAGAGGACTGGCTTGGTCAGGGATGGGAGTTGTACCATTCAGGAGCTTTCAAGGATGACCGGGACTACTTCCTGCCGGCGCCCAATAAGGATTGGTCAGGTGGGGCGAAGAAGTACCTGAACATGCAAAATCTGAACAGCTACATGCGGTACGTGCTTTGCCTTGTGAAAAAACCCTTGAGGGGCGGACAAAATGCCCGATCTTGGAATGAGAGTGGTGAGCTCCTGATCTCAGGGGAGATTACCAACTTCTGGAGCGGGCACAGCGGCAGACACTGGCTCCCCACGCATGCTGCAAACATCGGCATCCCGAAAGAGCAGCGGGACTACCTGGGAAGATGGCAAGCTGGGGCGCAAGAGTCCAATGCTTACGTCCTCAGCGCCAAGCAGATAGTCACAGCCATCCAAAGAGAGGTCAACCAAGCCATCTGTGAGGGGCATGTTGGGCTCACAGAAGGGGAGCTCATTGGAGAGCTCAAAAACTACGCAGAAGAGCGTGGAGTCCATCAGCGCGATGGCCGTTGGTTTCATGTGATGGTCAGGATGCAAGGCCATAGGTATGGCTTGGGAACATCGTATCCTACGCTGGAGATGCTGATGGAGGATGACGAGTTGGAAGAGATGGTGGCTGGTTGGGCCCAAACGGTTCCCACAGAAGAGAGCTCAAAGAAAAAGGGGCCGAAGGACCCTATCGCAGAGAAACCCTACTGGATTTCCACCTCCAGAAGAACGGGGTTCCGGAGACTCCACAAGAAGAGCTGTGCATGTGGTGTCATGTACTGGACGGTGGCCTCTTGTGAAGAGGTGGAACAGGTGCCAAAGGCTGGAGTAGACGCCTGGTGCCGTGTGTGCTTCAGGGCGGAACTGGACGAACAAGAGGAGGATGACTCCAGCACGTCGGGAAGCTCCACCAGCACGGAGGAAGAACGCTGAGGTAAGAAAAGATGGCGCCTTCAGAATTTCTTCCGTTCATTTTCCTTGGAGTCCCTTTTGAACTTGGTTTTGCATGAGGGGTAGGGTTTCAGTGCATTTCAGGCAGGTCATTAGGCTGAAGTTTGCCGCCCGTGTAAGATGCGGGACTCTGCAATGACCAATGGAGGGCGTAAGAGGCCCGGGACGTAAGAAGTCCAGTGCCAAGAAGTTGACGGCACGTGACTGCAATTAAGGCTCGAAAGAAGGGTCTAAGCAGCTCATTAGGACTGAGCGTAGGGTTTGGTCAGATTTAAGATCAGCCTGTACGGTTTCTGAATGCCTGGCATGCACTTGAAATTTGTTTGAACCCCTTTTAAGATTGGATCGCAATCAAGGGATTCACAGGGACACTCCGCACACTTAGAGTCCAACTCTCTTAGAGTCCAACTCTCTTAGAGTCCAACTCTCTTAGAGTCCAACTCTCTTAGAGTCTAACTCTCTTAGAGTCCAACTTCGCGATGGCTGCACCGGCACCGACGCCAGAAGAACAGAGGGCATGGCTTGCTCAGAATGTGGCCTCAGACCTCACTTACATCTGGGAAGCCATGGGCGTGACGCTGGACAGACAGCATGCTCTTGGGCAGAACTACTCAAATGTGGCCCTTTTTGCAGCCCTTGCGGATTCCAAACAAGAGGCCCGGACAGCTTTGGGCAGGGATCTTGGCATTGACCCGACCGCAAATGCCGGAGCAAGGGCTGCTTTGGCTGCAGTTGTAGCAGCCTGGCAACAGGCATCAGACACAGCAGAAAAGGAAAGGAGCCTGAAGGCAGAAGCCAGGGCTATGGGCTTACCCAAGCCGTTGCTGCAGACGGAACGCCAAGCAATGCGAGTCGCAGTGGAACGGCGCTTGGGGGCCATGGATGAACGAGAAGAACCTTCGCCAGACTACCTGGCACTCAAGCTGGAGGAAGTCGAAGGCGGTGACCTTCAAGCAAGTTCATTGGACGAGGTTGGATGCGTCAAAGACGATTTGCACGGGCAGCTGCAGAGTAGCCTGGACGCAGGAGGTCGCTTGAGAATAGTGAAGGAAAAGAAAAAGGCCAAGATGCCAGTCAACTCTGAGGAGTTAAGGTCTAAGATCAAGATTGAATGCAACACGATGCTCATGTTGGCGGCACGGTTCCGCAACAAACCATGGTTTGAAGAGCTGTCCACGAAAACGTACCAGCGCTATGTGGACTTCTTATTGGGCGACAAGATTTTTCAGCTACAGATTCCTAAGGGTGACGGGTCGTCCCAAACTACGTCTGCAAATCCCAGCTGGGACCTTATGATCAGCTTCGAGCACAAGTTGCGGAAGGAGGCATACCGCAGAGCATCCCGCGAAGGGAAATCTTTGAATGCAACCTTTGATGAAGTCTTAGCCGACGCGTCCTTGAAGGAGACCTACTTTGTGACGCCGTTGACATTGGAGTTGGCACGGCGCAGCACGGCATCGTCCTCAACTCCGGCGACAGGTGGCAGCTATGGCAAGTGGCGAGGCAATGAGGCTGCAAACAACAACAAGCAAAGACCAGGACCCAAAGGCAGCGGCAAGGGTAAGTCTCGGAAGGGACGCTTGGGCGCAGATTCGAGGGCTGGATTTGTTTACTCCACAACACCGGATGGAAGACAGGTGTGCTACGGCTTCAACAGTCAGACTAACACCTGCCGTGGAAATTGTGGACGGGTTCATGTGTGTCAGTTTTGTTTGTCGCCAAAGCACAATCGCCATGCATGCCCGCAACAAAAGGGCAAGGATTCTGGAGGTGCAGCAAGCGCGGGCCAGGAGGCCACTCACTGACAACCGGTGGCAGAGAGTCTCACTTGGGAAGTTTGGCACGAAGCTGACAAGCCTTCCCGTACAGCGCATGTTTTGTACCTTTTTGCAGGTGTGGAACGTAAAGCAGATGTTCAACACTACTTGCAGGAATTGGCCAAACGGGACAACATTTGTCTTAAGGGCCTGCAGCTGGACATCCTTCGTAATGAAGGACACGACCTCCACAAGGAGGAAGTTTGGACTTGGGTTTCACAGCAACTCCAATCGGGAGTAGTTGATTTGTTTTTGGTGGCACCGCCTTGCAACACACATAGCAGAGCCAGGTGCCAATACCGGCAACATGGTGGACCACGACCCTTGCGGGACTACAATTTTCCGCACGGTTTTCCTTGGCTGAGTGAGGAAAACAAACAGAAGGTTCAGCTGGCCGATGAGCTGATACAGAAATCACTTCAAGGCTGCCAGATAGTTCATGAGCGGGGAGGCCACTTCTTTTTAGAGCATCCTGAGCAGCTTGGTTTGACGGCAGGGCAAATCCCAGCCAGTATTTGGGATCTGCCTGAAGTGGCTGAGTTGCTGTGTCAAAAGGGGGTCCGCTCATTTGCAATCTTTCAGTGTGAGTTTTCCGCGCCATCCTCTAAGCCTACGCGTTTCCTCACGTCGCTCGACCCTTTAGATGTTGGATATGCAGGGTTGCACAAGTTAGACACTGATGGTCGATATTTGGGACCACTGCCAAAGCAATGCCCCCATGGTGCAAATGCCCACAAACCTTTAGTCGGCAAAGATGAGCAGGGGCTTTGGATGACAGCACCCTCCGCTACCTATCCCCCCGACCTTTGTCGTTGGATAGCAACTATGGCATGGCCTGCCCTACTACGCCTACGGGGGGGGGAAGGGCAGACCTTGGAAAGGAAGTCTAGGCAGATAGGCCCTTCACCAAATATGGAGGAGGAGGAAACCTTTCATGGGAAGCTGGTGGGGGCGCTAAAGGAACATCAAGGGATGCCCATGGTGTGTAACTGGCATGCGCGCACGGCTACAAGCTTCAATGATGGGTGTGGTTTGTGCTCTCCAGGGCGTTGGGCACCCAGCAGGAGAAATTTCCAGAAAGGAGCAGTAAAGGGCTTCATCGACAAGCTGGCAAGCTTGATCCGACGCTTCACTCACGAGGTGATCCCGGACACCCAGCGGGCGTTCTTCGCGCTAGCTCTGGGAAAGTTTCAAGCCGCCCCCTTCTCAGAAGAACAGATGTTGAGCTTGAGGCAGCAATGGTTCCAGCTCCTACCGTCCCCTTCCCTTGCGGCAACAGCCCCGGAGGGCCAACCTTTCTTCTTACACGCCATCGCCCAGACGGCGAGGCTCATGGGGGAGGAGGATGCGGATGTGTTGGACACAGGTCCCGACAATTACTGCGATGGTCATATGGTGGGGTTCGGTTACACCTTCCCACGTGTGCCTTTGGTGTTTCGCCCCCAGGTCAAGGAACGGCAGTATGACGATTCCGACTTCCGTGCGGAGAACTCTAACTACGAGTCTGCCAAGGAGCATTCGCAGCAAATCGAGGTGCAGTTTCAAGAGGAGGAGAAATTGGGGTTCATGTTTCCTTTGTCGGAAAAAGAGGCCCGACGCCGTTACGGCGATCGCATGCGGGTGGCCTCTCTGGGAGCCATCCCGAAGGAAGATGGACGAGTCCGTGTGATTTTCGATGCCACGCACTTTGTCCAGATCAACAACGGCATCACCATTCAAGACAGGCTGGAGTTCCCGGGGCCAGAGGCGAGTGCAACGGTGATGGAAGAGACGCTGGAGTCAGGATTCCGGTTGATGATAGCTGTTGCGGCGGACATCGCTCTGGCGCATCGAAGATTCAAGCATCGCGCAGAGGATGTCGGGCTTCTTGGCTGCCGGGTGGAGGATGACGGGCCCATCTGGTTCAATCAAGTGGGAACATTTGGCGTGGCCTGTGCAGCCTACCATTTTGCTCGCTTAGCCTCCCTGCTGGGGCGATTGGTCATGCGGCTTGGCGGTCAGTCCCACACCTTTCAGCTGCTGTTTGCCGACGACCTGAAGATGGTGGCCGCGGGGGAGGATAAGTATGACCATATCTGGTATATGCTGATGGCATGGCTGATGCTTGGCACGCCGTTTCGTTGGCCTAAGTTTAGAGGTGGAGTCTGTCTGGAATTTGTGGGATTCTACATGGACTACTGCAAGTTCGAAGTGGGGCTGTCTGAGAGGAGGACCAACTGGATAGTCCAGTGGGTTGAGACGGCTCGTCAGAACGGAGGCATGGTCACCCACCGGAGTTTTGTGGAGCTTGTGGGGCGTTTGGTGTACGCTGGGCAGGTGCTGGTTTGGATGAAGCCCCTGATGGCACCGCTCCATGCATGGAAAAGTGCAGTGGCTGCGGGGACCGCTGCCATCCTTCCGCAAACAGTCTCAGTTATCCTTTTGTTCATCGCGGGAATGCTGAAGAAAGGATTCCACCGCACTTCCGGCCGAAGTCCGTTACATGGGGGAGACCAAGCCTTTCGTACAGATGCTAAGTGCGATGAAGGCAGGGTCATCCTGGGCGGCTGGGAACTGGGTCGGGAAGCTGACCCGAAGAAGTCCCGGTGGTTCGCATTGGAGGTGAGTGCGGCAGATGCACCATGGCTGTTTGACACGGACCACCTCCCATCTCGGAGCACGGTGGCGGAGCTTCTTGCCTCTTTGATAGCGCTGGAGGTGTTCGGGCACTTCAAAGCAGGCTCGCACCCCAGGCGAGTGACTCTGGAAGCAGGAACAGATAATCTGGCAACTGAGCACGTCACCCGGAAGGGATCCAGCAATAAGTTTCCTTTGTCCTACGTGCAGATCCAGTTGGGGCTGAAGTGCATGGGTTAGTGTTCAGGTTAAGGTGGCGGCCTAGGGAGACAAATGTGGAAGCGGACGACCTCACGAATCTCAGATTCGATCGCTTCTCCCCGCATCTCCGCTGCGAAGTTTGTTGGAAGGAGCTGGACTGGACCATGATGGATGAGCTGTTGAAGTTCAGGGAGGAGGTCCAAAGTTGGAAAGAAGAAAAGAGGAGACATCCTCCGGTACCGGCCCATTCTTCTAAAAAGCAGAAGCTGGCATCAAAGACGAAATGGTGATTCCGCTGAAGGTGGGTGGTAAGATTCCTACATCACCATTGGGGAAGTATGAGTTCCTCTTACGCTGTCTTGTGATGTGTAAGTTGATCCGAAAGTTGGATCGGGCCGGAACTACACAACCTTGGACCTTCAAAATCCCTGGCGAAAAATGAGAGTGTCCGCGAGCATTGCACTTTGCCCAGCTTTGCATTTGTGAGTTTCGAAGGTTTTGCAGTCCATACGTATGTAAGATCCAAACCTGACTCTCTCTCACCTTTCCCGATAGAGCTAAAGCGTAGTTGGGCGAATGCCCAACAAGCTTTTGCGTAAGAGGGAAAGTCGGGTGGGGGGGTTGGGTTCCTGATCCATAAGATGGATCCTCTGTGTTGCTGGTGGCTATGCCTCTCTCCACCTCCCTCTCCTTCCCGGGAGGATATCTACTTCCCGCAAGCTGGGGATATTCCCTAAGAATGCGTAATCGCGAGCGCGTTGCTGCTCCCGTAAGATGGGGGATTCCTTGCTAGCTGCTTGACAGGAGCAGCCCCCGTAAGATGGGGGAATCATGCAGATGTTCAACAGGGGCAGCCCCCGTAAGATGGGGGAATCATGCAGATGTTCAATCAACAGGAGCAGCCCCCGTAAGATGGGGGATTCAGATGTCCAACAGGAGCAGCCCCCGTAAGATGGGGGATCCAGATGTCCAACAGGAGCCACCCCCGCAAGATGGGGGAATGTCAGGTCTCCCCGTAAGATGGGGAAAAGGGTTTCAACAATTTGGAAACGATTTATTTCATTTGTACCGCCCCCTTAAGATGGGGGACTCAAGAAACGGTTGAAACCATTCCCTCCTTAAGAAGTCTGGGATCATTACTTCATGTGGAGCCATCCACCTCAAGAAATTGGCCCACCCATTCGCTTCGCTTTCCCACCCTTTATGTTGTACCATCGGCCCGGGGGTGGTAAGATTCCTACATCACCATTGGGGAAGTATGAGTTCCTCTTACGCTGTCTTGTGATGTGTAAGTTGATCCGAAAGTTGGATCGGGCCGGAACTACACAACCTTGGACCTTCAAAATCCCTGGCGAAAAATGAGAGTGTCCGCGAGCATTGCACTTTGCCCAGCTTTGCATTTGTGAGTTTCGAAGGTTTTGCAGTCCATACGTATGTAAGATCCAAACCTGACTCTCTCTCACCTTTCCCGATAGAGCTAAATTATCATGTTGTTGCAACTCTTTGTCAGAGCTGTGGGTGTCGTCGTCAACCGGATCAAGAGCTGTTGCAACACATTCCATGGGCACATCTTCACAGTGTTCGCCGGTACCTGCCTGAAGGTGCATTTCCGGGGGTTCTGGATGTTTATTGTTATTGGTTGGCGCAGGCTGCATTTCGATGTCACCCTCAGGAGGTGTGTTGGGAGATCCTCTACACCGCCTGGGTTTGTAAGGTGGGCGATAAGCTGGCCTGTTACCTGTTGGTGTTGGACTCGACTGTCCGTGGGAGTTCCCACTCTTAGTGCTGTTCATTCCATGGCCGTTTGGAAAATGAGCAGTCGGTGTGGCATTAGTATACTGCTCCTTCAATCCAGCCTGGGTAGTGCCAACATCCAGGGTTCTTTGTGATGGTACGCTACAGGCATATGCTTCTCGAAGGTGACAACATTGCGCTTTATCGATGACCTGCGATATTGAAATTCCTGGTGGGAGTGTGATAAAAATTGAGGAGGGTTCAAAAGTACGTATGATCAATTCATCGTAGTACCGTACCTTCCATTCATCACGCTCAAGGTGGACGGATTTCAAATGGAAACGCTGTTCTGGGCCAAGTACAATATGATAAAAAAGCCACTTCAGGTGGTCCCTATGCTTGATAAATTCGTGATGAAGTAGATCAATCTTAACAGTGTCGGGATTCATCACAAAGGATTCTTGGATGAAAGAGTTGTCACAAAAGTTAACTTTTTGTAGGCATTCAATCAAGGGCATATGCAACTCTTTAGGCGAGAAAAACCAGGCCGGCGGTTGGGACGCAATGGCAATAATGTTAGTAAAGTCCTGCATAGAGTCAATGACAGTGGTGCGCAAATCATAGTATCTTTTGGCTGACTGTTTCTTGTTTGGTTCAAAAGAAAGATGACTGATTCTGCCTTCTTTAGGGATCATTTGTTGAGCAATGACTTTATTCCAGTGATCTCGTCTGGTTTCGACTTCAGTAAGTGACACATCAGCACGAAAATCTTCTGCAGAGGGGCACTGGTGCTGGATGACAACTTGGCCAAGGTCACAATCCAGTGAAAGAGGGAGAGAGTCTTCATGTTTAATCTCGATGTCAAAACAAAGACACTTTTGCTGCGACCTGTCAACCTGACACCAACGAATGGAGAAGTTGACAGCCCCCACCTTTTGTTTTAGTAATTGTACAAGAGATGATTGGTTTGATTGATCGAGTTGGTCTTCATTACACATTGATGAGGGAATTTCAGCCCATAAAATCTGTGCAGGTGCGTACTGAAACGAACCAATCTTGCCAAATTTGACTTGAAAATGATTATAATCATTGGCGGTCTGTGTGCAATGTGGTTCTGATCGCAGCACGTGGACAGTGAAAGCACCTTGTTTAGGCCCAATCGGTAGATGAATGTCAAATGGAAGAAGGGCTAAGTGAAGATTAATGACCAGTGACGGCGGTCCAAAATGGCAAGTCTTCTGTAATTCATGAAATGGTACCTCACTTTAAGGCTGGCTAGTTGGACAAGAATCTCATTAGCACAGTGTTTGGAAACGTTTTCAAATCCAATACTGACATAGTGATTCCATGTGGAAAATGCTTTTGGAATTCTGAGTCATTCCATGGAAAGAAATGCTTAACCTGACACTCTGCAAGTCCATGCGACCAAGCGGCATCAACAGTTGGCTGAAGGATCTTCTCAACAAGCTCGATGTCTGCCAGGCAATCATTGGCAATTTGGACAGTTAGTGAGGTCACATCAATCTTATCTGATATGCGATGGCATCCATTGGGTCTTCTGAAGTCAATGTAGTTAACTGCAGAAAGGCTCTGAAGTTCACTGATCGTCTGGTGTCGTTCAACAACAGTTCTGGGAAAGACATACTCCAGCGTTCTGCAAGGTCGAGACCAAGAAACATGGCAGTATTCAGCATAAGGTTCAACCTGGCATGCAATGAGATATTTCTCTTGATTATTTGCGGAGCAAAAGGTAACTCCGAGATTTTGCATAAAACCGACATGGATTCGACTTGAGTCTGGTACGACTTATTGCCTGAACTGAAGATACTTACATTGGTTCGACATTGAGATTATCTCTTGTCCACGACGTTCCTGGACACGGTGTATTGTGAAGCTCATTCTCTCCAAGTGATGAGAACACAGCTAGAAACTCTTGGAGAAGAGTTTAAGCTAGCTGGAAATATCTGATGGAGAGAACCTATTGTGCTTTGAACTTGGACCTTGAGGTGCGTTGGCATTGTGAAGGCAATGGTCATATTTGGGCATCTTATTTGTCTGAGAGTTTTGTGATGAGATGTTTCGGTATTGTGAGGATAATACCTACATCATCGTCATCGTGGCCTATGGATCATGCACTTGATCTTATGGTGTGCTTTTTATCGTTCCTGAGATTGACTTATCTCTATGAGGACGACATTGTTTGACACGACTTTGATCTACACTGTGGATTGGCTATTACAGTGGTCGAAAGACTTCAGCGATACAACTGTATTTGGCTGACCTACATTGACAATGTCAAATAGAACATTCTATTCTCCATTGAGATTGGAAGGTGTGAGATATTATCTCCATGTGGAAAACTGATTTGGAGAAAGAACTTTGTGTTCTGACTACGTTTTGTATCCAGAAGAAGGTTGTACAGATACCTTGTGTGAATCACTTCGTTCTTGAGAAGTTAGTCAGCTTGTGACTAATGAGCTGGTTATTCACGTTTGGATGAGAACCAGTTTGTTTTTTAGAACTTTTGGAAGTGTTTCGATGATTTTGAACTCATCTAGTGAAATTGAGTTTTGTATTACTTTTGCGGCCACTACAGCTTCGGCCCCTGCGCGAATTAACTAATTAGTCTTAATGCAACATGCTTGGAAACATGTTGAACGACCTGGCGGAAGCCATACGGCGTTGGACGGAAAACAAATAGTGAAATTGAGTTTTGTAGACTTCTAGCAGCTGGAATAGTTTCAACAAACCTTTATTTGAAGAACTTGAGGTTTGTTAACTGGAAACCTGGAATCGAGTTTACCAGTTGAGACATCGGCTCGAAGGACTGGTGTCAGAAGTTCATTTAGTGGACAAGAGCTGCTGTGTCACATAACTTGACATGAGACAGACCAACAGAGGGAACACGAACATCTTTCTTCCCGTTTGGCGTTTCCTGTTGTGTTGTGTTTTGTTTGTTTGTTTGTTGTGTTTGTGTTTCCCTTTGACTGATCGTGTTGCGTCTGGAGCGAAAAGAAGGAGCTTGACGTCAGCATGTGGGAGTCGAGGGAGAAACATTCCTTTTGACACGGTATTGCTTTAGTTTAATTAGTTAGGGACTTACGCGCTGCGCTTGTGTTTGGTGTGCGTGGTTGACGTACACGTCCGCCCGCGTAGTTCTGTAGGAATTTTGGAAGAAGCGTTGGATCTAACCGCAGATCTGTGCACGGCGCTTTTTCTACATGGTAGCGGAGCTCTACGGAGCTACCCACACCATTCTCCGCTGACCCTTGTTGCAGTGTGCTAAGGACGCCATCTAAGGTGAAGCTGAGATCGTTTGTATTGAGCTCCTGAATCTTCTGCAGGGATTTGTGTTGAGCTTGTACTAAGGTTCTGAAGTGATCACTAGGTTAGTACATTGTGGATGTAAAGTCAAGGGCATCGAAGAGCTTGAGTATTCTCGATTCAGATGATGTGTGTTTTTGTTTCACTTTTGGGCATGTTGGCTGTGAGGTCATTGGTTGAAGGTGACTTGTCAATTGATTGCCGGAGATGACATGTTTTGGAATGCTTGGAGTATCTCGACAGGCTGAGGTTGGGAGTAAGTCCTGGAGACACAAGTGAGGTGTTTGGACAGTGAAGACTCCGACAACTTGCCTGGAGATGAGCATTGAGAATGTCCAGATAGGCTGAGGTTGGGAGTAGGTCCTGGAGACACAAGTGGGGTGTTTGGACGGTAGAGACTCCGACAACTGGCCTAGAAGTCTTTGAAAGTAAGAGTTGAGAAATCACTGGAGTGTGGTTGGAACTGTAGCGTTTAAGCTCAAGGAAAGTATCGCCACGTAGTCTATACCAGGAATGGACAATCGCGACAACCGACCATTACGTGAAGCAATGGAGGAACGGTACATTGAGTGGATTGTTGGATTGGAGAAGGTGACGAGTATCTTTCGGATAGTACAGACTATGCTTGTTCTCATGGAATGGCTTCTACCTTTGCTTGAGGATATTGGTTTGAGTGCGAACCAACGAGACATCATGACAATGTTCCGCGATCATCTCTCGGAATTGGAGATTGAGATGCAAAGGCAGATTCTTCAGCTGCGTGAGCATATCTTAGGCAGATATCAGAGGTCATTGCAAGGTTGAAATACCTGTGACCATTGCTGTGTGATAGATTTTTCCTATATGTGGTCGATAGGGTTCCTGGCAGTAGTGGTAAGCGTGGAAAATAGGTGACAACGCCGGAGCTGCATGTGAGAGTATGTTGCAGTTGCGTTGCATGTGAGATTTGTGATTTAGTTGTGTAAGAGGTTTTGTGACTTTGGCAAGAAAGAGAGAGAGAGCCTGGAGAGTCACTAGGAAACTAAGAAGCTTGGTGATTTTGGCAAGAGTGAGAGAGAGAGTGCCTGGAGAATCACTAGAGAGCATTGGAAAGAGTTAGAAGGAAAGTGGGCTGTACGGCAGGGTGCTGCATAGGTCCATATTGAAAGTAAGAAAGAGTAACATCTCGACAGGTTGGTCAGGTTGTAGATGATTCTGGACGCACGGAGTGCACAGTGCGTGGTGCTACTGAGCCTGGCGTCATGCCTGGAGATGACAGTTGAAGAGAGAAAGTTCGGCATGAGAACCACGGAGGGTTGTTGACCTTGGTTTAGTTGCCACAGAGTTGAGAAAGATTGGCATGAGAACCACGGAGGGTCAGTAGCCTTGGTTTAGTTGCCATAGAGTTGAGAAAGATTGGCATGAGAACCCGGAAAGGTCGGTGACCTGGTTTAGTTGCCATAGATTGGAAAACGTTGGCATGAGAACCACGGAGGGTCGAGTTTGCTTTGTCAGTGACCTTGGTTTAGTTGCCACATGTGTAATGTAATGCGTGAGTAATTGAACACCTGAGGTTCAGTAGTGTGCAGGAGCAGTGGAGCTTGACGGATGTTTGCACTGACTGGTGACCTTGAGATTGGAGCCTGAAGCATTGGTGTTTGCCTGGCAGTGTAGGTACTAGAGTGCTGAGAGAGAGAGAGAGATAGGAACCGTCATGGCACTGAAGGCACAGTGGAACTTGGTGTTGAGGCTGTGAGTTGACAACGGAGTGAGCTGTGTTTGCCTGTTTGGGAAAGTTGGTTTGATTTGTCAGATGCATCAGGTAGCCAAGGATGTTGGTTTGAACTGCAGTTGTGAGTGCGTTTGATTGGGACATGTAGTGAGTCATTGGAAACGACCTGAACTGTGTAGGAAGTGGAAACTGTTTTGAACTGTATTTGAAACGAAACAGGAAACTTTGTTGTGAGTTTGTTTTCATGTTTTTGATCGGAGTTTGAACAGTTTTGTAGTGTCGCAGGCAGGTCAGGTATGACTTACGTTCTTTGGATTGGTGCAGTTGTGTGTGAAACCTGGTACAGATGCAGAGAGGGTCCAATATACCTGAGACAGGTAGATACTCTGAAGTTGTTGTCAGACTGACTGGACTTTGTGTGAAGACAACTTGAATGTAAGTATTCCCTTTTGGCTTAGAGCAATCATACCGTACCTCTCTAGATGGATGGACGAGCACGGAGGTTTCTGCAAGCCAAATTTTAGCTGTGAGACGAGCTCTATGGTCTTTGTAGCGATGATTGCCAGTGTGGTTTGCCTACGATGGTTGTGGCATTTCCTTTGGTAGAGATGTAGTTTGAGAACAAGATGCTTGTGATGTTGGTCGACCCCGGAGGGTTTCCTTTGCGAACCTGGGTCATGTTGATTGGACATCTTGTACTACCAGAAGGCTGGCATGGAGTTTTGCGAGATCTACAGCACTGGAGCTTTGCAGAGGATCCTGAGAGGAAGTAGAGCGGTAGTGTAGTTTGTGCGTTTGCGTGTTGCTCAGAGTGAAAAGCAAGAGAGGGAATCTGGGATTTGAGATTTGCAATTTTCTTTTGAGTTGAAGAGTTTTGACTTACAACAGAAAAGAAAGAAATGGGCTGGATGGCAGAGGCGCTGCATAGGTCCATAGGGAACTGGACGGCAGGGGCGATTACGACTTGCATAGGTTCCGAAAAGGAAAAGAAAAGTTGTAGAAAGTCAAAACGTGGACCAGATTGCAAGACGTTGCAAGGTTCACACATGAGCTAGATTGCAGACGTGCATAGGCTCAGAGAACAGATTTAAGTAAAAGAGAGAACAAAGGGAACTGGACGGCAGGGGCGATTACGACTTGCATAGGTTCCGAAACGTGAGACTGACTGAAATGAATGTAAATGTGCTGTCAGTTTGTGGCTCGACATACTGTCTAAGTGAGAGACGAAGTATGGAGCTGTCTATTATGCTGGACTTGACGTGACATTTTGTCTGGACTTCTCATGTTTGTGTAGGTTTCATTCCACCGTTGCTGTTTTACTATAAGACAACTTTGGCTCAGTGTTTTTGCATTTCAGCTGCCCTCGCGATAGCTTTGAGATACTATGGCAGTATGGCATCACGGCAATGGAATCCATTCGTCTTTGGTTGGCGTTGACTCCTAAGCAGTTTGAGGACTTGAACAATGGCAAGGAGATTCAGCCTGACGAATATTCCAAAAGGTTTGGACTACGAAAAGACCCGGTTGCTGCCGTTGAGCGTGCTCAGTACTTCAATGATTGGACACCGGAAGGTCCCAAGGGTGAGTTTTGTGCCAAAGACTACGTTCTGGTCGAGGTCGAGCCGCCATTGGCTATCTCCAGAAAGCCGAGGCGGGGATTCTCTTGAAATATAAGCCCAACGAATACCGTTGGCAGGGGACGATGAAATCTGTAGAGTTTGACCAGTACGGAAACTTGTTATACAAGTTTTCCGCGGATGCTCACCAGATCATATGAGTACAGAGGAAATGTCCTCCCAATGTATAGGTTTTTTGTAATGGTTCCAGGTCGGGTGGTAGTGCTAGGCTTGGAAGCCGACGATAGCTGCGAGGAGAAATGCAAAAGCTGTGATGAAAGAGCTGTCAAGCTGAGATTGGAGTGAAATGACAATTTTGGGATGTCTTGGAGCTTTAGAGTTTTGGACGATTTCGGACTGGACGGAACTTGGACTTGTGGAACTCAGTTTGAGTGGTTTTCTGTCAGCTGTCACGAGTTTTGCATGAGTTTTCATTTTTGCTGCATGACATGTCTATGGGTTTTATACGCGCGGGAAACCACGGTGATCTGTTTTGCAGTTTTGTGAAGAGTTGTGCATGCATTGGCAGTTGGATCTGGATTGAGTTTGCGGTTTGCCACAAGTTTGCATTATTTTTTTTCTGTCTGAGACATTGGAGTTTGGTCGATCACATATTACCTGTCAAGATGTGTGGCACGCATCTTGGGGTAGTATTGAGTGTGATCTTTGTTGGAAGTGTGATTCATCTGTTAAGGTGTGCGTCACGCACCTTAGGATGAACAAGAGAGAGTTTGTGCTTGGCATGGCATGAAATGGCTGAGTTGTGGTCTGCATGGTCATTAGAGGGATTGTCAAGTTGAATTGCAGATTATGCCCAAGCTGTATTTGGGCCCCGGCTTATCCCAGCGGGTGCATCAGGCCTTGTCTAGGAGACTCGAGCAATTCATGGCAGCGAACGCGGCAGCTTCCGCAACTCCAGCAGCCCCAGCAGCTCCATCGACAGAGGGTGTAGAGTTTCCTGTGTCTGAGAATCCAGCGCTACCGGCGCAGACAGGAGCGGCTGAGACGGATTCCGAGAAAGAGAAAGAACAGGATACTATCCATGTGGATGGAGATGACAAGGAAGACAAGGATGAAGGAGATGCTGGAAGAGATGATGACAGATCGAGATCTCCGAGGTTGAGAAGGCATCATGAGTCCTTTGATCCCAATGAAGCGACCGACCTGCTGAATTCTACCACAGGCTTGGCTGTGGGAATCACGTCCATGGTCGCTGCGCTGAAAGGGTCGACGGACAAACTTGAGACTCTCATTAAGAGTACCCATACTCTGCAGCATGACCTTTGCAGATCCCTGGAAGCCGTTGGAGAAGCCGTCACTAACATGGCACGTGCATCCGAATCCCTGGCTGCTGGTGTGAACCACAACACCAGCAGGGTGGGTGCAATCGTGGGTGAATTTACCAAATTGAAAAAGCATGTTGAGTGGTCGCTTGACGTCTCGATGAAGGACGTGCTCAAAGACAACAAGAAAGGTCGCATGGAGAGAGACCAATCTTTGCAGGACATCATGACCCAGCTCCATGAGTCAATGGACAAGCTACAGGAAAACCTGAAGCTGGTTGCGGAGAGGATTGAAAGGGGGACACCACCGGCAGAAGTACCTCCAGCGTATGACCCTCCGCAGCCGCCCATGGGTCATCCGGGGATGTCACAGAGCAGTCCACCATTGGCACCTATGACGCCAGCTGCACCTGGCCCAAGTCTCCCACCGCCGCCGGCAGTGCCGCCAAGACCTGCAATCCCAGCACCACCGACGTTGCAGACGGTGAGATTCGCAGGGTATAGCCCGGCAAGGATGGGCGAAGTGCCAATGAGTTATCCCCTGGCTTTGGAGGTGAAAGACATGAAATCACCACCTACTCAGGTGATCGAGGAGGTCACGGGGCGTATCAGATCTGTTTCACCCACACCACGTCACGATCCTCTGACGGGGACAGCAGCGTTCTCCCCTCTGGGGTATATGCAGATTCAGGGGACGCGGGAATACCGCAGGGCATACCCCTGATATCTATACCTGAGCAAAGTGCCAAAGGCACTGGAATTCGCCTGGTCTAACGACAAGAGAATAGTTGATTTTGTCAGCTCGAGGTTCACTTGTTGTTTTCAGAAATGACGGCATGGCTGAGCGCAGGCATCGGATTTGAGTTTAAAAGGGGGCGAGACACGCCGACTGACTGACGCAGTAGATATAGTTCTGTCTACATACTTTGGTTGTTTGAGGTTCGTTTTGTTGTCATATGTCTCTCAATGACGATAGCGAGAGCAACGTTCTTGAAGGCATTCAGAACGCGGAGTTGCTAGCAGATCTGAGGGAGACATCATGAAGAAAGGTTGAGATTGTTCTTGATTGGCTTGATTGCGATATTTCTCATGTTTGAGTTGATGTGTGCATGTCTTGAGTTTTGTTGCTTGAAACATGGAACTTGATGTTGTGAGTGTTTTCACAAACATTTGGTATAATTATGTTGTCATGGCACATGATGAGAACCTGGGAAGAAACTCGGAAGGAATCTGAGTTTAAGTATCGGAAAATCTTCCGGGAGAATCTGATGCCATGATTGCAAACATATTACACACCCTTTCAACGTCTGATCCATCCTAAAGATCTCGGAGGTGTGATATGTCTTGTTTGAATCTATGGACAGAATAGCTCTCCCAGCTTCTTCATTCTGTGCCAATCTTAGCTAGTCCTGACCCTGACGGTGAGAGATTCTCATTCAGAACATTTTGAATTTGTTGTGCAGTGACTGTGAACTGTACTTCACTTGCTCTGAATTTGAGATGGATACTTCTGCATGCAGACGCTACCTTCTCTCTGACGTACTAAACAAGGCCTAATTTGTAATTAGGCCTGGTCTGTATATAGCTACCTTCACCTCTCCTTCTACTCCTTACGCAGCGACTCCGTCCACGCGTCCTCCTGGAACCTTATCCAGTTTAGCTTCTTCTTCTCTTCAACTTGACTCTCCCCAACTGCGCAACCAAGAAAAAGGAAACCAAAAGCTGCAAATATTTTATTTGGTCAGCTTTCCTTGGCGCAGGTGTTGGTTTGAGTCTAAGTTGTTTTAAACCTGTTGTTAATGATCATCTGAAGATATCACAGTGGATTCTTTCTGAATCTTCTATGTGTTTGATACTTTAACTTTAATGTTTGAATTTGATTGAGGATACACTATCGTGTAGCTACCCCGGTTCATAGGGTAGGTGGGTGGGTTTCACCAAATTTGACACCAGTCGAAAGTGTGGCGTCGGGGGTTTATGCCATGTTTTGGTTTTGACCGTGGTGCTCCGGCGAGGAAAGGAAAAGCCTTGTTTCTGGCTCTTGCAACAGAGAAAGCTCAAGGTCATTATTTCAGTGGTCAATCTTTTTGCACTGGATTTTTGATGGGAGTGTGCTTAGTTTGCTGGATTCTTTCGGCATGAACTTTGATTTGACTGGTATTGCTAGTGACGATGAACCGGGTGTTGAGCGGAACAGACCCCTGAGGGGATATAGGAAGAGGTGGCGTCCCTCACCTTCTGCTGCAGCTGAGTCTCAGGAAGAGATCTTGCATTCTGAGCCTGGAGGGGATTTGGAAGAAGCTGGCCCCTATGGCCCTGCGGAAGTTTTTGTTTTTGGGGAAGACACATTCTGTATCGATGACTGGATTCACGTTACAGACAGTTTAGCAACTGGTGCAGCTGAACAATATGAGCCGTCTTCACCTGCAGACGAATTGGAACCTCCAGTCGGCACAGTTGCGCTTGCAGGTCCACAGGCTTCTGAACCGGCGTGGCAGCAGTGTGCAGCCTCAGCTGCAATCAAGCGGCAAAGGATGGAGATGCCTAAGCTACCCTGGGAAAGACCACCATTTGATTTTGTTTTTCGCACAGGTGACAAATGGGACGGTACAATCCTGGCTGGATACAATGATTTGTTTGCTCATACAACAGTTGGGTGTGCCGATGTTTTGAACTCACAGCTTGCTCCTGAACGAGATACAGCTGTGGGTGGACGGGTGGAGCAACCGCCTGTGGTCCGCTTGAACTTCAAGAAAGTCCGGACAGAGCTGCCAGATGAGGACATCAGGCGTGTGGCCTTGTCCAAACTAAGGGACATTTTGCTTCAGGATCCATTGGCAACTCAGATTGGGACTGGTATCAACAACATCCTGAATGGTGGAGGGGCGTATCACTTGGTTGAGCAATCCATTGGTGACTGTTTCAGATCCAAAGCCTCCTCCACCTTGCAGAAGCGAGCTGGATCGCTGTGGCGTTTGTGCAAGCTGCTACGACTGGGAGGAACCACAAACCCTCTTAGGCTTACGGAAGAGAGCTTGTATGGAGCCCTATGCACAATGAGGGAATCTGGGGCAGGGGCTACATCTGCCCAACATCTGCCCAACATGCTTTGGAAGCCCTGGCATTCTTGGACTCCACGGCCAAACTTTTGCTGGTGGACCTGCGACAGGTCGTCTCTGGAAGGTGCCGCGGTGTGGCTCGTGACATGTACCTCACAAAGAATCCCCTTGAACAGAAACATCCTCTCAAGCTTGCGCATGTGAGACATTTGGAGCTTTTGTTTCATGATTTACCAACCACGATGCAATGCATTCTGGGGCAGATTCTTTTCTGCATTCATGCGTGCTGCCGTTGGAAAGATTCTCAGCGGATCAAGAACTTGAGCATCGAAGTGGGGCATGGTGAATCTTTGATTCACGCTGAAGCAATTGCATCAAAAACTGCAGTGAGTGCAGAAGCAAGAACCAGGTTCTTGCCATACGTGGCTTTGGGCACAGGTGTTATGGGGACAAATTGGGGGTCACCATGGCTTTCAGCCAGACTTGCAGATGGTTTGGATCTTTCAGATCATGCATTGCCGAGTTTCTCAGAAAGGACCCTGGCTTGGACCTCAAACCCGATGAGTGCCTCGGAAGCCACTTACTGGCTGCGTGAGTTCCTTGAAGGAGCGCTTGAACCTGGTCTGGCCCTCAGGTTTGGATCGCATAGCTGCAAGACTACGCTACTCACCTGGGCAGGGAGATCAACCAAGATTTCCTTCAGCCCAACAGAGAGAAGACTGTTAGGCCACCACTTGGAGCAGAACATGAAGTCAATTCTCACATATTCACGTGAAGCTTTTACAAGCCTTTACTCAAAGGTGTTGTCCATGTTCAAGTGCATGCGTGATGGCAGTTTTGACCCTGACCTTGCAGCAATCGACAGGGTAGTCCAGCTCTCAGACGGTGCGCCGACTGACCAGCCTGTTGACCCACCTTCCAACCTGGCTGAAGTTGCAGTTCCAAGTGATTCTGAGTCTAGTGTTGCATCAGAATGTGGAGAAGTGGAGCAGGACCCACCTTGTCAGGGCCAGTTTGAGGGTCCAGAGAGGATTTCCCTCTTTCCTGACTTTCCCGGCGTTGCCGAAGATGCGCTGCTGGTACATCGAGTGTCGGGCTTAGTTCATGTGCTGAATGAAGACAACGTACTTTTGTGTGGGCGCATGCCATCGCTGAATTTCAAAGAATATGCCTGCTCCATTTCAGACCGTGGAGTATATGAGGGCTGTGCTCAGTGCAAGAAGGCTTTTGGCGGCAGGAACCAGGCCTAGCACCAAGCTCAGACTGTTTCATCGACCAACTTCCGACGAAGGAGAAAAAACGGTCGAAGCAGATCTTCCGTTGTTCTCGTGTCAGTGAACCTAGGTGATGGCACAACAACAAATTTTTAAACGAATCTAACATAGCTGTCTCAGTTTTGGTTGCTTGTTTCGAAACGTGAAACAGATCAATTGGAAAATGCAAACTTGGGCACGTAACTTTAATATGTGCTGAGTTGCATGTCCATGCTAGGTGCCGACATATGTTACTTATGTAACGTAGTCCACTTTATAATAATGCCATATACTGCATGTAAAGTCCTTGGGGGCAAGTGCATCTAAGAACCTAGCTGTTGCACACCAACTCTTGATGCCCTGCAGCGGAAACCTGATGATGTCCGCGTCTTGGCAAACTATCAAGGAGGAGAGTTGGAATCTGTCCTCATGTGTTGCATGCATGGCTGATGTTTCAGCTGAACCGCTGTTTAAAATTTTGTTGGCTGATGCGTTTTCATTTTCACGTATTCCAGGTCCATTTCTGAAGATTCGAAAGACGTTCAAAAAGGGCTGCAGTGTTGTGAGCGTTTTGCAACTCTCTGGATTTTGGAAAGCAACGGTTAACATGTTTCTCCCCCTTCTCACCCATGGACCATTGGTCGATCATGCGGTGTTGAGCCATGTCGTCAACACTGGATTCACAAGCGGCATTTACTGACCGCGCCGAGACAAAGGGGGTTCAGAAATGGATCATCGAAAAGGACAAGGACAGAAGATTTGTGACGTTTGGCAAATTAGCTTTTGCCTTCACTTATTCTCCACAGAGTGCTACAAATGAGCCACTGAAGAAGAGCCTTACGGACCTCTTGGAAGAGGGGCTGGCTGAAGCTCAGCTGGCAGCTTTGAGAAGGCTTTTCTTTGAGAGCCATACAACGGTGTTGACAGACGTCCGGATGTGTGCAGAAAGCAATCCTGACCCTTCAGCTACAACCCGCAAGCTTCCTGTTGCAGACAGAGTTGTTCGTCAGAGAGGGCAGGAAAGGCGGTTGGGAGGGATTGTCTTCAACCCCTGTACAATCCCCCCCAACCATCTAGTCGACACCTTTGTGGAGGTGGTTGAAACTGGAGTTTTGACATATGTCAAGGCTGAGCACTGTTGCAACAGGTCACAAGAAGTAAAAGCATTTAAGACGGAACCTACGGTGCCTACTGATGCATTGGGTATGCCGAAGATTGGGACCAAGCAGACAGATGCCTCTTGTGAGGCAATCAGTGAGCTGAAGTTACGTGCCGCATGGCAACGCAAGAACTTACTAATGGACCCAGCAGGCTTGGCTACGTTTGAACTTATTGAGTCGTGGACTCAGTACCCCTTCACCCTGCTGCTCAAAGAACAACCCAGGGGCTTTGCCAAGATCTCCTTTCAACAGTTGGTGGGCTGTGACAAACATATGTGGATCCTGGCTTGGGGCGCGGCACTTGGCAAGTTCGAAGACTTCACGGAGGTGCTTCAGTACCTGACTCCAGTGCCGGCGATGAGGAACAATGAGGCCCCCCAGCCATGTACGCCACGGCCCCACAAGCATCAGAAGGGCGAGAAAGGTCAGAAAGGCCATAGAAAAGGCCCTGGTGCTGCGACTGCAGCGCCTTTCAAAGTCCAGGTCCCCGAGGGACGTGTGACCCATGACAGCGAAAATAGTCCGCTGTGCGTTGCCTATCAGACAGGCAAGTTCAAGTTCAGGGGCCCTGCAGGAAGGAGATGCGCAAGGGGATACCATAAGTGTTACGAACGTGGATGCCAGCGGCCCAAGCCGTTTTACCTTTGCAACCACGCCGACTGAATCTAGGACATGGAGGTTTCACAAATGCACAATTCAGACAAACAAAGTTTTTTGTGAAAATTTTTTGCAGGCCGAGGCACTTGGTCTCGTGCCATGGTTCGGGCTGGATTCTCGGTTTTGAGCGTTGACCATGAGAACAATGGAGCTGTGGTCCCACTGGTGTTGGATTTAACTTCCAACAGTGGAGTGAAAGTGCTTGGGGACATTTGGTCCTCACCACATGTGGCTGCGGTGCACCTGGGATTGCCCTGTAAAACAGCCAGCTTGGCACAAGAGCAGCCCGTGGCCAAAAACCTGGTTTTGCAAGGCACACCAAACTCACCTCCTCTGCAATCGGCATCGAAGCCTTTGGGATTGGTTGGTCTCAACCCCGTGCGCTAACAGCCTGCAGGCCAGTGACTAAGAGGAACTCTTTGCACTTTGGCCTTGAGTTGGTTCTGTCTCCGTGAGCAAACCCTGTAAGGCTACCAGCTTCCAGCAGGTGTGCTCCACCTGCTGTTGTTTTACTTTTCATCAAGCCAAGGTGGACAGTGCAACCAAACTCTCTGCCTGGGCAATACAAAGACTGGTCTTTTGTGTGCGTCGCAATATTGCCTTTAGCATAGAAAAAACCCAGCTAACCACTGGCTTTGGGCAGCTCGGGCCCTCCTTCTGCTCAACGCTCACCAGAGGCTGCCGTGGCGTACAACAGTTGGAAGAAAATTGTTTTCCATGCGTGTCGCCATGGGTCGTCGAGGTGCAAAAGCACAGCCTGGCGGGGAACAAAAGGAATTTTCGATTCACTTGCAGCAACTTGCCAAGGAGACCATGAGCATGCTCCTTGAGGTGCGCGTGAACAGGAAACTCATGGATGTCAAATACAGCAAGTGAAGTGGCTTGCCCTGTTTTACTGTCTCAAAGGATTGCTACAGGTTTAGTCAAGGTTGTCTTGAGCCGTGGCCTGTCACTCCAACCTGTTTTACACTTGCACGACCTTGCAACAGAAGTGCCGGGCAAGCAATCCAAAAAGCACCACCCTTTGAGCCCAGAGTTCCACAGGGTCACCAAAAGGCCTAAAGGCGAGCAACTGCCTGAAGGCACCAAGCTTCTCCCTCCTCACTTAAGGGGTGTTTTTTCGGGAGGAGGATGAGAAAACGAACAAAGCAAGTGGGGTGACTACAGACGAGCATGCTCAGTTTGACAAGAGTGGATACTATCACACCCCACAGCAGTTTTTAGTATGGCAAAACAGACCTTGCACATGATGGACACCACCGACCTCCTTGAGGTGGAGTGGAAGAAAAACCTGCTTCAGGCCAGACTGAGGGGCTGGAAGCTTTCGCAGTTTGGCGGAGGCGTGCCGCACTTGGCAGGGTCAGGCTCCCTGTTGCTGCTGAGCATGTTGCTTATTTGGAGCAAACCGCAGAAGAAAAGCTGGCAGCGGGTTTCATGGAAGGGCCCTTTGAAACAGAAGATAAAGGGACCACCTATTTTGGTCAGGTCATGGTCGACACGGCCACGGGGGAGAAGAAAGTCTTCTCCGGTAGAGTGCCGCTCGCGTTGCTGAGACGCCGGGAACAGTTAGTAAGCGAGCAGATCACATGCCAAATAGAGCCTTATGCAATGATGGCTCTGTGTTGGATGCCGAAAGACACCTTGGTTGGCCGCAGAACCGTTTGGTGGGTTGACAGTGAGGCAGCACGCTTTAGCATGATCAAAGGTCAAAGCCCGAGCCCAGTGATGAGGTGGCTGGTAAGATAGTTTTGCAACTTTCAGGTGGACACACCCACCTTTGGTTGGGTAGAGCGAGTGCCACCCTACTCAAAAGTCACTGATGGACCTTCACGGGCCCAAACCTGAGGTGGCGATGCACATTCTTGGCATCAACAGTTGCCTGTCCTTTGAGCACCCTCCTGAGTTGGATGCCTGCCTCCGAACGCCTAGCTGGTCATTGAGTGGGGGAATGTCCGACCAGCTGAAATGTAAGCACCTGCAGCTTCCCAGTCAGAATGGTCAGCTCTTCGAGACAAACCAGGAAAGAACCCGGACAAAGTTTTTCCGAAGTTTCCTCTCCGAGCGTGTGACGCCCTCAATCGAGACTCAAAACCCTGGACCACTTGCGTTTGGCGAGTCCCTTTACGGAGAACAAAAAGGGCCGCTCTCAGATGTCAACTTCCACAATTTGTCGTTTGCAGATCCTTTTCACTGATGTTTTGCGAGTGCACGTTTTTATTTTCGGAGTTCACGGTTTTGCGTTTAGGTGCGAGCCCCCCTTTTTTGTCAAATGCGCAACTGACGTCGCAACAAGGGGGAAACAACCCAACGTGTCGCAACTGAACCAAACTGTAAATTTTGCGTGGCTTTTAAACGACTGCGTATTTAGGAGAGGTCTTAAGGTGTGAAGGTTAATATATATACAGACTTTAGTACACGACAGGAGAAGGATACTTCTGCATGCAGACGCTACCTTCTCTCTGACGTACTAAACAAGGCCTAATTTGTAATTAGGCCTGGTCTGTATATAGCTACCTTCACCTCTCCTTCTACTCCTTACGCAGCGACTCCGTCCACGCGTCCTCCTGGAACCTTATCCAGTTTAGCTTCTTCTTCTCTTCAACTTGACTCTCCCCAACTGCGCAACCAAGAAAAAGGAAACCAAAACCAAAAGCTGCAAATATTTTATTTGGTCAGCTTTCCTTGGCGCAGGTGTTGGTTTGAGTCTAAGTTGTTTTAAACCTGTTGTTAATGATCATCTGAAGATATCACAGTGGATTCTTTCTGAATCTTCTATGTGTTTGATACTTTAACTTTAATGTTTGAATTTGATTGAGGATACACTATCGTGTAGCTACCCCGGTTCATAGGGTAGGTGGGTGGGTTTCACCAAATTTGACACCAGTCGAAAGTGTCCCTCCCTATCCCACCCCACTTTCGGGGAAATGTCCGACCAGCTGAAATGTAAGCACCTGCAGCTTCCCAGTCAGAATGGTCAGCTCTTCGAGACAAACCAGGAAAGAACCCGGACAAAGTTTTTCCGAAGTTTCCTCTCCGAGCGTGTGACGCCCTCAATCGAGACTCAAAACCCTGGACCACTTGCGTTTGGCGAGTCCCTTTACGGAGAACAAAAAGGGCCGCTCTCAGATGTCAACTTCCACAATTTGTCGTTTGCAGATCCTTTTCACTGATGTTTTGCGAGTGCACGTTTTTATTTTCGGAGTTCACGGTTTTGCGTTTAGGTGCGAGCCCCCCCTTTTTTGTCAAATGCGCAACTGACGTCGCAACAAGGGGGAAACAACCCAACGTGTCGCAACTGAACCAAACTGTAAATTTTGCGTGGGCTTTTAAACGACTGCGTATTTAGGAGAGGTCTTAAGGTGTGAAGGTTAATATATATACAGACTTTAGTACACGACAGGAGAAGAGTTGCATGAGTGATATTACTTCACTTGCGTCTTCTTTTCATACGCCTACCTTCTTCACGAAGGTGCGGATTAACTGAAACAGTTGGCCTTTGTTTTCGTGTTGACTCCGATTGTGCGACATTAGGTTTCGTCTTGGGTCTCGTGTGTGTGTGTTTGTTTTGTTTTGTTGTTGTTGTTGTTGTTTCGTGTGTTGTAGGAAGACAACAGCACTGTAGATATATCGTTATCGACGCCATGGTTTATCCGAGGAACTGGATTTTGGAAGACGAGCTTAGTACGGGAAAGACTTTAGGAGTCTTTGGACTGAGTCTGGTATTCCAACATCTGGCTTTCGCGACAGAGAAGATTTTGAATTTGGAAGTTACGACATTATGCATGAGTCAAACAAGATGAGTTTAGGACGATATTTTATCGTCTACCTTGCATTTTGGAAGTCCGTGTACTTCTTTGGATATCTTTTGATCATGGATATGATCTGGAACGTGAACATTTTCTGCGGATATTTGATTGGTATCCGTATCTGGAAGTGAGGTGAGTGGATGAGATGTCATGTCGAAAGGGGGTATGGAAACTTGACACCCTGTGTGAGCACCCTTTGGGTAAGGGTGAAGCGACATGTCATTCATCATTGGTTGTATAGTTTATGCACAGAGGATATGTGGAAGGTTACTGCAAGAAGTCATGAAAGAGGTAGAGAACACCCTACTTATTACGGAAGGAATCTTGTATGTGACCATCCTGTGTCACAATATTCTATTGGTCTTCGGACTTATCATTTCTGACATCAGGATGATGTCATTGATCAGTGTTGACCAGTGATTGTGGTATATGGATCAGTTCTACATCTTATTCTGGATTCGACTTGAGTCTGGTACGGCTTATTGCCTGAACTGAAGATACTTACATTGGTTCGACATTGAGATTATTTCTTGTGTCCACGACGCTCCTGGACACGGTGTATTGTGAAGCTCATTCTCTCCAAGTGATGAGAACACAGCTATAAACTCTTGGAGAAGAGTTTAAGCTAGCTGGAAATATCTGATGGAGAGAACCTATTATGCTTTGAACTTGGACCTTGAGATGCATTGGCATTGTGAGGACAATGATCATATTTGGGCATCTTATTTGTTTGAGTTTTGTGATGAGATGTTTCGGTATTGTGAGGACAATACCTACATCATCGTCATCGTGGCCTATGGATCATGCACTTGATCTTATGGTGTGCTTTTTATCGTTCCTGAGATGACTTTGATTATCTCTATGAGGACGACATTGTTCTGACACGACTTTGATCTACACTGTGGATTGGCTATTACAGTGGTCGAAAGACTTCAGCGATACAACTGTACTTGGCTGACCTACATTGACAATGTCGAATAGAACATTCTATTCTCCATTGAGATTGGAAGGTGTGAGATACTATCTCTATGTGGAAAACTGATTTGGAGAAAGAACTTTGTGTTCTGACTACGTTTTATATCCAGAAGAAGGTTGTACAGATACCTTGTGTGAATCACTTCGTTCTTGAGAAGTTAGTCAGCTTATGACTAGTGAGCTGGTTTTTCACGTTTGGATGAGAACCAGTTTGTTTTGAGAACTTTTGGAAGTGTTTCGATGATTTTGAATTCATCTAGTGAAATTGAGTTTTGTAGACTTCTAGCAGCTGGAATAGTTTCAACAAACCTTTATTTGAAGAACTTGAGGTTTGTTAACTGGAAACCTGAAATCGAGTTTACCAGTTGAGACATCGGCTCGAAGGACTGGTGTCAGAAGTTCATTTAATGAACAAGAGCTGCTGTGTCACATAACTTGACATAAGACAGACCGACACAGGGAACACGAACACATCTTTGTTCTTTCCCGCTTTGTGTTTCCTGTTGTGTTTTGTTTGTTTGCCTGTTGTGTTTGTGTTTTCCTTTGACTGATCGTGTTGCGTCTGGAGCGAAAAGAAGGAGCTTGACGTCAGCATGTGGGAGTCGAGGGAGAAACATTCCTTTTGACACGGTATTGCTTTAGTTTAATTAGTTTAGGGATTTACGCGCTGCGCTTGTGTTTGGTGTGCGTGGTTGACGTACGCGTCCGCCCGCGTAGTTCTGTAGGAATTTGGGAAGGAGCGTTGGATCTGACCGCAGATCTGTGCAAGGCGCTTTTTCTACATAAGTAGAGTGTTCTCTACCAATCTTCCATTTCTTGCAGTAACCTTCCACGTATCCTCTGTGCACCAACTATACAACCAATGATGAATGGCATGTCGCTTCACCCTTACCCAAAGGGTGCTCACACAGGGTGTCAAATTTCCATATAACTTGACATAAGACAGACCGACACAGGGAACACATCTGCCTTCCCGGTTTTGTTTGTTTGCTTGTTGTGTTTGTGTTTCCCCGTGACTGATCGTGTTGCGTCTGGAGCGAAAAGAAGGAGCTTGACGTCAGCATGTGGGAGTCGAGGGTGAAACAATCTTTTTGACACGGTGTTGCTTTAGTTTAATTAGTTTTGGGAATTTACGCTCTGCGCTCGTGTTTGGTGTGCGTGGTTGATGTACGCGTCCGCCTGCGTAGTTCTGTAGGAATTTTGGAAGAAGCGTTGGATCTGACCGCAGATCTGTGCACGGCGCTTTTTCTACATGGTAGCGGAGCTCTACGGAGCTACCCACACCATTCTCCGCTGACCCTTGTTGCAGTGTACTAAGGACGCCATCTAAGGTGAAGCTGAGATCGTTTGTATTGAGCTCCTGGATTTTCGCGAGATCTGTGTTGAGCTTGTGCTAAGGTTCTGAAGTGATCACTAGGTTGGTATGCTGCTGCTGTAAAGTCAAGGGCATCGAAGAGCTTGAGTATTCTCGATTTAGGTGACGTGTTTTTGTCTCACTTCATTTTTGTGGCATGTTGGCTGTATAAGGTCATTTGAAAGTGACTTGTCAATTGATTGCCGGAGATAACATGTTTTGGAATGCTTAGAGTATCTCGACAGGCTGAGGTTGGGAGTAAGTCCTGGAGACACAAGTGAGGTGTTTGGACAGTTAACCTGCCTGGAGATGAACATTGAGAGTATCTCGATAGGCTGAGGTTGGGAGTAAGTCCTGGAGACACAAGTGGAGTGTTTGGACAGTAGAGACTCCGACAACTGGCCTAGAAGTCTTTGAAAGTAAAAGTTGAGAAACCACTGGATTGTGATTGGAACCGAAGCGTTTAAGTTCAAGGAAAGTATCGCCATACCATCTGTGCGAAGAAAGGACAATCGCACCAACACCCGACCGTTGCACGAGGCAGTAGAGGACCAGCTTATTGGCTGGATTATCGGTTTAGAGAGGGTGACAAGCGTCTTGAGACTGGTACAGACTCTGATCGTTCTCTTGGAATCGCTTTTGCCGTTGCTTGAAGATGTTCGTCTGAGTGCGAACCAGCAAGACATCATAGCGATGTTCCGTGACCATCTCAGAGAGTTGGAAGCCGAAAAGCAGAGGCAGGCTTGTGAGATGCGTGAGCGTATCTTAGGCAGATACCACAGGTCATTGCAAGGTTGAAATACCTGTGACCCATTGCTGTGTGATAGATTTAGCAGATGTAGGCGATAGGGTTCCTGGCAGTCATGGTAAGCGTGGAAAATAGGTGACGACGAATGAGCTGCATGTGAGAGCATATTGAGTTGCGTGGCATGTGTGATTTGCAGTTTTGTTGTGTAAGAGGTTTGGTGACTTTGGCAAGAGAGAGAGAGCCCGGAGAGTCACTAGGAAGCTTGGTGATTTTGGCAGAGAGAGAGAGAGAGTGCCTGGAGAATCACTAGAAAGCATTTGAAAGAACTGGAAAAGAAATGGGCTGGATGGCAGGGTGCTGCATAGGTCCATATTAGAAAAATAAGAAAGAGTAACATCTCGACAGGTTGGTCAGGTTGTAGTTGATCCTGGACGCACGGAGTGCACAGTGCGTGGTGCTACTGAGCCTGGCGTCATGCCTGGAGATGACAGTTGGAGAGAGAAAGTTTGGCATGAGAACCTGGAGGGTCAGTGACCTTGGTTTAGTTGCCACAGATTTGAGAAACGTTGGCATGAGAACCTGGAGGGTCAGTGACCTTGGTTTAGTTGCCACAGATTTGAGAAACGTTGGCATGAGAACCTGGAGGGTCGAGTTTGCTTTGTCAGTGACCTTGGTTTAGTTGCCGCATTTGTGATATAATGCGTGAATAATGGAACACCTGAGGTTCAGTAGTGTGCAAGAACAGTGGAGCTTGACGGATGTTTGCACTGACTGGTAACCTGGAGATTGAAGCCTGAAGCATTGTTGTTTGCCTGGCAGTATAGGTACTGGAGTGCTGAGAGAGAGAGAAATAAGAACCGTCATGGCACTGAAGGCACAGTGGAACTTCGTGTTGAGACTGTTGGTTGACAACGGAGTGAGAGTAAGGTGACATGTGGACACCGCCTGTTTGGGAACGTTGATCTTGATTTCTCAGATGCATCAGGTAGCATCCTTGGTTTGGACTGCAGTTGTGGAAGTGTTTGAGTTGAGCATGTATTGCTGTAAGTCAATGGGAACGACCTGAACTGTGTAGGAAGTAGAAACTGCTTTGAACTGTATTTTGAAACGAAACAGGAAACTTTGTGTTGTGAGTTTGCTTTCATGTTTTTCTTTGACCGGAGTTTGAACAGTTTTGCAGTGTCGCAGGCAGGTCAGGTATGACTTACGTTACTTGGATTGTTGCAGTTGTTTGTGAGACCTGGAAAGGATGTAGTCGTGAGGACTGGGACAGATGCAGAGAGGGTACATTGAATCCTGAGACAGGTAGGTACTCTGGAGTTGTTGTCAGACTGACTGGACTTTGTGTGAAGATAACTTGAATGCAAGCATTCCCCTTTTGGCTTAGAGCAATCGTACCGTACCTCTCTAGATGGATGGACGAGCACGGAGATATCTGCAAGCCAATTTGGCTGTGAGACGAGCTCTATGGTCTTTGTAGCGACGATTGCCAGTGTGGTTTGCCTACTTTGGTTATAGTACTTCCTTTGGTAGAAATATAGTTTGAGAACAAGATGCTTGTGATGTTAGTCGACCCTGGAGGGTTTCCTTTGCGAACCTTGGGCCATGTTGAGTGGACATCTTGTACTACCAGAAGGCTGGCATGGAGTTTCACGAGATTTACAGCATTGGAGCTTTGCAGAGGATCCTGAGAGGGAAGTAGAGCGGTAGTGTAGTTTGTGCGTTTGCGTGTTGCTCAGAGTGAAAAGCAAAGAGGGAATCTGGGATTTGAGATTTGCAATTTTCTTTGGAATTGAAGAGTTTTGACTTACAACAGAAGAAAAGAAATGGGCTGGATGGCAGAGGCGCTGCATAGGACGGCAGGGGCGATTACGACTTGCATAGGTTCCGGAAAAGAAAAGAAAGGTTGTAGAAAGTCAAAACGTGGACCAGATTGCAAGACGTTGCAAGGTTCACACATGAGCTAGAGTGCAGACGTGCATAGGCTCAGATAACAGATTAAGTCAGAGAGAAAGAAACAGGGAACTGGACGGCAGGGGCGACTAGACGACTTGCATAGGTTCCAAAACGTGAAACTGACTGAAATGAATGTAAATGTGATGTCAGTTCGTGGCTCGACATACTGTCTAAGTGAGAGACGAAGTATGGAGCTGTACATTCTGTTGGACTTGACTTGACATTTTGTCTGGACTTCTCATGTTTGTATAGGTTTCATTCCACCGTTGCTGTTTTACTATAAGACAACTTTGGCTCAGTGTTTGTGCATTTCAACCGCCCTATCGATCGCTTTGAGATCCTTTGGCATCAATGGCAATGGAATCCATTCGTCTTTGGTTGGCTCTGACTCCTAAGCAGTTTGAGGACTTGAACAATGGCAAGGAGATTCAGCGTGACGAATATTCCAAAAGGTTTGGATTACGAAAAGACCCGATTGCTGCCGTTGAGCGTGCGCAGTACTGCAATGATTGGACGCCGGAAGGTCCCAAAGGTGAGTTCTGTGCCAAGGATTATGTCCTTGTTGAGGTCGAACTGACCGCCATTGGCTATCTCCAGAAGGCCGAGGCGGGGATCCTTCTGAAGTATAAACCCAACGAATATCGTTGGCAGGGCACGATGAAGGCTTTGGAGTTTGACCAGAATGGCAACTTATTGTACAAGTTTGCCGCAGACGCTCATAAGATCGTCTGAGTAGGGAGGAAACCTGCTCCCAATGTATAGGTTTTTGCAATGGTTCCAGGCCGGGTGGTAGTGCTAGGCTTGGAAGCCGACGATAGCTGCGAGGAGAAATGCAAAAGCTGTGATGAAAGAGCTGTCAAGCTGAGATTGGAGTGAAATGACAATTTTGGGATGTCTTGGAATTTCAGAGTTTTGGACGATTTCGGACTGGACAGAACTTGGACTTGTGGAACTCAGTGTGAGTAGTTTTCTGTCAGCTGTCACGAGCTTTGCATGAGTTTTCATTTTTGCTGCATGACATGTCTATGGGTTTTATGCGCAGAAACCACTGTGATCTGTTTTGCAGTTTTGTGAAGAGTTGTGCGTGCATTGGCAGTTGGATTTGGATTGAGTTTGCGGTTTGCCACAAGTTTGCATTATTTTTGTTTTGTCTGAGACATTGAAGTTTGGTCGATCACATATTACCTGTCAAGATGTGCGGCACGCATCTTGGGGTAGTAGTGAGTGTGATCTTTGTCGGAAGTGTGAATCATCTGTTAAGGTGTGCGTCACGCACCTTAGGATGAACAAGAGAGAGTTTGTGCTTGGCATGGCATGAAATGGCTGAGTTGTAACCTGCATGGTCAGTAGATGGATCGTCAAGTTGAATTGCAGATTATGCCCAAGCTGTATTTGGGCCCCGGCTTATCCCAGCGAGTGCATCAGGCCTTGTCTAGGAGACTCGAACAATTCATGGCAGCGAACGTGCCAGCTCCAGCAGCCCCGGCAGCTCCAGCGGAAGCAGGAGAGTTTCCCTTGTCTGAGAATCCACCAGTGACGGCACGAGCAGGAAATGATGAGACTGAATCAGAGAAAGAGGGAGAGCAGAACACTGCTTATGTGCATGGAGAAGACAAGGAAGACAAAGAGGAAAGAGATGCTGGAAGAGATGATGACAGATCGAGATCTCCAAGATTGAGGATGCAAGAAGCACCTGACCACAGTGATGCGACAGACCTGTTGAACTCTACTACGGGCTTGGCTGTGGGAATCACTTCGATGGTCGCTGCGCTGAAGGGTTCGACGGACAAGCTCGAAACCCTTATCAAGAGTACGCATACTCTTCAGCAGGACCTTTGCCGAAGCCTAGAGGCCGTGGGAGCGGCAGTCAACAACATGGCAAGGGAATCAGAATCATTGGCTGCTGGTGTTAACCACAACACCAGCCGCGTGGGTGCGGTCGTGGGTGAATACACCAAGTTAAAGAAGCACCTGGAGTGGGCGCTGAATGTATCCATGGGGGACGTTCTCAAGAAGAACAACCAAAACCGCGCCGAGAGGGACCAATCCCAGAAGGAGGTTATGGAACAGCTTCTTGAAGCGATGGATAAGCTTCAGGAGAATATGAAATTGGTTGCTGAGAGGATTGAAAAGGGGACACCGACAGAGGGAGCTCCAGCATACGATCCTCCGCAGCCACCCATGGGACATCCTGGCATGTCGCAGAGTAGCCCACCAGCGGCACCGATGACGCCGGCGCCTGGTGTGAGTTTGAGCTCTGGCCACCTCCCGCCTCCACCGGCAGTGCCACCGAGACCTATGATGCCATCGGCGCCATCGCTCCCAGTGGCGAAGTTCGTGGGCTACAGCCCGGCAAAGATGGGGGAGTTACCAATGAGCTATCCCCTGGCTCTCGAAGTGAAGGATATTAAATCCCCACCTTGTCAAGTGATCGAAGAGGTCACGGGTCGCATTAGGTGTGTTTCACCAACTGCACGTCATGACCCAATGACGGGGACGGCGGCGTTCTCCCCTTTAGGGTATGTTCAAATACAGGGGACACGAGAATACCGTCGGGTATACCCCTGATGTTCATACCTGAACAGAGTGCCAAAGGCACCGGAATTCGCCTGGTGTGGCAACAAGAGAATAGTTGATTTTGTCAACTCGAGGTTCACTTGTTGTTTTCAGAAAGGACGATATGGCTGAGCACCGATACCAAGCTTGAGTTTAAAAGGGGGACGAGACACGCTGATTGATGCAGTAGACACAATTTTATCTGCATGTTGTTTTGTTAGTTGTTTAAGGTTCGTTTTGTTGTCATATGTCTCCCAATGACGATGGCGAGGGCAACGTTCTTGAAGGCATTCAGAACTTGGAGTTGCTGACAGATCCGAGGGAGACATCATGAAGAAAGGTTGAAGTTGTTCTTGATTGGCTTGATTGCGGTATTTCTCATGTTTGAGTTGTTGTGTGCATGTCTTGAGTTTTGTTGCTTGAAACATGGAACTTGATGTTGTGAGTGTTTTCACAAACATTTGGTATAATTATGTTGTCATGGCACATGATGAGAACCTGGGAAGAAACTCAGACGGAATCTGAGTCTAACTAATCGGAAAATCTTCCGGGGAATCTGATGCCATGATTGCAGACATATTGCACCCTCATGTCATGATATAGACTCAAACAAGACATACCACACCTCCGAGATCTTTAGGATGGATCAGACGTTGAAAGGGGGACGGCGATATTACTTCACTTGCGTTTTCTTCTCATACGCCTACCTTCTACATGAAGGTGCGGATTAGCTGAAACAGTTGGCCTTTGTTTTCGTGTTGACTCCGATCGTGCGACGTTAGGTTTCGTCTTGGGTCTCGTGTGTGTGTGTTTGTTTTTGTTCTGTTTTGTTGTTGTTGTTGTTGTTGTTGTTGTTGTTTCGTGTGTTGTAGGAAGACAACAGCACTGTAGATATATCGTTATCGACGCCATGGTTTATCCGAGGAACTGGATTTTGGAAGACGAGTTTAGTACTGGAAAGACTTTAGGAGTCTTTGGACTGAGTCTGGTATTCCGACATCTGGTTTTCGCGACAGAGAAGATTTTGAATTTGGAAGTTACGACACTATGCATGAATCGAACGAGATGAGTTTTTGGATGATGCTTTATCATCTACCTTGTGTTTTGGAAGACGTGTGCTTCTTTGGATATCTTTTGATCATGGATATGATCTGGAACGTGAACATTTTTCTGCGGATATTCGATTGGTATCCGTACCTGGTATCCGTACCTGGTAGTGATGCAAGTGGATGAGATGTCATGTCGAAAGGGGGTATGGAAATTTGACACCCTATGGGACCACCCTTTGGGTAAGGGTGAAGCGACATGCCATTCATCATGGTTGTATAGTTTATGCACAGAAGATACGTGGAAGGTTACTGCAAGAGTTCATCGCGTCATGGAAGATCGGTAGAGAACACTCTACTTATTGCGGAAGGAATCTTGTATGTGACCAACCTGTATCACAATATTCTATTGGACTTCGGACTTATCATTTCTGACATCAGGATGATGTTATTGATCAGGTCAATACTGATTATGGTATATTGGTCAGTTCTACATCTTATTCTGGATTCTACTTGAGTCCGGTACAGCTTATTGCTTGAACTGAAGATACCTACATTGGTTTGACATTGAGATTACTCCTTGTGTCGTGGACACTGAACACAGAGAAGTTTATTCTCTCCAAGTGATGAGAACACAGCTAGAAACTCTTGGAGAAGAGTTTACGCTAGCTGGAAATATCTGATGGAGAGAACCTACTATGCTCTGAGTTTGGACTAGGAGATTCATTGGCATTGTGAGGACAATGTCCATATTTGGGCATCTTATTTGTCTGAGAATTTTGTGATGAGATGTTTCGGTATTGTGAGGACAATACCTACATCATCGTCATCGTGACCTATGGATCATACACTTGATCTTATGGTGTGCATTTTATCGTTCTTGAGAAGACTTTGGTCTACATTGTGGATTGGCTATTACAGTGGTCGAAAGACTTCAGCGATACAACTGTATTTGGCTGACCTACATTGACAATGTCGAACAGAACATTCTATTCTACATTGAGATTGGAAGCTGTGAGATGCTATCTCTATGTGGAAAACTGATTTAGAGAAAGAACTTTGTGTTCTGGCTATGTTTTGTATCCAGAAGAAGGTTGTACAGATACCTTGTGTGAACCACTTCGTTCTTGAGAAGTTAGTCAGATTGTGACTAATGAGCTGGTTAATTATTCACGTTTGGATGAGAACCAGTTTGATTTGAGAACTTTTGGAAGTGTTTCAATGTTTTTGAATTCATCTAGTGAAATTGAGTTTTGTAGACTTGTAGCAGCTGGAATAGTTTCAACAAACCTTTATTTGAAGAACTTGAGGTTTGTTAACTGGAAACCTGAAATCGAGTTTACCAGTTGAGACATCGGCTCGAAGGACTGGTGTCAGAAGTTCATTTAATGAACAAGAGCTGCTGTGTCACATAACTTGACATAAGACAGACCGACACAGGGAACACATCTCTTCCTTTTCTTGTTGTTTTGTTTGTTTGTTGTTGTGTTTGTGTTTCCCCGTGACTGATCGTGTTGCGTCTGGAGCGAAAAGAAGGAGCTTGACGTCAGCATGTGGGAGTCGAGGGTGAAACAATCTTTTTGACACGGTATTGCTTTGGTTTAATTAGTTTTGGGAATTTACGCTCTGCGCTTGTGTTTGGTGTGCGTGGTTGACGTACGCGTCCGCCTGCGTAGTTCTGTAGGAATTTTGAAGAAGCGTTGGATCTGACCGCAGATCTGTGCACGGCGCTTTTTCTACAGCCTTAGTTTAGCTTGCTCGACATCACTTCTCACCCTAGATCGTTTTCACTGTTGTCTCACCACTTCAGTTGCTACGGCGTTCTCGTTGCTAGCATCGAAGTGTTTTATGTTTGTGAGTTGTTATGCCTTCAGGGCTTGCTCTATGTGATCTCGGGGATCCTGGCTGGGGGGATCCCTGGTTTCCGCATAGTGCTGTGTTGCTTCACTCACACGACGGTATGGCAATGTGATTTTTGTGTCTCTGTGTTCTCTGAACTGGACCGCCGATCACTTTCCTCTTTGCGTTTTTGGTGCGTGTTTTTTGTTTGGTTGTGGTTTTGTGTGTTCTGTTGCTTTGGGTGTTGTCTTGTTGTTTGCTGTGTTTCTGAATGGAATCGTGACGGCTGCTGGACTATGTACGGGTGCCCTCCGTTGAGGTACGAAAAAGGATAAACCTTTATTTTACATGGACTTCTGTTTTTACTTTGGGACTTGGGTTACAAAGTAAAACTGCAGCCTTCAACCTGCCCTTAAATATTTCAACAAAACCTTCTAAATGCCAAGCTCCTTTTTAAACAAGAACAGTGAAGAACTGTTTCCTGTGTCGAAAAGAAACTGTTTGTGAAACAAACAATCTGTGTGGGATGCAAAACAGTGGCGGCTACTTGAAACTCAACTACAAACAAGTGGTAACTGATTCTTTGTTTGTGGTGGCCTTTTTGGTTTCAAGTTTGTTGGGTGCGTGTTTTGCCAATGGTTGGCGAAATTTCGACTGGGAGGGTGCGACATCGTGGGCGCGTTGCCATTTCGTCCGCCATTTGTCTACAGCCGACGCCACCACTGGTCCGGACCTGGCCTCTGAAACAATTTCTTCTTACTTTCTTGGCAGGGATTCTCGTGACAACAGTGCTTTTTCTGTGGTGGCTTTTTCATTTGGACGATTTGGACCTTGATGTTTCAGCTCCTTCGCACCAACACTGACTTGTTTGTTGACCAACGTGCTCAACAAGATCACATTTTGTGGCAGATCTATTTCTTCAATTGGTATCAAGGAGACAATTTGCACGTTTGGCTGTTTTTGGAACCAGTTGACCATCGCAACATTGCCACTTGCTCTCTTGCGTCTTATATTTGCCATTAAGATGTCATCCAAGACCTCAACAATCCCTCAGTGTCCAGTGACGAGTGATGTACAAGACAGCAATTTTGACAGTTTTGCACACCTGGTTGAGACGGGATGGGGATCGGAGTGTGCAGATCTCAGTGGTAACAGGATGAGTCGCAGTTCTGGCATTTACAATTTGGATGCTTCAGGCAGTCATGACCTGACAGGTTTTGTCGGAGACGCTTCAGCCTGCGGTTCTGAATTTTCAGGTGACGATGTGACAGGCACCAAGGAATTTGGCTTGGCAGGTGACCCAGTTTTACCTGCAGAAAGTTGTGACTATGAAGCGTCAGACATTTCATGGAGACATGCCTCAGTTTTTGACAAACAGGTGGCAAGCGACCCTGTGGTTTCAAACATTGATGCTTGTGTTGATGCAGCTTATTCAATGATACCTGTGGATCCCCCGAAACCAATTTGGGAACAAGGGGTTTGGGCTGACATTTTTGGCGACGGAGTTTTTATGAAGAGTGGTTGGACTTCAATTGGATTGAAGAGACTTCCCTTGCCGTGTGCAACTTCGTCCTGGGATGCGGCGACAAGTTCAAACCCCAGGAAAGCCAAGAGCTTAAAAGTTTCTGCTGGCATTTTCACATATGATGACATTGTGATCAACAAGACCGACCAAACTTGGCAGGAAGAGAGAGAATCACTTTTGCAAAGCAGTTTGAAACGTTGGTTGGTTGCCTCATCTTATTTCAATGCACGAACGGTCATCAGGACGCAACTTGATTGTGAATTGACAGAACTTGGAAAATTGACCTTGCTGGCAGACATTTTCAGGGGACGTGCACCTGCAACCCTATTAAAAAGGGTGAGGTCTGTGGAGAAGATGTGCAGCCATTTTGGTTTTGGAAACTTCCCACCTGATGAGCCCTCAGTTTACCAGTTTTTCACTGCAGAGAGGCAACAAGGTGCACCGCCTTCACGTTTGAAAGGGTTTTTGGAAGCGTTGAGTTTCTGCAGGCATGTGCTATCAATGGACCAACTTGGACAGGTTGTTCAGAGCCGCAGGTGCCTGGGAGCTACAACAGCAGATGTGCCCAATGTGATTTCCCAGGCGTCTTCATTGAAGGTGGATGAATTGAGGATGTTGCATACGAAGCTTTTGACTGGGGAAACATGGGACCGCATCTTTTCAGGTGCAGTTTTGTTTGCAGTTTACTCCAGAGCCCGCTGGTCAGATCTGATGCATTGCACTGAAGTGCTGCTGGACCGTGACAACCACCATATCTTGAGGTTCATTGAAGGGCACACGGCCTCTCATAAGACCATGAGAGCAGAGATGTTTAAACACAAATTTTTGCCGTTGACTGCGCCCGCATTTGGGGTGAGCAATGACTGCTGGCCTGAACATTGGATGGCAAGCAGACACAGCGCTGGTGTTATGCTGCCTCCTTTCCACACAATCATGCCAGCTCCTGACAGCGATGGATGCCCGACACAGAGGCCACTGACGTCGAATGAAGCCAGTCAATGGCTGCGTAAGCTGCTGACAGGTGACAAGAAGGTCGACGGAAGTCGCAAGATTTCGGTGCACAGCTGCAAGGTGATGTGCTTGAGTTTCTGCGCCAAGTATGGCGTTGACCCCATGGCAAGGTTGCAGCTTGGTTACCATGCTGGAGGGGGAACTGGTCTGAAGATGGTTCATACCTATTCCAGGGATGCCTCCTCAGAGCCGTTGGCAAAACTTGTCAAGGTCCTTGAAGATATCAGGGTTGGCCGTTTTCTGCCAGACTCAACAAGGAGTGGGCGTTTTGTTCACCAAGCCATGGCATCAACTGATGGATCAGCAAAACCCATGCCGTCCGGCAGAGAGGAGCTGAGAGCAGTTGAGAGCGTAGACTTGGTAAGTGAGAAGTCAGAGAGCGAGAGTGATCAAGAAGTTGGCACCAGCTCAAGCGACAGCAGCTCTGAGGAAGAGTTTCCGGAGGAACAGAAAAAGCTCAAGCTTTACTATCCCCCAGAACCACCTGAGGGATATGTCTTCTGGCAGCATTCCAGATTGAAGACGCTGCACCTGGCACCACCAGACTTCAAACGAGTCTTCATGTGCAACAGGATGGTTGGACCCTTCCATACAAAGAGCAATATGTCCATCCGGTATGACACGCCGGTTTGCAGATTGTGCGTGGGTGCCACCAAGCCCAAAGGCGAAGCTGGCGTTGATTGAATGTTCAATGCAGCGAGAGCCGAGCGGCAGGTTAAAAAAGGGTTGCAGTCTTTCTGAATCTCATCTTTTGTTTCAAGTGGCATTCAATAGTTGAATGTGTGATTTCAAATTTTTAAACGCAATTGCATGGGCATGTTGAGAACATTGGAGAAAACATGCAGATGGGTCACGCACAACACATCAGAAAGAGAGTGTCTTGTTGCCGTGGACCAAAGGCCGCAGCCAAAGAAATTTCCAGTTTAATTTCTGGCGAACTCCAAACTTGAGACAGAGTTCAATTTGCGTCACACATCAGGTGGGGACCTTTGGACTGAACTTGAGTTTAGGTGATGTCAACTCAATGTTTTCGCATCATTTCATGACGGCTTGATGAAATTTAATGCATGTGAGTTCATCCAAGTGTGCATTCTTTTGATACCTCTGATCTCCGTGCAAGCCATGACACTGATTGATAGCACTGCTTCGTTTGCGAAACGGTGCTCAGATATTGACGAGTCTGGAACTTTGCTGGAAGGGTTGAAAAATCAAGGTGTGAGATGTTTTTCAGCGTTGGCATTCACCATTGGAACACCTCAGACTGCACCATCGGATAGACAGTATGATGAGTTAGCAGCTAAGATTTTTGGAGCTGACCCCACTTTGGGGCAAGTGTCAAGTTTGAGACGTTTGCACTTTGAGGCAACAACTTTGATTGTGGCTTCACTGAACGAACAGGTCAAGTCAGACTCGGCAGATCCAGGTACTTTGGTCAAGAAGTTGCCGGCAGCTGAGAAACAGGCACGGCTAGAGAAGCAGCAAGCGCGGCTCTCAGGTTTGAAGTTGATTGGGGAACTAGCTCCAAGCCATCAGCTGCTGGATCTGGTGAATTCAATATTGGAAAGTGGAGCAATCATTTGGGTAGCTCCTTCCCGATGTTCGAAGAGAGATGATGAAATCCATGCCAATATCAAACCTGGCTCAACCACGGTACAGGTCGAGAACTCAACCTTGAAGTTGGCACAGGTACCCGTGACAACGACGGCAGACGTTGGCTCGGAACTAAAGCTTTGCTGGGCGTATCAACGCCGTGGATTAGCTTTTGACAACTGCAGGCTTTTAGACTGGCACATACATGAGGTTTGGGTACAGTATTTGTTGAGCGCTATGGCCCGTGATTACCCGGCAGGTTACAGCTCAGTGAGGAGTGAACAGGTGATCAAAGCAGATCGTGAACTATGGACGATCTTAGCACAGGAGTTCAAGGAATCATTGAAACCAACGAACGATGTGCCGGCCCTTAACCAGGCCTTCAAGGCACTGACGACGGACCCCCGGGTGACGATGTATTTGCTGCCAGTACCCTCCTCAGTGCCGAAAGTTTCAAATGCAACAACTGCAGGGCCTCCAAAGGTTCAGCCGGCTGCAAAGCAACAGCCAGGGCCAGGGATCAACAAAAAACGGAAGTTGACCAGGGCACAGAAAGGTTGCCCACAGGAACTCAAAGACTTCGACCTGAAGTTCAGCCAGGGCACTGTAGATGGCCCTATCTGCTGGGGTTACAATTTGAAAGCCGGTTGCCCCAATGAGACATCCAAAATGGATTCAGCCGTTGCAAACGTGGCTACCATGTTTGTGCCAATTGCCACAAGCCTGGTCACAGTGTTGTGACCTGCAGGTCTTTAAAATCGAAGGCTTGAAGGGAGGGCCCAGAATCTGCGCATAAGCGGATACGTTTGAATCATTCTGACAATTCATGCGATTCTATAATGGATTCCAATGCAGATCAAGGGCCACAGGTTTTTGCAGATTTTCCAGCGGCGCAGCACAAGGCAAAACCGCAACAAGCGTCGCACCAATTTTCAGGTTTGGGACTGCAGGATTTGCTTGTGGTTGAAATATGTGCAGGCAGTGCACGGCTTACAAAAACGGTGAGGGCAAAGGGCATGCGAGGCTTAGCAATTGACAAGACAAAAAGCAGAGGTTGTGGAACTGAAATCATGGTGCTGGACTTGACTTTAGAGCAGGACTTGCGAATTTTGTTGCAACTGTTGAGATCAGAGTCAAAATGTATTGCACTGGTTTTTATTTCACCTCCATGTGGCACCGCAAGCAAGGCTAGAGAGCGTCCCATCAAAGCCTCTTTGCTGTTTGGTCAAAAACAACCTGAACCCCTTCGAACTTCAGGAAAACCTGACCAAAAGGACATGTTGTCAGGCTTGGACAAGGTCAAGACTGAGTTGGCCAACCAGCTGTATGAGGCAGTCACTGCTATCGTGTTGGAGTGCGATAAGCTTGGGTTATGGGTTATGGTTGAGAACCCAAGAAACAGTTTATATTGGGACACAAGCTTTGCAAGAAGGTACATACAAGCAATAGAGACCTTTTGGATCGACTTTCACAACTGTGCGCATGGAGGACAACGAGACAAGTTGACCCGCCTTTGGTCAAATAGGTCTTGGGGCAAAACGTTGGAACTGTTTTGTGACAAAAGGCATTCTCATGCGTCTTGGAAGCCAAAAATCGTCAATGGAAGGTTATCCTTCCCTACTGCAGAAGAGGCAGCGTACCCTTGGTTATTTTGCGAGCGTGTTGTGCACCTGGTGGAACAACTTGCAGTTGAAAATGGATGCGACGTTCATCATAACCTGCATGAGCAAGTTGGAGCGAAGCACCTAACAAATTTTCAAGGATATGTTTTTGATGCACTGCCACGCTCTTCCACTCTTAAACCGTTGGTTGCAGAATTTGGCCGCTACATCACATTGGCGGTAAACCCTCAGAACCCAGGTTTCCTTGAGTCAATTTTGAAAAAGTTGCCCAAGGGGTCAAAAATTGTTTCTCGACAGCTCTTACCTTGGGAGAATTTTCGGGTCGAGATGGCTGACAAGATAGAATTGGAAAGCTGGCCTGATAAAGGAGCCGACGGTCCAGAGAACGATCAAAAAGCGGTGGTGGAACTATGCAGGTATGGCATTCCTTCTGAACCTCATGAGTTTGTGCAAAGAGCTTTGAAGGCAGGACATCCAAAAGATTTGATGGGTCAGGTAAGCCAGCTTTTGCAGGAAACAATTACCAGCAATTTTCACCGTCCACCTCACTTGTTGGCAAAGGAAAGGGTTGACTTTGTTAAGAAATACTCAGCCTTGGCAATGGAGCTGAAAGCGGAAGAGCTGAAGCTGAGGTATCAAATGCCTGACCACATAAAGAAGTTGATGCAAGGGAAACGCCTGGCGTTGTGGGGAAAAATGCTGACTGACTTAAATTACCCCGACACAGAGCTCATCAGTGACATGGTGCGTGGTTTTCCATTGAGCGGGTGGATGCCTACAAGTGGCGTTTTTCCACATGGTGTCAGACAGCCCACGTTAACGGTGGAGGCGCTTCTGGAAAGCTTGGAATCGTTCAATTTCAAAGTTAAGCAACAGATGGACATGAGACAAGATGAGACCCTGGAAAGGGATACCTGGGACGAGACGGTGAAGGAGTTGGACAAGGGCTGGATCTGGTTGGATCCTTGCCAGGACTGGGATGGTAAATGTGTGGCAAGGAGGTTCGGAATCCACCAAGGTGGAAAGACAAGGGTTATAGACGATTGTTCAGTCTGCGGCCTCAATCAGACGGTTGGTTTGCAAGAGCGTTTTGTTTTGCAGGCGGTTGATCAGATGTGTACAATGTTGTGCTGGAGTCTGAAGCAGGCAATGCCAGGGCAACACCCCCCAGTTGTTGGGAGGACTTTTGACTTAAAGTCCGCATACAAGCAGTTTGGGTTGCAGAGATCTGATCAGGATTGCAACAGTTGATCCCACTAAGGGAAAGCCTATTCTTTGTGGACTCAATGCTCTCCCCTTCGGAGGGGTTGGATCTGTGGCGGGGTTTTTACGAGTTTCTCTGGCCACTTGGTTTGTGGGTGTAGCAGGTTTGAAGTTGTGCTGGACGGGGTACTTTGACGATTTCTCCACCCTCTCCAGACCCGAGTTGAAAAACAATACAGCCTGGGCGGTGGACAGCTTGTTTGGCCTCCTTGGTTTGGACTACGCCCGCGAGGGTGCTAAGGCACCGGAATTCTCTGCAGTCTTTAAGATGCTGGGAGTGCAGGTGGATACTTCTGGGGTTCAGCAGGGCCAAATATCAGTGGGCCACACAGATGAAAGGAAGCTCGAGTTGGGCCAGGCTTTGGAAGAGACACTTTCAAACAAGAAGTTATCCACAAAGATGGCAGAGCGACTCCGAGGGCGTATGGTCTTTTACGAGTGTTTTGCAGCGGGTCGCACAACAAACTTGCTTCTGAAGAATTTTGGAAACTTGTGCAGGTCTCAGAGGTTTGTCGAGGACCTCACTGAGGATGAATGTGACCTCATCCTCGCCTTAAGGCATAGAGTCGAGAGAGCGGAACCAATTGTGATTTCTCCAAAACTTCTGGACACATGGTTTGTACTTACAGATGGTGCTTGTGAGACAAGTGAAACTGGAGGAAAGCTTGGAGGAGTGGGTGGCGTTTTGGTTTCAGCGAACGGGGCCTACCTACAACACTTTGGCATGCAAGTACCAGAAGACTGGATGCAGGTCCTCCTTCAACACTCGGAGCATCCGGTCCATGAGCTTGAAGTGTTGCCCGTCCTCATCTCCTTTCATGTCTGGTCTCATTTCTTGCGTGGATCACAGGTACTTCACTATACAGACAACGATTCCTGTCGTTTTGCTTTGATGAAAGGGGCCGGTGAGACCTTTGTAGCCAGACGCCTCGTCGCCTCAATCATGGACCGTGAGTATGCCCTTCAAACCAAGTCTTGGTACGGCCGTGTACCGAGCCACAGCAATCCCTCAGATGATCCTAGCCGTGGATCTTTCGATGCCCTGGTTGCGAGAGGTAGCCAAATGATTGGCATCCCGTGGTGCGAGTTGTTGTCTTGCCTACCATCCCAAATGGGGGAGAGGACGGGGTAATGCGACAACAGCCCCGTGGTGTGAAAATGAGGGAGTCCGATTCACATGTCAGCATGCTTGAATTTGAATTTCAGTGATATGACATTTGGGTGCTGTGTGTTTCATGTCTTTTTGGGCAGTGATGTTTCCGTTTGATTTGGCGATTCGACGACGGCGTACGGCGATGCGTATTGATATCATATGTGTATATGGTTAGGTATACGCTGTATGATATCTCCCTGATATGTACCCAGTTACATAATATTATGTTATGGGTATCTAGTGCGTTGGCAGGCGTGGAGGTTTTGTGTGGCAGGTTGGCTGCCTTGTCCTAGTAAAATAAGGGTGCCCTCCGTTGAGGTACGAAAAAGGATAAACCTTTATTTTACATGGACTTCTGTTTTTACTTTGGGACTTGGGTTACAAAGTAAAACTGCAGCCTTCAACCTGCCCTTAAATATTTCAACAAAACCTTCTAAATGCCAAGCTCCTTTTTAAACAAGAACAGTGAAGAACTGTTTCCTGTGTCGAAAAGAAACTGTTTGTGAAACAAACAATCTGTGTGGGATGCAAAACAGTGGCGGCTACTTGGAAACTCAACTACAAACAAGTGGTAACTGATTCTTTGTTTGTGGTGGCCTTTTTGGTTTCAAGTTTGTTGGGTGCGTGTTTTGCCAATGGTTGGCGAAATTTCGACCCTCCCCGCGTTGCTCCCACCCATTTCGACAACTATTTCCCACGAAGAGGATAACATCCATTCGTGATACTTGTAACGAAGAGGATCACATCCATTCGTTTAGCCTACCCCTACCGTCCGAGGACGGGGTAATGCGACAACAGCCCCGTGGTGTGAAAATGAGGGAGTCCGATTCACATGTCAGCATGCTTGAATTTGAATTTCAGTGATATGACATTTGGGTGCTGTGTGTTTCATGTCTTTTTGGGCAGTGATGTTTCCGTTTGATTTGGCGATTCGACGACGGCGTACGGCGATGCGTATTGATATCATATGTGTATATGGTTAGGTATACGCTGTATGATATCTCCCTGATATGTACCCAGTTACATAATATTATGTTATGGGTATCTAGTGCGTTGGCAGGCGTGGAGGTTTTGTGTGGCAGGTTGGCTGCCTTGTCCTAGTAAAATAAAGGTCCCATACCAGTTCACTTTTGTGGCCCCCAACCAATGGCGGCTATTTGTATGCATTAATTAGTTAATTTACCGGTTCTATGCAACATGCAACTGAACGTGTTGAACGACCTGGCGAAAGCCAAGAGGCGTTGGACGGAAAAAAACTTCGTCTGTGCGGCGGGTGTGGCTGCGGTCGGTTTGCCTTTTTTTTTTGCGGCATTGTAACGGTGGCTTCAAGCTGCTTTGGGTGTGCTTGTGTGTGCGTAGTTATGGGTGTTTTGGAATCTGTGCTTGCAGATCGCATTGGAATGGCTGCGTCAAGGTTGCTTGCCGCCGCGGCTGCATGCGTAATACTATTGTCTTTTGCAGCTGAAGATTGTAAATCGTATTGGAGTGGCTGCATCCAGGCTGCGATAGTCATTTGTCAGCAGATTTTCGCAATTTTGGCGCTAATAATTTTCCTTTTAAAATTCCTTTAAAAAATGCTTCAAAATCGTCTTTTTTCTGCTTTGGCGTCGAGATCCGGTTTGGGAGCTGCTTTCCTGTGTGGAAACGTTTGTGTGTAAACGCTTGCCATGTGTAAAAGCACTGCAAGTGCTGTGTGTAAGTGTTCTGTGTCTAAACTTGCTGTGTGTGAAAGCTTGCTGTGTGTAAAAGATTTTGCGTGTAAAAGTTTGCTGTGTAAAAGCTCATCTGTGCATGTGTTAAAAGTGTCTCTGTGTAAAAGTTTTTTTTTTGGTGTGTGTAAACGCTTGCCATGTGTGAAAGCACTGTGTGTAAGTGTTCTGTGTGTAAACGCTTGCCATGTGTAAAAGCACTGTGTGCAAGTCCTGTCTGTAAACGCTTGCTGTGTGAAAGCTTGCTGTGTGTAAAAGTTTTGTGTGTAAAAGTTTGCTGTGTGTAAAAGCTTCTCTGTGTAAAAGTTTCTGTGTGTGTGTGTGCGTGTGTGTGTACCATCTGAATAGATGTAAAACTTCTAATTTGCAGGGGGTCACCGGGGTCCCGTGGGGGTCGGTGACCAACGAAGACACCTCCCCGGGACCCGTGTAAACGTACCTGCAGGACTCCGGTGGTGCACCTGGGCGCAATTATAAGTCGCAGCTGGTGGCCACCGGAGTCCTATATATATATATATTTTTTTTTCATCTCTCCTGTTAGGTTTTACTGGGTTGTCTTTGCACGTCCGATGCATTCCACATCAATAATTCGATAAGACGTTTCTGAGCAAGTGTGTCATTCCTGCTGTACACGTCAAGTTGGCAGGAACCCTTCGGGGAAAGCCTTTCCAGGCTAACCATTGACAGTAAAACGATGTCTGAATTTACACTTTTGAATTAGTAATTCGTTTAAGTAAAGTGAACTGCTGGCCTTTTTTCGCTTTTCACCCTGTCGTTGTCGTTTGGTTGAACAACTGGCCGCCGTGGGGCTTCAATTTTTTTCAGTGGACTTCTCGCTGCATAGCCTGAAGCTGCGACAACCTTCTTTTTCAACGTTGCTCAAGAGAGTACGGAACTCGACTGTTGACACATGACACGACACCATGTGGAGGCGTCAGGACATGCTTTAGGTGTGGTTTTTCTTTCTTTTGATGGTCGTTGGTGAGGTTCAATTGTGCACGTAATTCAGGGGTTGAACACGTAAGCCGTCCAGAGGGTTGTGACTTGAAAGCCGAGGGCCTTTGAGCCTTATCACGAATACTGCATGAGTTGTGGTTGCATCATTTTTCTAACTAGTCCCCATGGGTCCCCTTTCTCATGTGTTTCTGCGTTCTCCTCCCTTCAGGTAGGGTGGGTCCTGCGCGTGCCGAGGTAGGCTTAGGTTTTGCTTTGTTAGGTTGGTTCAGGCGCTTCCGTCCTCCCCCTCCTCCGCTGGTCTGGTTGCGTGTCCGTCGGCCTTCGCTTTTCTTTTTCCTTGCCTTTTCAGGGTTTTGCCCGTTTCGGGCTAGGTGTGTTGTGTTGGTGTTTGCTCTTTCCCTCTTCTTTTGCGTTCCCCTCTTCGCGTCCTGGTTAAGTAACTTTCATTCCATCTTCACCTTCATTTCATTTTCATCCTCATCTCATCCGCCCCGCTGTGGCGGGGCGTGTGTGTGTACCATCTGAATAGATGTAAAACTTCTAATTTGCAGGGGGTCACCGGGGTCCCGAGGGGGTCGGTGACCAACGAAGACACCTCCCCGGGACCCGTGTAAACGTACCTGCAGGACTCCGGTGGTGCACCTGGGCGCAATTATAAGTCGCAGCTGGTGGCCACCGGAGTCCTATATATATATATATTTTTTTTTTCATCTCTCCTGTTAGGTTTTACTGGGTTGTCTTTGCACGTCCGATGCATTCCACATCAATAATTCGATAAGACGTTTCTGAGCAAGTGTGTGTAAGCGCTTGCCATGTGTAAAAAGCACTGTGTGTAAGTGTTCTGTGTGTAAATGCTTGCTGTGTGTGAAAGCTTGCTGTGTGTAAAAGCTTCTCTGTGGAGTGAAGAAGTGTGGGGAGTGTGAAGAAAGCAATGAGAAGTGTGAAGTGTGGACTGTGACGTGTAAAGTGTTAAGTATGAAGTGTGGAGTCTGAAGAAAGCAGTGAGAAGTGTGAAGCGTGGAGTGTAAAGTGTGGAGTGTGAAGTGTGGAGTGAGAAGTGAGAAGTGTGAAGTGTGGAGTGTGAAGTTTGGAGTGCGAAGAGTGCAGTGTGAAGTGTGAAGTGTGGAGTGCGAAGAATGCAGTGTGAAGTGTGAAGTGTGGAGTGTGAAGTGCGAAGTGGAGCTTCACATGTGACATGTGAAGCAGGACACAACTTTCGCAGAGTACACGCACGCACGGGCTTGGCTGGTGCACCGCGCATGCAAGTTCTATAGATGAGAAAGGTCTTATATCTTTAAGGCAACTTCCGCCCCGCCTCGTGCGGGTACTACTGGTAATAGTAGTAGTAGTAGTAGTAGTAGTAGTAGTAGTAGTAGTAGTAGTAGTAGTAGTAGTAGTAGTAGTAGTAGTAGTAGGCGTAGTAGTAGTAGTAGTAGTAGTAGTAGTAGTAGTAGTAGCGTCGTAGTAGTAGTAGCAGTAGTAGTAGTAGTAGCAGTAGTAGTAGCAGTAGCAGTAGCAGTAGCAGTAGCAGTAGCAGTAGCAGTAGTAGTAGTAGTAGCAGTAGTAGTAAAAAAAACGATGCATATGAGAACAAAGGACGTAGGAGCAGCCAGCAAGGGGAGCCTGTTAAGCAAGGGGAATCTGTTAAAAAAAGCGGGTGCGGGGGTGCAGGGGGGAGGGCGCAGCGCCTCCCCCTGCAATGAGGACCAAGAAAAGTAAAAGTAGTAGTAGTAGTAGTAGTGGTGGTGGTGGTGGTGGTAGTAGTAGTGGTGGTAGTAGTAGTAGTAGAAGTAGTCGTAGTAGTGGTAGTAGTGGTAGTAGTGGTAGTAGTGGTAGTAGTGGTAGTAGTAGTAGTAGTGGTGGTGGTGGTGGTGGTAGTAGTAGTAGTGGTGGTAGTAGTAGTAGTAGTAGTAGTAGTCGTAGTAGTGGTAGTAGTAGTAGTAGTCGTCGTCGTCGTCGTCGTCCTCATCGTCGTTGTCGTCGTCGGTCGTAGTAGTAGTAGTCGTCGTCGTCGTAGTTTCAGTAAGCTACCCCTTGAAGCTCCCCTTGAAGCCCCCCTTGAAGCCCCCCCTTTAAGCCCTCTTAAGCCACCCCCTTAAGCTCCCCCTTAAGCCCCCCTTAAGCCCCCCCTAAACGGCTTCCACGCTTCAAGGGGGGGGGGAGGGGGGGCACCCTTCGTGACCCCTTAAGCCCCCCCTTAACCCCCCCCTTAAGCTTCCCTTCAAGTCCCCTTCGACGAAGGGGTGGGCCCGCCCTCGTCGCTCAACATCATGGTGGAGAAGTTCAACCTGAACAAGTACGACCTGGACAAGGAGAAGCAGTCGTGGACGACAACACGCCTCTTGCAGCACTACAAGGAACAGAAAGATTAAAATTTTATATTCAGATCAACCTCAAGGAGTTCACTCTACTTTGCCAATCCACGAGCAGGAATCCAGCATCTACAAGACCGACAAGCTCTACACCTGAGGCTTCACCCACCTTAAGAAGCTCAAACCTACACCTGTGAAGAAGCTCAAACTACGACAGATTGAGGAGGAGGTTGAAGAGAAGATCAGAAAAATCTCATTTGGAGGAGAATATTACTACACTGTGGATGAAGACATGCCTGAAGTCGAGGAGGAGATCCATGTCTCTAGTTGGAGCGACTGCCAACAACAGTTCCCCTGATATGCCCCAGTGCTTGTGTGCATGGACTTCCAGGACGCATTTCTTCAAGTACCCCAAGAAGAACCTCTACGACTGCGATTTGGAGGCTCAGAGCATATTGTTCTAAGGAACATCCCTGGTTAGCCTGTTGGTGCTCGGGCTTGGTTTGACCATGTGTCCAAGCATTTCCAGGACGAGTTTGGGCTGGAGTTCTGCCCACTCACCCCATCCCTCCCCAAGAACCCAAAGATGACAGCACTTATCCATGTGGATGACATGATGATCTTTGGTGGAAAGGACTACGTGCTGAACCACTTCTTGCCAAAGGTGAAAGAGATGCTCAACATCAGCGTCAACATCGTGGAGAAGCCTGGTGACAAGATTTCCTTTCTGATGCGATCATACTTGCGTGTGAGTGATGGCTTGGTGGTTATGCCTGGTAGCTACATCAACAACATGTTGGAGCTGTACGAGTTGAACTTTGGCCCAGTACAAGCTCAGAAAGTTCCAGCTGATGGATCCATACGAGTAGAAGATGGATCACAGGAGTTGGATGCCAGAACCTCAAGCATTTACAGGTCTCTCATTGGCATGCTCGTCTACGTTTCTCAGGAGAGAATGGATGTTGGCTTTGTGACAAAGGAGTTGGCGTCAAAGATGGCGAAACCAACAGCAGTCGCGTTGGCACGATTGAAGAAGCTGCTGGGCTACCTCAAGGAGCAGACTATGCGTGCAAGCTTACGATTCGTGAGCCTGGTCTTGGATTGGTTGTCCATAGCAACCACGAGCTGAACCTGGTATCCTGTTCCGACAGTGACTGGTCAGGAAGCAAGGTGCACAGAAGATCAGCTTCGTCAGCAGTTCACGTGTTGAATGGGAACGTGCTCTTCCCAACTTCGCGGACGCAACGTGTCATTTCGCTGTCAAGTGCCGAAGCAGAGCTACATTCACTGGTTTCCGCTGCAGCTGATGGAATTTACATTCGGGAGCGCCTGACGTTCTTCACGGGTCTCTACGTCAAACACTATGTGCTGGCGGACAATGTGGCTGCGAAGACTATTGCTGTCAAGCGTGGATGCGGCCGCATCCGGCATCTCAACGGAAAGCTGCCTTTGGCTCAACAGAAGACCCACAATGGAGACCTGGAGGTGATTCAGGTCAGTACAACCATCAACGTGGCGGACGCTGGTACAAAAGCTCTTACCTCAGCAAGGCTCAATGGCCTACTCCACAAATTTGGTGTAGTACAAGGAGAAAGCTTTGAGAGCGTGGGAGAATTGGAGCAGGAACAAATGACAGAGAAGATTGAGCATGTTGGGACTCCTCCTGAAAGGAGGATACAAACCTTATTCAAATAAAGGAAAAATTTTTGGCTTTGCCAAAAATTAGCAGCTCTGTGTTTTGCAATTTCTGTCTGCAGATCACTACAACGCGCACTCTTTGAGTGGTGGTGTTTTATTTATTATTTTATTTCAGTTCATTTCATGTTGAACTGTTTTCTCATACATGTGTGAACATGTAATCTCATTTGAGGTTTATATCCTCAACATCTTGGTTTAAGGGAGGGTGAGGTGGGAACCTTCGTGTTTTCCAGAGCAGCTGCGTTTTCCTAAATGAATAAGACAATTCTACGCTTGTGTCTTCTAAGAGAACTCCCATGGACAACAAGTTCTGCCATTACGGATGATAACCTGGACTATCGGATGTGCTATGCGGAGGACACTACATCACTGAGTACCTGGAATTTCTCGGTGGAATTTCTCGGGCTTTGCATTTGCAGCAGCGCTCGCAATCAGTGCAGTGATCTTCATGGTGCTCTACATTGTCTACAAGGTCTACAAGCTGTTTAAGGACATGAAGGGCAAGATGGCTGAAGCTGAGGAGAACATGAAGTCACTTCGAGAGGAGGTGCATGGCATGCACTCGAGACAGGACAGTTTGACTGCCAAGGTGGATCAAATGTACGAAGTTAGCACAGAGTTTTTCAACGAGCTGGACGATGGAGTCAAGCAGCAACAGCAGTTGACTGGACACCCATGGATGGGTTTTGCCCGAGTTGGAGGATGGATCTCAAACACAAGGAGATTCGTGGATCCAGAAGAACAGCGAAATCTAACGCACCTGAACAACGAGAACATGGACGAACTATGAGCAAAAACAAGGTGCGCGAAGCCTGAGGAGTAGATCCAGCAGACGCTCAACACCGACGAGGAGGTCATTAGCAGAAGATGGTGAAGGTCCATCACCCATTCTGGAGTCACCGACTGAGTATGGTCCTCCTCAGACCACTTCAAAGCCTGAACCCCGTGGACTACCAGAAGAAGTGCATCCAAAAGGACATCGGCCTGATGAAGAAGTTGGACCGGTGGTTGAACATATCCAAGAACTTCAAGAGCAAACCAACCGCATGCAGGCTTTGCTACGCGAGCTTCGGGAGCAGCAAGAAAATGCTGCTATGGTTGGTGATGAGATCGAAGCTGAAGGAAATGGCACAGAGATCACAAGGATCGAAACTTTAATGCTTTCACTCCCCCGACCGAACTGGTCATAGGGAAAGGCAAGACTTCAGTCGGAATCAAAGCGACAAGTGCTTTGAATCCGAAGGAGGAGTGCGAACAATTGCATTCCACACTTATGTCAGTCTTGTGCATGTGCAGGCCATGTCATGAAGTGACCCCTGCACAAGGATGACACGCACAATCGAATATGTGCCAATAGCCCCTTTGGATGAGGAAAAGACCGATTTGCTTCGCAGTTTGCGATTTACACTTCTCTGATGTTGATCGATTTTCTGATTCTGATGTCCAACATTTGTGTTCGTGCATGTCGACATTTTTACGTCTGGCTGGTTATAGATTTGATAGGCTGTATTGGAGTTGTAAACGTTCAAAAACCCAATGTGGGAGTCACGACTGCTAACATCCACGTCCTTGAAACCAGCCACTTGCTTCATGATGTCCCGAACAATGCCGTTTGCTTCCCCAGCGGTGCGTCCACGAAACCACCAATGACAACCATACATTTGTAAACTCGTTCTGGTTCGATTGGAGTTGCTGATTGCTTCACCATTTGGCTTTCAATCTTTGCAAGTCGATGGGGCAAACTGTCGTAATCAAAGGTTTGTTCGAACTTTCGCACACATTTTGCAATTGTTGGCGTTTTGTCATTGTTCGACAAAGTCTGTGCGAAGATCCCTTACCAAATATCCAATGTTTGATGTGATACGTGGTTCCATGTCTTAAGCAGTTGGCTAGTTTTCCCTGCATCATTATTCGCAACGCCTGAACGGTCGCAGCGGTCATTTCTACCTCGGTGATTTTAAAATTCCAGGGAAAGGACGTGCGGCGCCATACTCGGTTGCGAAACTATTTCTTGCGTTGGAACCTTTGAACGTACAAGTGCGGAAAAGGGAACTTAGCTGGGGCGGCACGTCTGTTGAAGGATACTGAGGTGTTCCAAAAGTGAACCCAATGAAAACAAATATATCATTTGGACCCAAGAAGGAAAAAATTGTTTGATTTTGATTTTTCACTACCATTTCTTATGGATTTTCGGAATTTTTACACCTTCCCAATGTCCAAATGGCCCGCCCCCTTCAAAGGGTACCCTGGGTTTTGGATTTTCGGTTCGTTTTTTTTTCGCGGATCCCGTTCGCTTGATGCCGGTCAGGCAGCATGTCCCCTGCCAAAATCCCATCAGGCAGCCGGAAAAACCGAGAAACTGCAGGCAGACAAAGGCGCGGAAACAAAACAAAACATCGCCAATCAATATCACGCAGCGCTGCGACGTGAGACACCCCAACCAATTTCTATACATTTTTCGAAAAAAATGCTGCCAAAAACCAGGTGCTGCAATGAAACCGTGCCAAACCATACCGCCACGACAAGCAGCCACCACCGTGGAAACAACAAACATGCCGGGACTGGGCAGTGTTGTTCCGGAATAGAAGTGGTGCGCAAAGTTGTCACAACAGGTTCGGGGCTGCGGTTGTATCTTCATTTAAGGAGCAGTGCGTGCACTGAGGTTGTGTTAACTTAATTTCGGGATTCCAAAACAATGGCAACTGCAGGCTTACTGTCTACAAACGTCAAACAACTAAACATGACATGCCAGAGATTTGAAATAGGTTTGTCAATCTGATTTCGGAATCCCAACCCGACGACGGACGAGTTGCGATCCGGAATAAAAAAAATCCAAAAACATGCGCTTGCCCGGGTGTAAATGGAACCTTGGCGTTGGCCCACACTTTCATCAAAATTCAGGGCACAAACCTTGTAAAATATGAGAGCGGACTGTGAGCGTGCGTTTTTTTTAAGACATTGCAAGATGCCGGGTATCTTCATTTAAATGTCCGATGACACATGCCTCTAGGTCAAAACCCTCATACTGACGAGATGTCCATCAAATGTATGACTAAAAAATAATATGGATGGAATCGTACGCGGGGATCACTGGTAAAATGACTTGGCATAAGGAACACCATTCCTCCATGTATGCAACAACCTTTTGCAAACATTGGTGCGTTCTTTGAAAGATGTGGAGCATTACTTCCCAATTTCAAGGAGATTTCTCCTATGTATGTATTGAATGTTTTCAAAAACCATAGTATTCCTGTAGGAAAATGTTTTATGTTGTTTTGCAACTTTTAATCTATCCTTGAATTGCTACAGCATGGGTTTTGAAAAGGGTGCCATCTTGCTGATACATTGATTGAAAAATGTGTTCTACCTTTTAAAGTGCAGATTCGTGCTTGCAAAATGTGCAACATGATTGTAAGGAAATGTACCAAGAACCTACTGTAGATTCCATTGGTGATGCAAAAACCAGTTTAACAATATGTTTTTTGTTGTAAAGCAAGTATTGCACCATTTTGCATTATGGCCGCCTTTCAAAGAGTACAACCGTTCTATGGAAATGTTGTTTTGTTTTGAACAGGGTGCTATTCGACTTCAAAAAGGCCTTCAAAATCTGCAATATCCCGTCTTTGTAAACCAAGTAGAATATGGTTTTAAACATCGCAAAACAAATTGTAATAAATGATGCATCTTAATGCAAACTTATTCAAATATAATTGTGGCAATGTAAACAGGTGCTACATGCCTACCAACCGTTTAACCACTGCAGCTATGATCATGTTGGGTCTGAGGATCAAAATTGCACGTTCCAATTTTGAAATGTTCGGCCATGTCTTAGATAATAATTTTGGTTTCATGCTATATTTTTCGGACAAACATGTTGCAAAAATTGGCCTACAGGAATACTATGGTTTTTGAAAACATTCAATACATACATAGGAGAAATCTCCTTGAAATTGGGAAGTAATGCTCCACATCTTTCAAAGAACACACCAATGTTTGCAAATGGTTGTTGCATACATGGAGGAATGGTGTTCCTTATGCCAGGTCATTTTTCAAGTGATGTTTGCTGTTCATTTTCCTTCATTTTTTTGGGAAACAAACATATTGCATAAATTGTTTCTTGTTTAAAATGCACATGTCCAAAAAAACTATTGCATATGTTGAGGCAAACCCCTGTAGAAATGTAAAAACTGTACATTTTTAAGCAATGCTGCACTCTTTGGAGGGGGGTTTGCACTGGTTTGTTTTGATGTGTTTATTTAGTGTTCATGTTCGTTTTGGCTGAACCTATGTATCTGATGTATGACTAACACAGCGCGCAGCACAGGCAGGAGAAACCAACAAACCAAAAAATCAAAAAACAAACAAAGAAAAACAACAACATTCCTAACCCCAGGGAACCCAATCTTTGTTACCTTCATGAGTTTGTTTGTTTTTTTTCTTCCACCTTTTTACCCTTTGAAACAGATTGGCATAGGCCAACAGACATGCAGCAAATAAACAATTATTCTGCTAAGTCATTTGCGAGGAGAGTATTGCACGCTGGTGGTGCCCTGTTCTATAAAATATCCGGGATAAAATTACGTGATAAAATGTTTTCACAATGCGAATCAAAACTGGCGATTGGAAACTGCGCCATTTTTCGGATGAACAAATTTATATATATTTTGCGATCGGGAAACCACATGCATCTGCCACAGCCGCATGACCAAACAGGGTTTTAACGAATTCTGGTGTTGATGACGCTTTTGTCACCGTGGGAACTGTCATCAACAAGGCCATGGAATGGAATTGGACGTGTGGTTGGCAAACTTGAAGTAGGAGGTGTTCTACAGGATCGAGTTCGCGGCTTTGTTCAAATGCAATGTCTGCACATGGGTGTATTAGATGCATGTTTGAATTGGTTGCAGGCTCTTAGCGCGAACGGACTGGATACATCAAGGGTGCCTGGACTGTCCTATCCGACGTAGAGTGAGGGGAAAAAAATATTTGATCCAACTGTGGTTTGGTGTTTGCCATGCGAATGTGGAGGCGACGATTGCAAGCACATGGTTTTGATGTTGCCAGGTTGGAAATGTCAATAATCATTCGATATGAGGATGACTTGATTTTATTTGCGCGTCGTCCGAATAAGGGTAACTGGAATGATGGATTTGATTGAATAAATCGCATGCTTCGGACTTGGCTCAAACACTTCCATTAATTCAAAAACGACGACATTCGTACTGCAAAATTTCACCCTACTTCAAGTGGACGATGTACCCTTGGAAGTGTTACTTGGTGATGACGATGACGATGACGATGACGATGACGATGATGATGATGATGATGATGATGATGATGATGATGATGATGCTCACGGATACCTTGGAAAGATCCTGCATGGCAATTTGCGCAACCGTGGGAACGTGGAACTTCGTCATACGAACGAAAATTTGGTAGAAAAAATGTCACAAGCATGCGTGCATTCCGTTGAACAAACATACGTCCCCACAAGTTCGCATGTTCGGACTACAGCACCAATGGCCGAAACAGACCCGTTGAAAATGGATTCGCTGGAAACGACGCATGTTGCGCAGAGTTGTGGGACGGGTCGGGTTAAAAAAAAAAAAACTGGCAGACAAGAACGCGTCGCTTGAATGTCATTTTGAGGAATGTTAACTGTTAACCGTGTTAACCCAATCCAAGCAATGGATTTGTAGAGAGGTAGGTTGCGTTTGGCGATTTTTTTTAACGCACGCGTTGGGATGTGCCCAGCATTCCTGGCCCCAACTGGTTTTTGCGTTGGGGTCCTCCAAAAAAATGGGCGGATGGATTGTGAAACAAACAAGATCATGTTGTAAGCAAGGCCGGTCCCAAAGCAGATGGGAGGAGGAACCACCAAAAATTAGTAATTAACTAGCAGAGGGACATACCACGCACCACGGGGGAAAACGCATGCCAAGCAATCACACCAGATGCGGCGTTGAAACGCAGTGCCCAGGATGCTTGGTTACATGAAACTTTGACAATTTCCTTTTTGCATTGAACCTTTTTGTGCCAAACTTTTGAAAGATGCTACATAAAAATGAGCGCCCGTGCCGGAATTTTCATATGTGTGGTGCATCTGCCGTTTCAGGTTTATACATCCGCTCATTTTGGTTAAATATGTCACAACTTGGTCCCAACCAATGAACTGGTCACATCAAAGTTAATCCTTAATCCTTATGTCGGATTACGGATTATCGGCTTACGGTTTGTGTATAGTACTGTTTGTTGATGTTTGCATTTTGAGCTGGAGAACAAGCATCAGGTAACATGTCCACCATCAGTGACATCCAAGTTGATTACAGGCATTCGCTTGCAACTTCCGCATTTGTGCCGAAAGGGTGACGGCTCCAGGCAACTCGCAGAGTAGGTTTGACGTCATGGCGTTCTATGCTTGGTATGCTAGCAACAAGGACCAGTTTCAAAACCTTGGTGGTGCCAAAGGTGCCATGAAGGCTGCCAGCGAAGCTTGGAAGAAGGTGAGTCCTGAGGAGAAGGTCGAGTGGAAGGCCAAAGCTCTTGCTTGGGCTTGCGAAGAAAGCCGATGGCCAGGGACAGCAGCCAAATGAAGCCGCCCCACATGGAGAGGAACCTCAGCAGGCCGGTGATACGATTTGTTATGGAGGGAGGGAATGCTTAATTCATCGAAACAACATGCTTTCTCATCGCTGGATGCGAAGCATATCGGCACTGACAGGCCACTACTTTTGATTGGGTTTTAGCTTCTTCAGGTGCTTGAAAGAGCACGTTTCTAATCACCACTGCAGATTTTTTTGAAAGGTCATCCTGGAAGCTTGTGCGTGTTGATAGGACAGTAGTCTTGATTGGAACGGAGTCTTTGAAGCATTTGAAGCAGTCCATTTTCAATCACCACTGTTTGTAGTCTTGATTGCAACGGAGTCTTTGAAGCATTTGAAGCGGTCCATTTCCAATCAGCACTGCGGATCTTTGAAAAAGGGTTGTTGCATCTTCAGTCACCACTGCCTGACCCTTGAGAATGGCTTGCTTCCCGATGATCCGTGATAGGCTGGCATAGTAGTTATTGCATTTATGTCCGCTTCCTTTTCCCTTCCCCTTTCTCATCCTCTCCTCCCTCCGTTTTGCTTGCCGGTGCTCCGCTGTCCAAGGAAGGGTGCATGTGGTGAGGTGGGCCGACCTGGTGCTGTGCTCCTCTTCTCTTCTCGTCTTTCTCCAATCTTTCGTCTCTTTCCCTTTTCTTTGCCGCTGCTCCGCCGTCCGGGGAGGGGTGCGTGTGGTGAGGTGGCCCACGTCCCGACCTGGTGCTGTGCTTCTGTTCTCTTCTCGTCTTTCCTCCCTCTTTCGTTTCTTTCCCTTTTCTTCTCCGCTGGTGCGTGTGGTGAGGTGGCCCACGTCCCGACCTGGTGCTGTGCTTCTGTTTTCTTCTTGTCTTTCCTCCCTCTTTCGTCTTTTTCCCTTTTCTTTGCCGCTGCTCCGCCGTCCGGGGAGGGGTGCGTGTGGTGAGGTGGCCCACGTCCCGACCTGGTGCTGTGCTTCTGTTTTCTTGTCGTCTTTCCTCCTTCTTTCGTTTTTTTCCCTTTTCTTTGCCGCTGCCCCGCCGTCCGGGGAGGGGTGCGTGTGGTGAGGTGGGCCCACGTCCCGACCTGGTGCTGTGCTTCTGTTCTCTTCTCGTCTTTCCTCCCTCTTTCGTCTTTTTCCCTTTTCTTTGCCGCTGCTCCGCCGTCCGGGGAGGGGTGCGTGTGGTGAGGTGGCCCACGTCCCGACCTGGTGCTGTGCTTCTGTTCTCTTCTTGTCTTTCTTGACTCTGTCGTGTCTTTCCCCTTTTTTGGTCGCTGTCACTTTGAAGCGGTCCATTTTCAATCACCGCTAGTTGGTAGTCTTGATTGGAACGGAGTCGTTCAAGCATGTGAAGCGGTCCATTTTCAATCACCACTGTTTGTGGTAGTCTTGATTGCAACGGAGTGATTGAAGCATTTGAAGCAGTCAATCTTCAATCACCAGTGTTGGTAGTCTTGATTGGAACGGAGTTTTTGAAGCATGTGAAGCAGTCCATTTTCAATCACCACTGTTGGTAGTCTTGATTGGAACGGAGTCTTTGAAGCATTTGAAGCGGTCCATTTTCAATCACCACTGCTGGTAGTCTTGATTGGAACGGAGTGTTTGAAGCATTTGAAGCAGTCCATCTTCAATCACCAGTGTTGGTAGTTTTGATTGGAACGGAGTCTTTGAAGCATTTGAAGCAGTCCATTTTCAATCACCAATGTTGGTAGTCTTGATTGCAACGGAGTCTTTGAAGCGTTTGAAGCAGTTCATTTTCAATCACCACTGTTTGTGGTCGTCTTGATTGTAACGGAGTCTTTGAAGCATTTGAAGCAGTTCATTTTCAATCACCACTGTTGGTAGTCTTGATTGGAACGGAGTCCTTGAAGCATTTGAAGCAGTCCATTTTCAATCACCACTGTTGGTAGTCTTGATTGGAACGGAGTCTTTGAAGCATTTGAAGCAGTCCATTTTCAATCACCACAGCTGGTAGTCTTGATTGGAACGGAGCCTTCCAAGAATTTGAAGCCGTCCATCTTCAATCACCATTGTTCTCGGACATTGCACGAGCTTGGCTAGTTTACAAACATCTGCGCATAGACTTCTGAGTCCTGATTCCTTTTCGGGCTTTCTCTTTGTCGTGATATGGATGTCAGCTGTCGAAGTAGAGAATTATATACCTTATTTTGTCTTTGCGCGAGGCAGCTGCAGCTTCTTCGGCTAAGCCAGACTTGAAGCGTCCACCAAATGCTTTTCAGCTTTTCTACAAGGACCTTGGTTTGAAAGAGGGCAAAGCGAAGGAGCAATTAAAGGAAGCTTCCCGTCAGTGGAAGGAGTTGACGCCAGACCAGAAGGCACCTTTCCTGAAGCAGGCGAGGGCTTTGAAGGAAGATGTGCTGTCCAAACAGCAAGAGCTGGCCCAAGAGGAGGCCAAGAAACGGTCCTTAACTTTGACCTGGGAGCCCACTTACTTGTCAAAGGTGCAGTTCCAGGCGGCTCCGGGGGAGGACCGTCCGGGACCAACGCAGCAAGTTGAGGTGAAGAAGGAAGCAGGTGCAGATGTCATCGCAGCTTGTCTGCGTCTAGATTCGATATTCCATCCAGACCGGCAACCCTGTGACAGATTTGAAATTTGTTGGTATCACCGACTGTGTTGCAAGCATTTTGATGCAAACCTCACGTTTTAGCTGATACGTGTGCATGTTGCCGAACGAAAGAAATCACGAGCAGACATGTTTCCAAGCTGTAGTTGCATGCTTTTCCCCAGAGCCAGGATAGCACGTCCCCATTCACATGGTGGCCCTCTCAGGAAGCAGATGTTTGTGCGGATTGCGCCCTTCTGTACCACGTGGTTCATCCTCCGCTCCAATTCTGCCCCAAGTGCCACATGTCCACTACGCCGTGCAAGCCCAGACCTCAGCCTGGGACCGCCTTTATTTTTCATTGGAAGTGTTGTTAAACATGTGGCAGTGATGAGAATGGACGAGTTGCATCCTTGGCCGGTCATTTTTTTGTTGTTCAAGTGCCATTTTGGCCAGCATGAGTTTCACTCTTTTGGCAGCTTGGCAGCCGCTCTAGGCAGGTTGTCTGGCGACTTGTTGTGGCAATGACTGCAAACGCAACAGAGTTCATGAGGATGTCTGCTTACGACCTGATGCAAGAGGCCAAAAAGCGGAACATTCTCCACACTGGAAGTCGTGGTGTTCTAGCAGTTCGCTTAACTTTGTTTGAAGACCCAGGCATCTTGGCAGCCTGCCCTGCCTTGATGGCTAGGGTTGCAGCCCAAACCAGCTTGGAGCTTCCCAAGCCACCTCCTGTCACTGCAGAGCACGGTGTGCAAGCCGGTGAGTCGTGGGTGCAGGGGGTGGAAGAAGTTCCTGAAGCGGAGGCTATGTGCACTCCAGAGAAACAGAAGCCAGTGGCTTCGCCATCTTCGTCTTCACCTCCCAGCCAGAGTAGCGGGTCCAGACGCTACCAACTCCGGGAAGACTTGCAGAAAGCCAGCCCTGATGGATCCGGACAAGCAGAGGCAACATTCTGCGATGTCTGCGAACCTGCGCGAGCAGGTGCAGATTGCGTATGCCCCCAGAAGGTTAAAGACATGCGAAGATACAGTCTGTTTCATCTTGGAGATGTACAACATAGTTCCTCGCAATATCAGTAGTTTTTCTTGGCAAACGTTTCCGTTTTCCAAGCTGTTTCTGTCCGGTTTATGGTCTTGACAGCAGCTCCTCCGACATCCAGCCTTTGCCTGTTTTCCATGCATTTCCAAATTCAACGGCGGCTCAGGTTTTCTGCGTTTCAAGATTGAGAATGGCAAGCAGCTACTGGGCTGTTGGGTGTGCATGGCGTATGAAAAGAAGGGGCACAAGTTGCGAGGGAGACAAAGTTTGGGTCGATATCAGCTTCTTATCAGCAACAAGAACAACCACTCGAAGGAGCTATTAGACCAGCACGTGAGGCAGCCGGCAGGCGACCACTCTCTTGCCTTGCAATGCCTACGGCAAGAATATGGCGGAGAATCTGAGGAAGCCCCTGCTGTGAAGAAGCGCAGGACGGTCAGTCTTAGTCCTTTCGAAGACCACGCTATCTTCTTGGCATACACTTGCCTTCGGCTAGGGCTCACCGAAAAAGATTTTCATACCATGTCCCAGACTGCCTATTCTTTGGGTGCGCAGATTTCAGAAGCCCATTGGTCTTCTCGATTCTACAAAGAGGTTACCACAGCGGCTGCCACGAACCTCTGGGAGCGACTCGTGGCCAAGGTGAAGGGCAGCGATGTGCTTTCCATCTGTGCAGATGAGGCGTGCAAGAATGGGAACAGCTACTTTGTTCTCCGGGTCCACTACTTAACAGAGAAGCTGGAACTTTGGCACTTACTTAAATATGTGCTCACCAATTTAATGTCAAACCATTGCTCTTGATTCTGCAGCCCGGATCATTCCGGTGTTGCACATGAAGAAATCGCAGCTATACCATAGGCAACTCTGTGGACCAGCCCAAGCCACTTCCATGTCTCATATCATTTCCATTTATCATTTTATACCACCCAATACTTTTGTCAGTTGAACAATTAAGTCTCCCGACCTTGGTTTTTCCCTGTTGCTGTTGGATTCTTTGTGTTGCGGACAACAGACCATGCATGTACTTTTGACGTTCCAAGGAGCCGGAAAGTGCGTATTGGGAAGTCAGGCTGCTGCATCAAAAGAGTCACGATGGCTTATGCGAGCAGACTCTGAAGTCTTTCTGTCAGAGTGCTTTGACTCCTGAGGAGCTCAGCTCCAGACTGATCGCCTTTTGCGCCGATGGCGCCACTGTGTGTGGAACTCAACGCGGTGGAAAGCCATTAGCTGCCCCTTGTGCTGGTCCACGGGGGAACCTAGCGGAGAGCTTGTTGCGCTTCAAGCGCGGCTTCTCGACAGAGAGTTTGTTCACAGTGTGGTGTAGCTCGCATAGATGCGAGTTGGTGGCTAAGCGCATTGAGGACCACCCTGCTGCATTTCCTCTACTGCGCATTGTGCGCCGCTTATGCGCCCACATTAGCAGCAGTACCACTGCGCAAGGCCACATGGCCGCTTTGCACAAACTCTTAGAGGATGGATCCAGCCCGCACAAGCTATCATATGCTCCTCAAAGGTTCATTTCCCACGCCCAACCTGCTCGGGTCTTGATTGATTCCTTTGAATGCATTGCCAGCTACTTGCACGAGCTCGCGGGCAAGGATGGTGAACAAGGGGCATGGGCCAGGGCAATGAACGCCGATGTCAAGGAAATGCGATCGTGGCTGCTTGTGTCCATCATCGCAGATCTTTTGCTGATCCTGCGCAGATTAAATCTGCGTACGCAGAGGTCAGATGTCCGGGTGCTCCAAGTTGATCCATTGTTAGATGCTTGCCGAGAAGAGATTGAGGACTACATGAAGCCGGGTACCGGTGGTCTTGCTCGTGGCTTGAAAGAGGTGTTTCAGCCGCATTCCAGTGCAGCGGGTGCTGAGAGCAAGGTCATGAGTTTTTGCAAACGTGTGCACGTCAAGACTCTTGGAGTGCGCATCTTGTCCTGTACATTCAAGTTTGGGCGGCAGGGGGAATACGCTTTGCGCATCACCTACCAAACCTTGGATGAGTGCGTGGAGGCAGCCCGTGAAATCAAAGAGATTATCTTTCAGGATCTGGAAAGTCGATTTGCGCACACTGGTGTGGCCAAGTTTTTTTACGTCTTGAGCCCTTCCTACGAAGATCTTCCAGAGCAACCGTTTGATCGTGCTATGCATGGCTTGGCGAAGCACTTTGACATGGACGCCGGTGTGCTTGCTGAAGAGTTTCGGCATGTCCTACGCCTGAAAACCGCGCATTTGGCGCAACATCCGCAGAAGAAGACCTTGCCACCGCACCTCGACGCAGTTCAGTTTTGGAAATTTTGCATTCATTCATGTCTTTCTGGCGCACACACACACACATGTTTGCCGTTCTCATGCAGCATGTGCACGCTGGTATATGGCGATCTGAGGACAGGCGAAATAAAAAAAAACCAACATGTACATCAGATAGAATGCCAGATAGATTGTCCTAATATATGTGAGGTCAAATGGCAGATAGCATGTCACAATAAATATCAGCTGTCAGGATACATGTCACTGTGGGGATCACAAGGAGTGTTCTTGCCACTTTCCCATCCTACTTGAGGCACAGCTTCTGGCCTTCGCTGCTTTTGCAGATCAGGTCAACAACCCCTTGCTGCTATCGGGTCATTGCGGCATGCATCATCCTTTCCTACCAAAATACGGACGTGGAGCGAGACTTAGCCCTTCTGAAGCGTGCGCACGAGAGGTCGCAGGGCCAGTGCGGCGATGAAACCACGGACCACAGAGCCAGGATCCGGATAGAAGGGCCTGCTTGTTCCAAGGATCGAAATGGCCGCGTGGACGAGTTTCTCCAGAGTGTGGCTGAGGAGTGGGGGTCTGCAAAGAGACGGCAGGCAAACCCATGCGGAAGCAAGCCTGTAGGCCCCCAGGGCTCGATGCCGCAAAGGGCGCGTCTAAATGCTGCCGGCTCCAACCGAGAGATCATGAATGTTGAGGTTTCCGGAGAGCCAGCTCCGAACGAGGGTGGCGACCAGGAAATCAACCCAGAAGCCTTGTGTGCATTCCTCCGAGCATGAATGTTTACATGTTGGTAATACGAGGATTACCAGCGTCCGGGGCTATAGCCAAGGAGGTAGCCTGTGCAGCAGGGGGAAAAAGACATATGAACTGTGACCGTGGCTGGCCAGTGTGATTGTTCTGCGTGAGCATCTCATTGCATGTTCTCATGACCCAAAAATCCTTTTGAAGCCACAGAAACATTGGCAGACGCTCAAGTCATTCCATGATCTGCAAGAGATTTCATGCCAGGGATCTTGCATTTGCCTCTTCCAGCTGATTTGAGGTTTGACGTGAAGGAAAAGGTCTGGGTCGTGGATCCGAAGCTGTGCTCTAAGGCTTTCTACACTTTGGTATCCAAGGAATCTTGGATCCACTGTGCACATATTTTCTAACCAAGGAGTGGTCCCATCGAAGCAGTCTAATTATTTGACACCAGCCCCGAGGGAAACATAAATGGGAAGTATTGATTACGCCGAGGTATTCTTGACTCAAAATGCATTTGGTTTCCAATCACCAGTGGGCCAGTAAAATTGCCCTTTTCCATCCCACAGAAGAAGAAACAGGGCTGTAAGTGACTACCATGGGGTGAACCATGAGTTTTCCAATTGAGGAGTGTTCCCATCCAAGCATTCCAATCATTCTATGCTAGACCAACAGAGAAATAATCAGCACTATTGATTACGCCAAGGTACTTATAGAGATATGAAGGATGTGTTTTCCAATCACGTGTTCTGCCCCTGACATGCATGAATTCTGACCCTGGAGGGTTCCATAGGAGGCAGTATTGATTACGTTGGAGTATTTTGGAGACTTGAGCCACCCGTTTTCCGATCACCACTAAGCCAATCAAATTGTCCTATTCCACTCCCCGAAAGAAAAGAAAAAGGCTGTCCTCGAGTCCGCTGGGGTGAGGCATGTTTTCCAACCAAGGAGTGGTCCCATCGAAGCAGTCTAATTATTTGACACCAGCCCTGAGGGAAACATAAATGGGAAGTATTGATTACGCCGAGGTATTCTTGACTCAAAATGCATTTGGTTTCCAATCACCAGTGGGCCAGTAAAATTGCCCTTTTCCATCCCACAGAAGAAGAAACAGGGCTGTAAGTGACTACCATGGGGTGAACCATGAGTTTTCCAATTGAGGAGTGTTCCCATCCAAGCATTCCAATCATTCTATGCTAGACCAACAGAGAAATAATCAGCACTATTGATTACGCCAAGGTACTTATAGAGATATGAAGGATGTGTTTTCCAATCACGTGTTCTCCCCCTGACATGCATGAATTCTGACCCTGGAGGGTTCCATAGGAGGCAGTATTGATTACGTTGGAGTATTTTGGAGACTTGAGCCACCCGTTTTCCGATCACCACTAAGCCAATCAAATTGTCCTATTCCACTCCCCGAAAGAAAAGAAAAGGCTGTCCTCGAGTCCGCTGGGGTGAGGCATGTTTTCCAACCAAGGAGTGGTCCCATCGAAGCAGTCTAATTATTTGACACCAGCCCTGAGGGAAACATAAATGGGAAGTATTGATTACGCCGAGGTATTCTTGACTCAAAATGCATTTGGTTTCCAATCACCAGTGGGCCAGTAAAATTGCCCTTTTCCATCCCACAGAAGAAGAAACAGGGCTGTAAGTGACTACCATGGGGTGAACCATGAGTTTTCCAATTGAGGAGTGTTCCCATCCAAGCATTCCAATCATTCTATGCTAGACCAACAGAGAAATAATCAGCACTATTGATTACGCCAAGGTACTTATAGAGATATGAAGGATGTGTTTTCCAATCACCAGTTGTGCCATCAGCGTGTGCCACCACCAGAATATATCGTGTTTCTATCACCAGTGAACCAATCAAGCTGTGCTTTTGATATGCAATGTGGAGTGGTGCAGAATGAATTGTTGGCTTTCCCATCGCCGCCGCTCGGCCGAGGAGGCCCGGGATCTTGCGCTTAGTGTGGCAGAAGGTGTCAAGCCCAAGGACATCCGAGAGGTGTATTGGATTCACTTAGGGGATGGAAGGAGAAACCACCTCCAATTCTTTCAAACTGACCGTGAGCCGATCTCTTTGTTTGATTTGTTGTTTAGCCATCCGGCCAGCATGGAAGTAATTCTGTAAGATCCTTCGCATGTCTGGATAAGCTTCTTTCATGTCTACAATGAGGTATATTCCCCGAAACTGTTCGCGCTGTTGTGTGTGACGGTAAATTGGTCGCATTGCTCCCAGTGGTCTGGTGTTTGCTTTTGGCAAGGCAGTGCGTATCACGGTGGAGTCCGCTGACTTGCCCCAGTCGATTCGCTTTGCCAAAGGGTGCTACCCGGTCTTGTGCTTCGCACTGGAGCAGATGTTGACGGTGTACTTTCACCGCGGTGTCCTGTGCCAAAGGCACGCCAAGCGCAAGCAGCTCAAGCCTGAAGATGTGAAGCTTGGAGAAGTTCTGAGCAATCCTGAGCAGACCTTGAAAAGTTTGCAGGACGAACAGCAGCAGCAAAAAGCAGCAGCCGAAGGCTCTGAGTTGCTGGCAAGGGCTAAGAAGCGCAAATTGGTAAAGGCCAACTCTGCGCCCAAAACTCCAGAACCTCACTCGCCCCGCACACCCAAGGTGCGTGCGGCAGAAATGCCAATGGAAGCGGTGCCACCGGCAGATGTGCCAGTGGATTTGGTGCCAGTGGCAGATGTGCCAGTGGCGTGAGCTCACATACTTTTTGGGGGAAATGTCTCAAGCGAAGACAACTTGAGCAAACGCAGGGGACTAGAAAACCAGCGCAGAGAAGAAAGGGCACCTGAAAGACCAGTTTGGGACTATGTGTTTTCCACCCGTCAGAATGTGCAGAACCCTCGCTGTTTTCTTGTTTTTTGACATGACCCACATTTTCGGATTACGGATTAAAACGGTTTATGGAGATGATACGGATTGGACTGTTTGCGGATTAGTATTGGCGGTTTGCTGTTTCGATGTGTGCAGATGAATTCTAGGAAAATTGTACTTTCAAGGACTTAGGCGCAAGGGTGTGTCACGAAACTGGGAGAGTCTCATGTCGGCTGAAGAATGGTATTTGGATATGATATGCTTGCTTCCATGTCGTTTGCTGACCTCAAAGTGGCTCTTCCGGCGGTTCCCTCCGGCGTTCTCTTTTCTTTGCAGCATCATGCTTCCGAATGGAATGCCGATGCTGGGACCTCAGGCTTTAAGTGCTCGCCTTCCGATGCAGTGAATTAAAGAGAGGCGTTCAGAAGAGCATATACGGATTTTGTTACTCCCGTTGTATGCACGTTAGACACAGGCAGGGACTGATCCAGTGATAGCTATCTACAGCAATATGGCCATGTTTTCCATTCATCAGGATCAACATTCTTCCTTTGGAAAACGATACCTCTGAATAGTCTGAGTTAAGCAAGTGATTGCTTTAGGACGTGCGTGGCCTCAACTCTCATAATGGGCGTATGCAGTTTTACTTGCACATTGTAGCGGTATCTTGCGTGTTCATGTCCGTCTTCCACTGCGCACGAGAAGAGAGCTTTCGATGTTCCATGTTTGGCCCAGGCAGACCGAAGCAGCCAGCGAGGCAGCTGTCTTGGGCTCAGCACGTTCGCGGGTTTTGAAGTCTAGCTTGCACATTTCGACAGGAGCCTCTAAACTCTAGATTCTCCATTTGCTTTCGCCGTGTAAGAGATGTAAGGTCTTGATGTTCCGTGTTCACGTCAGGCAGCACCTCCTGCTTCTCCAGCGAGCTACCCTGTCCATGCCTTATTGCCCTGGACACGTTACAGCGGAAACCTCTTCGTATGCTTCTAGGCTTAGGAAACCTCCTCAAACAGTGCCTTGGAAAATGCTCAGTTTATACGGGGTCACCCCTGAACCCATTGCATATATGACATAGATGCAGAGGCCTTCAGAAATGGGTCTATCACGTACAGATGCGGAACACGTGCTCAGCATTTGCAATTTGCGGCAGTTGACGTGTCCTCAACCTCTGACGTTTTCGCATTGTGACTTTTTCTTGCTTGCTTATTTCCACCTTCAATTCCGCAAGAGAAAAATGCTGTTGATGTTCCATGCTCCAACCAGGCAGAAGCTTCTCCTCCTCCAGCACATTGCCCTGTCCAGACCTCAGTGCGAGAGAGACATCGTGAAGGCATGTTTGCAGCCAAAGCTTCGTCGCAGGGCAGCTTCTGCACGGGAGGCACCAGAGCGTGTGCTGACCTTAACAGCTTTCATGGGTTCCGTGCTAGATGGAAAAAATGATCACCTTTGCACCACCCCGTCGTCTCAGCATTTTGTCTTGGAAGAAATATTTTTATCTGGTTGTAAGGCACCACTTGACGCAGATGGCCAGGCTGAATCAAAAGGCGGGGGAGCTGTCTTGGCATCAGAGGCATCCTCTTCAACTTCACCACCGCAGCAGGTGCTACCTCGTCCTATCTGCGCATTTTGGCATGCAGAATAGGATGCTGAGGCTTCATCTGCGGCAGAGAGCGAGGCTAAAGCAGCGGCGTAGAGGAAGGGCAAAGTCCTCCAAGAGGTTCAATGTAGGAGGCCTCCTGAAGAAACCACCTCCGGCGTTCCTGTGAAAAAAAAGGTTCGCTGACTCCAATGTATAGGAGGCCTCCTGAAGCAACCACGTCTGGTGTTCCTGTGAAAAAAGGTTCGTTGACTCTCTGTGTTGGCGTTTTTGTGGTCACAATCTGCCGCAATCTTCTGCCAGGGCTGAAGCATGCCTTCGTCAGACAACGATCAAGCAGTCAAACCACACCAATCCAACGCAATTGCTCAGGATTTCTAATCTGCGGAAGCCGTCTTGGCCTGAACTTGCCACATTGCATGGCGGGCACTTTTGCTTGCGTACTGTGACAGTATGTTTGCATTCAAGAAGCAATATTTGACGGTCCATGCTTGCATCAGGCGGGAGCAATACGTTGTTCTGCCCTTATTTGTCACGGAATCATTGAACAGATATGCTTGCATTTGAAGCGTCATCCGCTGCTTCTTACCTTGGGATGAGCTTTGCTGTCATCCAGCGATGGAGCAACCTTGCCATCTTTGGGCAGACAGTCCACGTACCTTTCCTTAGCCATGACGCGTGACAAAGCCACACTTGATTTTTACATGGCGTGCAGGCCGAAAGGTTTTGGTTGCAAAGATGAACACTGGACTGTTGAAGTAAAAAGTTTTTAGTTTAGTGGTTGAATCATTTTTTCGAGCAAAACGGGTGGCCACCCTGATGCCATATAACTCAGTGAATAACAGAGACACTTGCAAGCAAACCATTGACGTACGCTTTGCCGTCGTCTAGCGAGGGAGTGACAAAACCATGCACGTCAATTCTTCCCACCCTCCCACCCTGATGTCATGCGACAGAGACTCTTGCTAGCAAACCATTGGCATAACCTTTGTGTCGCCTAGCGACGGAGTGGCTGCAAAGATGAACAGTGGACCGTTGAAGTAAAGAATTTCTAGTGTAATCATGCCTTCGAGCAAAACGAGTGGCCTAGAAATTGATGCCTTTGGCACGCGTTTTCTGAATATAAAACGTAATATACATAATATGATATAGTATGATATATATATAATATAGATATATTATGGCAACAACAGTGTGTATGTACTATGTATGCGTGCGCGTGTGGCTCCTCCCGGGTTGTAACCTAGACCTCCTAGACCCGCAGCATCCCCACGGTACTTCGAGGTGCGGTTGATGCCTTCGCCGTGGCGAAGCCGCCATGTGGTCTGACCCATTGACGCCAGTTTTGCGCTTGGAAAAAAGGGATGCTTTGCATGTGATGTCTATCGTTGGCCTTGAATTTTTTTTTTGATGCTTTGGAGCAGCTTGATCTCCCCTAGCCTCGGGGGATCAAGAAAAATATTTCCAGATCAAAAAAACATATACCTAACTTACCACTAAATTTAGCTGAAATAGGCAATATTTTTTTTAAAATCCTAGTGTTTTATTTTTTTTTGTTCTGTTTTTTTTTCTAATCCTCCACTCAACGAATACGCCCCGGACAATTCCATGGTGAGGAACTTTGAGCAAGAATGGGGGAAACCAGAGAAATTCCTGGTGGAGGAACGTGAGGACTTGAACCGCCGTTCAATTGAACAGTCCTTGCGGAGCGCTAAAACGGCCAATCAGCTCAACTCAACTCGAGAGCCTCTGCGGTGATTACGCACGAAGTCGGAGTCAAGTCCCTGCATGGTCGGAGGCAGCCCCTTTGGGCGCACGAAAACAAAAAGTATATACAAGAAACTCTGGCACATTTGTCATTCGCCCACGAAATTAATATTCCAAAACATAACACAAAATCATCTGTGAGTCACAACCCGTTTTCGCCTTGTGTGGCCACATTCTCCCAGTTGCCAAGTTGTTTGTACCGGGAGAATGACTTTTTTTTTGTAAACCAATGATGTCGCGGATTTCCTGGACTACGGCGGGTCACGGGGTCGCTCACGCATGCGTTTTGCAGGGTCGCTCACGCATGCGTTTTGGGTTCGCATACGCATGCGTTTTGCTTCATATGTGGCGTTTGGCTATCTAGAAGTGTGCGTAGCGGTGAGGTCGCACATGCATGCGTTCTCACATACATCATGTCATAAAAGGAAGTTGGGAAGCAGTTACGGACAAATAGAATTGTGATGAAGGGTGGGGTGAAACTTTACATTACATAACAATACATCACAAAAGAATTGGCCTTGATGAAAGGAGGTATGTGGCGCATGCATACGTTCTCACATACATCATATCATATCATATCATATTTCACACGGGGATACATAGCACCGACACACAGCAACACAAAGGCGACGCATACACACGTACCTACATTCATGCACACAGATGTATGTACATGAGTCGCTATGTACCATACTTGCTTCATCCCTTCATTGCATTTTTCATTGGAAGCCTATGCAAAGGTCAGTTTTGGAGGATTTGAAAAGCTGAGCGGCCTAGACGAAGCACCCTAGAGAGACTCCACATGGGGAAGTCCGTTTTGCCGGATTCGGGCAGCCCAGAGGGCAAAACGGAGCACGAGACGCTAAGGAGACAATGAACATAACAGCGGAGAAGGTTACCCCACCCCACCCAACCAAAGCCCGACCCCAGCTCAGTGCGTGTGTTTGCAAGCGAAACTGAACGTTATTAACCCAATCCCACCCCACCCCACCCCACCCAACCAAAGCCCGACCCCAGCTCAGTGCGTGTGTTTGCAAGCGAAACTGAACGTTATTACCGCACCCCACCCTACCCCACCCAACCAAAGCCCGACCCCAGCTCAGTGCGTGTGTTTGTAAAAGAACGTGCACGTTATTGCCCGACCCCATCCCACCCCATCCCACTCCACCCCTCCAACAACTCTGTAACATAAAGTGGTGTGTGTTCATGGTGGTTGCTACTTTCGCCTGTGTGTGTGAGTCAAAAACGACGGTGTGTGTGAGTCAACTTTCGCCTGTGTGGACGACCCTAACAACCCCATGGCCAAGTGGGCACAAACACAGAACACGACGGACCCACCGATTGGTCGGCAGACTTGCAATGTATAAGCTAAGGTTCCAATATAGTTTCAAACATTAGCGAGACCAAATCTCCAAATCATTGTGGTTTCTTATTGTTTCAATTTTTCTGTTCGAAAAATGTAAAACTTTATGCCAGGGACGGGTCCAATCAACAGAAGCAGGAGGACGCACCATCTTCGGAAACAGCTTCCGAAATCACAATCCATGGTTTGCAAACCATGTTTATGGATTGTTGATAAACGCAAGTGGTGTCACCACAGCATCGAAAAATCGCAAGCGATCTGTCACACGTACTGTCCGCGAAAAATGCCCGGCAGGCTGCCTGCAAGTGGAACTCGGCATCCAAGGATGTTCTATGGAAACGACCCACGCCCAGGATACAACCCAACCACCGCCTATGGCCATATTCACCACACTCCATTTGAATGACTTGCCCATTGGAAAGAACAAACTGCGAAAGGGGCTGCGTTTTGTTTGTGAGAGTAACAGTTTTGTGTGCATTTAAAAAACAAACCTGTTGCGGCCAAATCTTGTATGAGTAAGTCAAACAAAACGGTTGGTTCATGGGCGCTGGACGCAAAAAAAATCATCTGCAAATCTTAAATCCACAAGTTTAGGCATACCATCATGCAAAACGATACCAAAATCAAAAACTGTAGCCCGTCGTTGCCAATTTGCCATCGCCCATTGAAGAACACACGTGTAAAGCTTCGGACTCAGCACGCGCCCTTGACGAAGTCCAGCATTGATAGCAAAACCACGGCTGCTATCCTACAACCTGTCACTCGTGGCTCGAAAATAGGCATTGCACTGCCCAAACCAAATGCTGTAAGATGCCGCGGTCACGGAGGGATAGCCACAATGCATCCCAGTTGATACGGTCGAAGGCTTTTGATAAGTCCAAGCTCACAATCCAAATTTGTTTGTTGATCCCTAACAACTTGTCGATGACAACGTTTGCGGTGATTATGTTCCTCCAGCCTGTAGTGCGCTCGAAACCCGTGTTGTTCCCTGAAGAAATGTAGAACTTATACATTTTTAAAGCAACGCTGCACACTTTGGAAAGGCATTTGCACTTGTTTGTTTTGTTGTTATTATTTAGTGTTCATGTTTGTTTTGCCTTCTCTCTGCATGCCGGGGTCTGCATAGCTGGGGGCGAGCGCAACCAGCGGCACAACGCGCTCCGGGACTTGCTTTGCACTTGGGCGGACCGAGCCGGGCTTCACCCAGAAAAGGAGAAACCTGGTCTCCTTCTCCCACAGCGCCCAGAAGAGACTGGGGTTGCACGCAGACGACCCGCAGACATCTTTGCACCTTGCTTCTCTGGCAAGCCTACTGCATTTGACTTGGCCGTGACAGGCTTTCAGCGGCAGGCTAGCTTAGCAGAGGCTGGGCGGCAAGGAGGCGCTGCGGCTGCTGCTTATGCAACTGTCAAAATGGCCCACTTGGACACTGCTTCGATTTGTCGGGGGCAAGGTCTCACCTTTGTCCCACTTGTGGCTGAGATGACCGGTGCTTGGGACCATGCGGCGGCCCGGGTCTTAAAGTGCATAGCCCGTGCAGTTGCTGCGCGGGAACAGGCCGAGCCTGCGGCTCTCTTTGCTGAGCTGCTGCAAGAAACTTCGGTTCTGATCCGCAGCTATCGTGGAAGGGCTGCCCTGCAGCGCCGTGCTGACGCCGCTGTGGCAGAAGCCCCTTCCCATGCTGCTTCGGCGGCGGCTGTGGTTTTGCGCTCCTGAAGCCTTCCTGATGTCCTGGATGAGTGAGCTGGGCCCGGTTTCTTGTGGCCGCCTTGCCTTTAGTGCTTGGCAGCATTTGTGCACGATGCTTTCGTTTTGCCTGGTGCCTAGTTTTCCTGTGCAGTCCCGGCTGGTGCAATTTCAGACTCATACTCCTCTACCGGGAGGTGCTTGATTTTTGGCATCTGGCGTTTTTGCTCGTGCCCACTTGTTTTTACTTTCCTTTTGGCATCGGCCTGGTAAGTATTGGCTTAGCCATTCTTTGCCTCGCCTGGGTGGACCCAGCCTTCCAGCTTGCAAGGGCAGCTGGCGGCGCACGGTGCCCCTGGTGCCGCTGATTCTCACTTGCATCTGTACAGTGCCACAGCTTGGGCCGTGGCTGAAACTATGTATTTAATGTATGACTGACACAGCATTCACTGGCAAGAGAAACCAAGAAACCAAAAAAACAAACAAACAACAAAAAACACAATTCCTAACCCCAACGAACCCAATCTCTGTTACTTTCATGAGTTTTTTTTTTTTGTTCCCCTTTTCCTTTTCCCCTTGCAGCAGATTGGCATAGGCCAACAGACATGCAGCAGATAAATAAATGTTTTCTTAAGTAATTTGGGAAAACTATTGCACGCTGGTGGTGCCCTGTTCTGAAAAATATCCGCGATAAAATGCCATTATAAAATGTTTTCACAGTGCGGATCAAAACTGGCGATTGGAAACAGCGCCATTTTTCAGACTTGCGATCGGGAAACGACGTGCATCTGCTACAGCCGTGACCAAACAGGGTTTTAACGAATTCTGGTGTTGATGACGCTTTTGTCACCGTGGGAACTGTCATCAGCAAGGCCACGGAATGGAAATTAGACGTGTGGTTGGCAAACTTGAAGTAGGAGGTGTTCTACAGGATCGAGTTCGCGGCTTTGTTCAATGCAATGTCTGCACATGGTGTATTAGATGCATGTTTGAATTGGTTGCAGGCTCTTAGCGCGAACGGACTGGATACATCAAGGGTGCCTGGACTGTCCTATCCGACGTAGAGTGAGGGGAAAAAATATTTGATCCAACTGTGGTTTGGTGTTTGCCATGCGAATGTGGAGGCGACGATTGCAAGCACATGGTTTTGATGTTGCCGGGTTGGAAGGGTCAATAATCATTCGATATGCGAATGATTTGATTTTATTTGCGGTAACTGAAACTGATTGAATAAATTGCATGCTTCGGACTTGGCTCAAACACTTCCATTAGTTAAAAACGACGACATTCGTACTGCAAAACTTCACCCTACTTTAAGTGGACGATGAATCCTTGGGAGTGTTAGTTGGTGATGACGATGACGATGACGATGACGATGATTTCTTCGGCTGTTGGTTGTCGAGAATCGGGTCCATGCGAGCTAATAACATGTAAACAAAAAATGTAGAACATACGAGTGGGAAACAATAGGACGAAAGTCGGCCACCGTTTTCGCATGCATCGTCTTTGGAATCATGGTAAACAACGTTTTACGCCATTCTGCTGGCACGTCACCCGGAGTCAGCACATGATTGTAAAATAAAAAACAGTTTCTAATAATTCGGTTGGGGCAACACTAGTTCAGCAACCAAACCTGCCTCATCACCGGGTTTGTTGTTTTTGAACCGTCCCAGCGCGTGTTTCAATTCTTCCATTGTAAAAGGCGGTTCGCTCATCAATATCTGAGGCCCGGGTGGCGCGACAGCACCACCGAACGAATTCTCCAACATGTCTGCAAAATCATTTGGCGATGGTCGTTGCGTCAAGCTATGCCGGCTATGCCCATGCAATGTCGCAACCATGGTTTTCAAAGGTTTCCATTGAGATGTGTCGGGCAATTTCAAAAACAACAGCTGGGATTTCCAATTCCTAATTTTTCGTTGATGCATCTTGCGAATACGAAGGCTAAATTGTTTGCGCTGTTCGAGGGCCACAGTGTTCCGGCGGATTTGTATGGATTTGTCTCATACTTGACAGCTCGAAACTGGGACGAAAAGTCGCTGCTTGCCTCCTTCCTACTGAACCTGCGTGCAACCCTGCGTTCCATAAGATCCGCTCCAATTGTTTGAACAGGGGTGAGTTGTGTGTCAAGGCTCTTCTTATGCATGTGAATTGCAAAAGATTGCACAACTCTAAGAGCGCCATAAACAATTAATATCAATTAATGATGTGTTGCCCAGTTTTTCATACATCGGCAGGTGTTTTGACTGTCGGTTGTTGAACAATCTGATAAGTGAGTTTTCTTGGTCCTTCTATTGCGATGGCTGACTTGCACCTGTCATTTGGTTCGGCGCGTAATGGTAGATGAGCACCGCAGTCTGTTCCAACTAAGTCTCGATTTTGCACGCTTGTGTCTCTGCAGGACTCCCTGTAAAGCCGTGTTGACTAATTCAAGTTGTTTTGGAATGTTCGCCTTCCACCTCAGAGGCCCGAGTGTTTGATTGATGTGTTCCCTGTTCTTTGGGGTTACAGGTCGTTATTTCATCGAACTTTGTTCTTCGCATCGTCATATTGCGTGCAGCTTTGAAGTGGCTCGGGGACATGTGGCACAATAGCATGTGAAGTGAAACCCGGCAAAGTCAAGATGGTCATGGACTCATGGAACTGCGGTACACATGGCAAACGTGTTGCAGAAAAAAATATGTCCATTCGCGGAATGGGTTGGGAAACCAATGGTACACCATCCCCAATCATAACGATCATAACCAGTAGGGGTATCACAACTAATCAAAAACAATGCGGTTTTTCTCAATTTGGACATGAATTATCCATTTAAATTATCGCCAGTTTCATTTATTGTGCCCTACGGCCGCCCCATTTCAAACACTGGATGTTCCGCCTGGGCGAGACAAAACGATCAGTTTTCCAATTGAAATCCAAACTCACGAGGCGAAAAATATATTCCCATCACATATATGCCATGAGCGTGTAGATCTACATTATCCTCAAATGCCGATGTTTAACCAATTCGTTTTCTTTTGGTATAACCTCCAGGCTGCACCAAAACGCGCCCTGTGCGCCATATCGCCATGGAGTTGTTCACAGCCGCAGAGGTGGCACGGCACAACAAACCTGACGACCTTTGGGCCACGGGCTTAGCAAAGCGTCGCTGGAGACAAAGCGCGCGGTGTCTGGGGAAACCCCCTAGATGGAGCTTTATAGCTGGGTAAATTATTACGAAAACATGGGAAAACCCTCCACAAATGGAGTTTTTAGAATTAGGAAAATCATCCACAAATGAATCACTTTCCACCTAGCTATGTTTGATTGCCGGAGGCTATCAAAGATATGAGTGGAAACACGAAATCTGTTTTTACATATTTTTTTAAACAACTGCATTTAAGGGGACCAACGCCTATTTGGATTTTCATCTAAAAAATAATTCAGTTCAGGGATGCCATCGAACAAAAATGGAGTGGTCGCCAAGTCTTGGGGGAATGCTTCGAGTTAAGAAAAGGCCAGATTCGAATTTCTTCCGAAGTGCTTGGTACATAGAATATTTTTTTTAACCTTCTGAAAAAATATCGATTTTTCACCCCACGCAGTGGGTGAGAGACAGAATTCTTCTCGCACGCTGAGGTGATTTTGGACAGCAAGGCGCGTTTCGGCTGAGAGATGCCGATTCGCTGTCAAAAAAAAATGCCAAAAACCAGCGTTTTTCCATGCTGCCAGGTGTATGACATCACGAACTGGCACATTTTGCATCCTGGTGGGTCGTCCCTGTTGTTGAAATATGCTGGTCGAGATGCCACCGCAGCAAGTTCCTTGCCCGCTGGTCGAGGGTTTATTGAGATCACGGTGATCGCGGGCAGAAAAAATAATAATTCAATCCAAATCTCAACACCTTTTTCAGATGCGGGTCCAAAAACTTTTCACTGATGATGTTTCTCTGCGACTCACTTGATTGTATCATGCACTGATTTTGAGGGTAGCTGGGAGCGGGTTGAGACAGACGGGAGTGTGGAGGCTGCAAGGACGCAACCTATGGGTGGTTCCATTGGGAGATTGATTGAAACAACAATCGATTTTATTTGGGAGTGTTCTTCAGTTACTTCAGCAAGGGGTCTGGGGTTGATTGTTAGGTGGTTCACATTGTTCAATAACTTGCATTGGAACAATGAGCTAATGAGCCCTCGAATCTGATCCGGCAGCCATCAAAGCATTTCAAAATGCAATCAGGGGAGCACTTTGAGCATGGCTCCCATGTGCGGGTTTGACTCGGCAGCATCATTCTAGTCCGGAGATGTCCGGAGCATGGAGTAGTTGGAACTGACAAGATATGGCCTGCAAGGTGACAGCCCAAAGATAAGTGGCCTCCCCATTTTCCAGTTGACTCAGGCCATGATGCCCATGGTCTTCTGAAGATGCTTGGCCAGTTCCCGGCACCCTTGATTCGGCTCATGGTCAGGGCAGTGTTGCGCAGAATGTCAATGTGACATGTCAACTCACATGTGTTTGATATGGATCGAGGAGCTGGTATCAAAATAAAACTGATACTGTATATCTATATATATATATATGTATAATATAATATTCATAGTTTATAATATAATATATATCAAAAATATACAATATAATATATTACATAAATAAAAATATACAATGTAATATATTATATATAATAAATACATATATATTATATAAAATACAATACCCTATATACATATATAACATACAATACAATATATATATAATATACAATGCAATACATAAGTATGATATATATATAATTTATATATATATAATATGAAAAAAATAATAATATGCTATTTAAAAAAATATGTATATGATATATGATATACAATACACTATATATATGATATGATATATATATGTAAAAAAAATATAATATATATATATATATATTTTTGAATATTATATATAATATATATAATTCATATAATGAATATAATATATAAAAAATATATATAATATTTAAATATATGATATAATATATATATAATATCTAAAATATTTAGTATATATAATATTTATAATATATATAATTTGTATAATATATAATATGTATATTATGTAAAATATATGTATGAATATAATATGTATGATATATAATATATATATATAAATAATATATAATATATAATATATAATATAATATAATATATATAATATATAATTTATATAATATATATAATATATATATATATAATATATAATATATAATATATAATATATATAATATATTTAATATATATAATATATATAATATATATAATATATATAAAAAATATAATATATATAATATATATAATATATATATATATAATATACATATAATATACATATAATATATATAATATATATAATATATATAATATATATAATCTATATAATTTATTTAATATATAATTTATTTTCATATATAATATATAGAATATAATATATATTATACATATAGTATATGAAATATTATATATAATATAAAATACATATTATATATAAAATATATGATGTATATATACAATATTTGAAATACAGTATATGTGCATGTGATATATATATAATATAATAGATATATTATCATACACATAATATATATATATAACATATATATAATATATATAATCATATATATATAATATATATAATATATAATCACATATATATAATATATATAATATATATACTATATATAATATTTAAAATATATAATATATAAAATATATAATATATAAAATATATAATAGATAATATATTATGAAATAGTTTAATCTATAATATAATATAATGTAACATGGTGAAATATAGTATGATATTGTACAATATAACATTATTTTTTCAATAATATATATATATACAATACTTATCATATCACATCACATCACATCATATTATATCTTTTCTTTTTCTTATTATAACTATCTTATCTTTTCTCAACTCATTTCATCTTACCTTGTCTTATCTTATCTTATTCTTATCATATTCTTTCTTATGCTTATCTTATTCTTATCTTATCATATCATATGTACCTACAATTGCGCGCATCTATATGCACACTTGGACAGATACAGATTTCCAAAGTACTGACATTCCTCTCCGTGAGTGGTCCAGAAACGTTACCAGAAAAGCTCAACCGAACTCAGCTTGGCCCAGGAAACCGATCAGCATCATGTGGGGAACTGAGTCGAGTGAGTCAGGATTTTTCGCCCATCTCTCGATGGTGCCCTTCGCTGTGCCGAGGCCGAGATATTTCATTGGCCTCGTTGGCAGTGAGGAAGAAGTTCGCGCCGCCGAAGATCGAAAAGTGCGGAAACTCCTGGAAGAGGCGAAAGCTCGGAAGGCCAGGGCCATGGCGGCCATGGCAAGTTGG
>CAMXCT020006590.1:105000-145000 GCA_947184155.2 Cladocopium goreaui
CCGGCCATGCTGGCCACGCCGGGCACGCCGTCCACGGCCGTGCCGACGCCGGCCATGCCGCAGATTGCTGAGACAGAAGAGCCGAAGGCGGGAAGGTCATTCTCTTAATTTAGGGCCAGGAGTCACTCTTTTGGGGTCTGCAACGTTTCTTTTCGTTCCATGACTTTTTCTCCATGTAGTGGTTGAATCGCAGCCATTTGGTAGTGAATAGCTCCATCAAAAGTTGACGTGTGTGGAGGAAATGTACCGATATTTTTTTTTAAGGGTGCATTGTTAGAATTCTTGACGGACAGGCCCAAGGATCCCTGACACCAGCCTAGGAAGACTGGAATGCGAAGAAACATGTGGCTCAGTAGGGCGCAAGGAGGAAGGCATAGCTCCAGAACCGTGCGCAAAACATGTGCTCAATTCCTATGTAAACGACACATTTCCCAAACTGAGATGATTTTCATTACAATCTCGGACCTTTGCTTTTTGACACTATGATCCCTTCCAAAATCGTTGGTTTTGGTGGAAACTGTTTTCGCAGCCACAGGCGAAGCAGGACTCCAACTATGCCAAGGCAGGCTCTCATACATTTCCGACTAAACTGCCCCTAATCCTTCAAACCTTCCTCCGAGAAGAAAAATGGCGTGCTACTTGAAGCAACAAACCATTTTCACCCCACAAAAATACATGTCGGTGCCAATTTCGTGCTTGCAATTTTGGATTATGATGGATTATGTAGAGGTGAAACTCGCCAAAGGCCTAAAGAAGTAAATGGTGATCGACCGCCTCAAAAGGTGATGTATACAAGCAAACCTTGTTGTAAAATCCTGTTCTACCAACAAGTAAAACGGAGTAAATCCGGCCAAATCAACGATTTTGTCGGGAAAACACCGTTTTCTTCAAGAGAACAACTATGCAATATTGAATAACCCTTGAATTTCCACGATGTTCACAGCTTCACCCATTTTTCTACCTTAAACTTCCCATGTCTACGGTGAGCTTATCGTCGTTTAGGCAACCTACACGTTGCTGCTGGAGCGGATGGCGGCGGATCGACAGCATGTGGAGTCGATGATCTCCAGAGTCAAGGCCACAGCCAGCAAGGGCGTCGCCAAGATCTCTGGACGTCAAGGTGGATGGGAGATGTGGAGATGGGGGAAGAATTGTCTCTGGAATAGGGATTAATTATGATTATATAATTGATAACAAACAACACGCAGATATATACACATATAATCACATATACATACACAAACACACTATCGCGCCGCACCAAACACCTTCTGAGGCAAGGCATTTTGGTTAATGGCCGTAATCCAAAGACCTTCTCAGAGGGTACTTGGGGCACTAGGAATGGTATTACCCTCTGGTAATTTAACATAGCTATTGAAAATGGCCATTTATAGTGGATTTTCCCATTGAAAATGGTGATTTTCTATAGTTATGTTTGTTTACCAGAGGGTAAGCATGATGGGATTGGAGATAATCTGGTTTTTCGCGAGGTGCCTCCGCCAAGTCGCAGGCGAAGTCGCAGCTTGGATCCGGTGATTTCCAGATATTTGGATAGCGGGTTGTGTCAGCTGAAACCTGAAACCAAAGGATACGGAGGAAAGAAGGGTAAGGAGGGTGAGGATGAGGATAAGGGTGACATCAATTTTCGATTGACTGTTGACATCTGTTGACATCTGTTGACACAACAATTTGTACGACCATTTCTTCAGAGGAAGCTCCCCAGCCGAGTTTCCCGAGGCTGTGCACCACAGAAGCACAAGATGAGTTCTCGGATGGGGAGCGGCGCGAGGCTTTACAGGACTTGGATCAGGAGGTGGAAAAAGTCGAGTCTCTCAAAGCTGAGAAAGCACAGAAGACCCTCGGCACAATCTGTTGGTGAAAAATTGATCGATTGCAATGGCTGGGCGCTAGAACGTTATTATTAGGGCGATGGAGAAAAAATTATGTGCTACCGGGTGTGCATGTGCACACACACACACATAGATATATATATATATATGGTCGCTGAAAGGCTGGAACAATATGCATGTTCAAGAATCTGTGAGCGTCCAATTGGTTGCTCTCCCAGGACTGACTCAGCGCCAGACCTTTCTGACACCGAGAGGAAAGCGGCCGAGAAAAAGGCTGCGGAGGCAAAGGTTGCAGCTGAAAAAACAGCAAAGGAGCAAGCTGCCGCAGAGAAAAAGGCCGCAGCTGAGAAGGCCGCTGCTGAAAAGCAGGCAGCTGCCCAAAAAGCTGCTGCAGAGAAACTTGGTGCATTTTGAGGTGTGAACTGAGATATTTGCATGCGCGTGCAATTGGGAATGGAGTGTGGGGCATGCAGACGTTTTTCTCTCGGGCACGTCTGAGGAAAAAGGAGGCTGCCGAAAAGGCAGCGGCTGAAAAGAAAGCTGCGGCCGAAAAAGCTGCCGCAGACAAAGCTGCCGCAGAAGCCGAAAAAGCAGCTGCAGCAGAAAAGGCTGCGGCCGAGAAAGCCGCTGCAGCGGAAAAGGCGGCAGCCGAGAAAGCTGCTTCGGAAAAGGCAGCGACCGAGAAAGCGGAAAAGGCGGCGAGAGAGAAGGCAGCCAAAAAGGCCGCCGAAAAAGCTTTGGCAGAAAAGGAGGCTGCAGAAAAAGCCTTGGCAGAAATGAAGGTGCAGAAGCAGTTAGTCAGAAAATGAAGGTTATTGGTGTCGTGTATTCATCTACAATGTACACCTTTTTTTGAGGGTTCACCTGCATACAGCCTCAAAATTGGTACCCAATGTAATACTCACAGGTGGCGGCAAGCTTTGGTCATTTTTTGTTTCAGACCATCTTCAGGATCAACAGTTTTGAGCTTTGCCATATCCCATGTTTTGCGGGTGATATTGGTGACCTCTCACAGGCAGCCAAGGAGGAAGCCGAACGAGAAGCAGCTGAAATGAAGGCACAGCCGAACGTGGCACCAATGGTCAAGAAATAGGATCAAAATTGCCGCTTGCAGTTCCCAATCCCTTTATTTCTCATTCAATGTCAGTCTTCATCACGGAAGTTAGCCATAGCACGCTGGAGTTCCTTCTTGCTGTAGCAAGGGATGAGGAGGACCATGCCAAATGCGTGATTTTCCACCTCACAGTCGTTCCTCCATGTTTCCCTCCGCATATCACCGCGCATTCCTAGCCCCAAGGACTTTCCACATCCTCGCTCCTCCAATCTTCCCTGACTTTCGTTCGGTCATTGCTGGGTCAGGCCAAGGCTGCACAGTGGCAGCGAGAGAAGGAAGCAGCTGAGAAAAAGGCTGAGAAAGAACGCAAGGCGCCGGCCACTCGGGCCATGCTGCGAGCACCACTGACTTCAGGAACAAGACTTAGCAGACTTAGCGTTTCTCAGCTCCTTCATGCAAGGTCTATGAGGGTTAGACACACGCAGAAAATTATTGTTGCGATATCATATGTAATATATCATATAAATATAAGTTAGATATATAAAAAGCAATATACGGATGCATTAAGTTATATTAAGGTAAATACGAAACGAACTAACTAACTACTGTAGCTATCTAAAGAAATACATATGTAAATATACATGGAATACATAAATAATAAACACATAAATGAATAAACAAATGAATGAATAAATAGACTTATACGTAAAAATATAGAACTAACTAATTAACTAAGTAAATAAATTAATAAATGAATGCAGAACACATGCATATGTAAATATGATATAGTGCTCAGCTCCTCGCAGCATTGTTCCTTACCATTTCCGAGACGATTTGTCTTAAGGGCACGTGCCCTTCTTCCTTCAGATTGCCGACTAAACTGGCCTGGCCAATTGTTTCTCCGCGGAAGGCTGCCAAGAAGGCGGAACCCAAGAACAAGCTGCTGATCGTTTTCCAATCCCCCGATGGAATCGCGGCATCCGGCATGGGATGATCGGTGGTTTCAAGCAGCGATGATCAACAAAAACCCCCATTGAAAACCATGGATTTTCAGGAGCCAGACTCGTTTACCAGAGCGTTGAAGTTGTTCATCCACGATTCTTTGGTTGATCCGCCCGTTTTCGTAGGATATCAATGGTTAAGAATCCCACTTCGTGATTCGAAATCGGTCCCGAGCTGAATGGAATGTATGATGAACGTCGCCCCGCCAGTCCTAGCAGTGGTTGAGGAAAAGAGCGCAAGACTGTGACCTTCACAAGAAGGCGTGATGATGGGGGCTCCTGCTGATTTATTGAGCGGCCTATATTCGCATGTCTCTTAGAATCATGTACATGAGCAAAATATGCACATGTAGTTACGAAGATCAGCAAAATCGATGACTTTTCACCAAACTTGATGCTTGATGAAGCAAATGGTATAACGAAACTGCGATGACTTCCAATGGGAAGCGCATGCCAGTTGTCCCTTAGCTTAGATTGATGTGTGGATGTAAGCCCAGCAGCAACCTTGAATGGATATTATATCATATAATATTATATATATATACATACATATGTGTGTATATACATATTGTATATAGAATGTATGGACCAAAAGCAACAACCACACAATTGTTTCTGATGTTACCACAATTCTGAATGCATCCCTTGCTGCCTTGGAGGAATAGCCATCAGTGAGAAAGTCATGTATAGCAATCCACTCTGCAGCCTGCCAGTAGGCCACTACAGTTGAAGTTTTGTCTTTTAAAGTGCGCCCTTTTCAGTGTTCACACTTATAATTATTATATAGACCTTGCACAGTTCACCCCTATCACTAAAGTTAAAAACGATTGCTCTGTTTCTCAGATAAATTTGCATTTGAAGAACAACAGACATTACGAATGCCCTTCAAATGCGTTCTTTTTTCCCTTTCTTTGTTTTCTTCACACAAAACAGCTGTGCCACTACGCAAATAAACTTTGAAAGGAGAAGTGCCCCCAACTTTTTTCCCCCACCATTTTTCCAAACCAAATCCCAGATTTTTCCCCATCCACATCTCGCACCACAAAAAAAACCCTTGGTCCCATCGCCGTCCAAGGCCCTTGGGCGTGTCCTGCAACATGGACAGCATGCCCATCGTGGTGGGCGAGTTGCCGAGCGGTGAGGCCTATGAGGCCGGCGTGCGCGAGAACTGGGTGCTGTGCCAAGTGGGCAACGACCCCTCCAACATGCGGAGCCTCGACCTGGGATGGATGGGATGGGATGGGATGTGGTCCTGGGACCCCTGGGATTCTGAACTCTCCACTTTGCACATTTTTTTATCCAGGGTAAAACTTCACAGCAACGATTCTTGGTAGTCACCTCAGCCTTGCTAGTTGCTAATTTGCTAGTTGTTGTCAACTCTTATCCATAAAGCCCTGATTTACCGTTTGGCAATCCCCCATTTATACACTAAAGCCTCTCTTCAAACTTCAAAAAAGGGGATTTTCGATTGGCGTGTCCCCCGGTCCCATCCGTGCGGCCCATTTTTCAGTTCCTCCTTTTTTGGGGGCCACCGGAATGAATAGATCCAGTACATCCGACACCACTGAAAGGGTTGGGCGAATGTTGATGGTGTGGTAAATCCTCAAAAAATGGTCATTTTCATGCGGAAGATTGCGATTCACTTCCAGGAACTTTCCTCGCTCGGCTGCGGAACCCTACTCTTCGGTCCAGGCGAGCGGGTGGCCATAGATTTGGGTTCAAGGGAAGATATACGGGAACTCCGCGAAGAATGTAATATACACATCTAGCCTACTTACCTACCTACCTACCTACCTAATTACCTACCTACGTACCTACTTACGTATCTACCTACTTGCCTGCCTTCCTACCTACCTACGTACGTACCTACGTACCTACGTACCTACGTACCTACGTACCTACGTACCTACGTACCTACATACCTACGTACCTACGTACCTACGTACCTACGTACGCATATTTGAATTGAATGTGTGCGGTTTTTGTTTCAGGGTAGATGCACTTTTGCCTCAAACCAATCCCATGATCAATGATGGAGGCCGTTGTATGAAGTGGGCAATTGAAGAATACCAAGCATCTTTCACAATTATAGGGCAGATGATGCCTTTGACACACTGGATTTTCGAACCCTGTTGAATCAATGTGAGGAAATATCCATGGCAAAGCCCCTGAAAAACATCCCCACCTCGGGTGAGTTTTCTCTTAAACCACCGCTGGGAAATGTAAAAAACAACCAAAATCCTTATATTCCATGATGCCTCCAACAAAATAAACCAAAGACCCTAACATTCGAACAGTTCACATTTGTTCATGTTTGTTGTTGGTTAAGTTGCACCGTTAAACTGGTCAAACCATGGACCAAAGAACACGAAAAAAGAACTGGACCCCGTGGTGCGGCCAGGAGACCTTTAAATTCCTGGGCCAGCTGACCAAGGAGCTTCCTCAGGTGTGAAAATGGGGTATCTCATGTATCTCCATCTGTATCCTGGATTTATGTTTCCTCTTTTTGGCGTGCTACAAGAGATCAACAGGTAGCGAAGCCATTCGGACAGATCAGGTGCTGCGGATGATGCCAGAGTAGATCCATGAAGGTCCCGAAATTTGGCACCCCGATTTTTTAAAAAAACATGGAAGTGAGATGAACTTTCGAACGGCCAATTGAACCCAGGTAACCCAAACTCATTTTTTAAGACATTTCTATCATTTCTGTTGGGTTTGCTGCAGTTCCTTGTTGGGCGCTTCCCAAGAATTTCCTGCAGGTGTCATCCTAGATGCACTACAAGTTCGCTGCAGCCAGCGAAAAACAACGAGGGACTGGTGTGGCTCTCCACATGAGAGCAGTTCAGTTGACATTGTATATACACCATATATATATATATATATACGCATACACATACAAAGGCACATACACATACACATACACATACATATACATGCACACTCACACATGTATATCTATATCTAACATCTAACATCTAGTATCTAATATCTAATATCCAATATCCAATATCTAATATCTATCTATATATATATATATATGGATAAGCAACAAGCAAAAATAATGGGAATTTCACAAACAACAATGGTGGTATAGTAGGAATATCATGGGATGTAGTGGAGGTCTGAGTAACGACCTCACAGCGAGACTATGTGGATCCCGCCTTCGAAGAAATCAGGAGAAAGCCGAGGGTTAGCATTAACATAATCACCATAGAATCATCATATAGTCACCATATCATCACCATATAATCCATCAAATGTTGATTAGTATATCACCAAATATATTGGGGTTGGAATAAATTGGGTAACTGCAGTGAACAATCCAACCACTTCTGACTGCTGGCCCTGTGAAACTGGGCTAGGCCGTCAGATCTCTTTAAAGTCGAAGGATGTGTCCAGGACGATTTCATCGTAGATGTGTGGCCCAGGATTTTTTTTTCACCGTCCTTGAGACATCCCCAGCTTCATTTTGGGTGCCTGGCTGCTCAAAATAGCTCAGTGGCTCAGTCGTTGCCTTCCAGCAGAGTTTCCAGCAGGGGTTATCTGAGATGTGTTGGCCATCTTATTTCGTAGTAAGAGGTAGAGTTTTGCACAAATCTTCTCTTGGATTTATCTTGGTATGTTCATGACGGGGAATACCGCGATCAGCTATAATCATGTATATGTAGAACACATACACACACACACATATATATATATATCTATATAGTTCAATGATACTTTGATTGTCATGGAATCTGACGCTCCATTTTCAAGGGATGTTAGGAGCGTTTGGCCGTTGATTCGTTCAGTTCTCTCGGCTTTTCGTCAGAGAGCAGCTGGGCACCCCACAGCCGGTGAAGCGATCCCGTTCTCCCTGTCCCCCGATGGGGACAGGTTTAGGGCTGCCAGAAGGTCAGACAGATTTCGATGTCATGGAGATTCACGGGGAGGCTAGGCTACTGAATTGATTTTTGGGGATCTTTTGGTATATTGGGAGTTTTATTATATTTTATTTGTTCTTTGCTGACCAAAAAACAGAGGCTTTTTGTACGGGGGATTTTTGGGCAAACTCAACAGCCAAGCCGAAAAACTGACCTTCCGTGGTGAAGCGAGGTGCAAGAAATTAGGGCCAAGCGAAATGTCTCCAGCCCTGTTTCACAGGCAACCTCCTAAGAAGCCTCCAATCTCAGGAGAGATGCGCCCTATTCCGACTCAGGGCGTCTCCTGAGATCAAACGGGAGAGTGGGGGTGGCGTAAACCAACAAGTGCGCAGAAAAAAAACCAAGCGCCGCTGGTCATTTTGGGTCTTTTGGACCCAACATTCATGAAAGTTTCCTTTGGATTCCTTCTAAGCTCTTGCTCACCTTCAACATCTAGTACACGTCTATTTTTAAATTGTTTGAACGGATGTTATACATAGGCCCAGAATTGGGACCCGAGGCATTCTGCTTATGGCTCCTATGCGTCTTCATTGCCAGCATTGCTTGCCACATTGGGGGCTTGTGCATGATGTCAACTCTGGGCTGATTGGAGTGATGCCTTCTTTCCGACCTTATTGACCTTGGCTCAAGATCAAACAACGAGAGACAGCAAGGTTTCAAGGGTGGCACCGGCGGGCAAAGTCCCAGTTGACGAACGATGATCCGGACGGGCTATGGCCCCGTGGGTCTACGGCACCCCCGGGTGGCGGAAACCATCAAGCCGGCCGGGAGCAACGAAAAGAAGGAGGCCGGGACTGCCAGAGGATTGGCAAATCCAGCTTCCAGATCACTTTTTTTTTTTTAATGCACTTTTCATCACTTTTCCAATGCCTGTTGATCCTCCTCTTCCGAGGTGAAGATTTTCAGGAAATGGCTGGAGAAGAATCGTAAAGAGATCAAGGCGGAACAGTATCGAAGCATTGTGAAGCAAACCATGCTCTTGGCTGCAGCCCAAATGGAGGCGGCAAGGGGCCTGCCTCATGGAGGTGTTTCTTCATGTGGGGATGGGCATGGGCTGTGCTAAAAACAGAAAACGAGTGAATCTTGACGGTTGGTTTCCCACGACATCCCTCGAGGTTGTATACCGCATGTGATGGGTTTAATTTTTCAGCCACTAGGAATCTTTGGAATCAAAGGTTTATCGGGTAAACCACCAATGCTGTCCGACGTTCAGGTGAATGACATTGCCTTTGGGGCTCCATCAGTGTGCATTGATGAGAAGTCTGGTCTTTACAGGCCGGACATTGTTTGATTTCTGCAAAGGCTTGCAGGATGATATGTATTTTCTGGTGCCATTCGCAGTCTGTTAATACCTACATCCAGTACCTATATGATCCTATATGGCCTTCCATCCTCTCTTCATAGTATAGTGTGCCTTTTGTCAAATTGAACAGCTATATAAATTGATTTTACATTGCCATATTTATCCATATTTGACACAGCAATTGCGATGAAATAGGCTAATCACCGCCATTTCATGGTGGTTAACACATCATTTTCCCATGAGGACCATCCCACTTAGCAAGTGGTTTGATTTGCACAAATCCCCAGTGGCTGATCCACACATGTCTAGCCCGGATGTCGGAAGTCAGGTCTCCTGAGGAGATGGCCGTACGAGATAAACTGGCGAAAGACAAGATCAAGAGCTTGAAGGAACGAGGGCGAAAAGCCGTGATGATGATGATGATGATGATGATGATGATGATGATGACGATGACGATGAGGATGAGGATGATGATGATGATGATGATGATGATGATGATGATGATGATGATGATGATGTGGTTAGTAGTACTTAGTGATGGTTCGTACTAGTTAAACTAATTGCTGATGAAGGTTATCGATGATTATTAATGGTTGACGATGACGATGATGACGACGACAACGACGATGATGATTTAGGATGCAGATTCGGGATGAATGGTCCAATGTTTCATTTCTAGCATGATCAGTGTGGAAAATTGGGGAGGCATGTTTTTTTTTTCCCCCTCATCTGGTTAATGATGTTGTGACGGCTGATGGCTGACCCCACAACATATTCTATGGGAAATCATCCCCACTATAGGAGTATATAGGAGTTAGCAGAATTTGCCCAGAACTGTGCTGTTTGCGGAGCTGCTTCTCCCTCCTTGGCTGGGTGTGGTGGATCGCGGTGGGCCCCAAAACCAGTGAAAGCCAACTATCTTACAGATGCTTGAAATGTTTGTAGGTGGTAGGTGAAGTTAACATGGTGATTTCTTGGTTCAATTTTGTTGGACCCCGAATGCCCTGTGGCCCTGTGGCGCCGGCGCGAGCACGCTGAAACCAGGACGGCACTGCTGCCATTCCAGGAGGGAGGGTAAGAGGACCTGGTAGCCTGAAGAAGACAGGCAAAAGCCAAACCAGACATTTGCTGGTGAAGACCAGCAAATATCCCTGGGCATGGTACAAATACAGGCAGGGTGGCTCAGTTGATGGTTGAGGTGAAGAAGTTCTAGCAGCTTCTAGCATAACATGTCATATCTCAATGATTTCGAGGAGTTTGGTGCTCAGAGATCTCAGTTCCGTCCAGGTATTGGGTCATCCAGTCGGGCATCATGAAGGTCTATCGCACCGCAGGGCCCGAGTATGCAGGGGAGGCTCATCGCTTGTACGATATCAGGGAGGCCACCTGCAAGTTCGAGACTCGCGACATGGTGGGAATTCACGAGCCCTTTCTGGGTCAATATCAGGCGCGTGTGCGGCTTCTGTTGAAGGAGAGAAGCTGGGGACCCGTCTTCTTGTACTCCAAGGACGGGCAGCCAGGGCAACAAAATCATGGGAGCCAGCTGTGAACTGGTCAGCTGCTGAAACTTAGAGATTGTCAGCGTGCTTGCACGTATTTGAAATATTTCCCACATAGTTCAAGCTGCCAAAGTTCCAGCACATCCGCAGCCGGGGTTGAGCTAAGCAGCTGCAGGACGTCTCTGAAGCAAAATCCTGGGAGAGAGCCATTCGCATGTGCAAATATTTGCTGAACGCGGCTGACAGAGAGGCGTGGCTCGAGGATTCCAAACCCACCTACTAGGGCAGAGCTCCCTAACCCCGCAGTGAGCATTGGTATCCCTGTAAGAATCGGCCGTTGTGGTGAACCTTTGTGGTTGCGGGCTTGCTTGGCTTGGCCGTTTCTAGTTTGAAAATCATTTTCGGTCCCGACTTTATGACGGTTCTAGTCTGGTTAAACCAGTTCAACGGCCGAAAAAAAAAGCACCGCGCTCCGCGGTGCCGTAGGCCATGGCGTTCGTGATTGGTCGCGTGGCGGGCTCCATCATGGCTAAGGGCTGGAACGCGGCCTTCAGATACTACAAGGAGTTGGAAGACACCCGGCGACTGATCCGTGGTTTGGCAATGAGGCTCATGAAACTGGACCTCAGCCGAGCTTGGAACAAGGCCAGCTACGGGGGAGGGGGTGAGATGGATTGCCCGGTTCATTGATTTTCGTTTCGGGCTAGAAACACCAGGAATTGAGTTTGCAATGAGCAACCCTGGGTCAACCCTAGGTCATTTGACCTGCCATGATTAGGAACTCTCTCATTTCAAGGCCCCTTGGGCATGCCACACCTTTGTGAGGCACGCTTGGTGTACTTGCAGAAGAGTCAGCAGGAGAAGCTACGAAAGGAGACGGCTGGATGTTCGTCAGGGGGTTGATGGCAGTTATATTTCCGTGCCACTGATTGCCATTGCTGACCCCTCGCGACGGATCTATTTTTCCGCAGCATCCCCTGGAAAGCCTCGGACGTCCCGACCTGTCTCGACCAGGAGCAACAAGACTGGGCGGCCCGCTTTTTGCGCGACAAGATGGACAGGATCAACAACCAAACGGCCAGATCACCGGCCATGAAACTCGGCCTCCGCATTTTTCAGGTCCTTTGGTTGGAGGCCCACCAGACAAAAAGTCAAGGACAGGATGACTTTGTAGGTTGAGGCACGCACCCCAGATGATATGGTCAGCGAAGCTGGCACAGGTCCAATTTCTCCAACTGAAGAGTAGTAGAATGACATTAACTAACCTCTATTCCGCTGGCGAAGACGACATCGCAAACGTTATTATTTTTCTAAATAGGGATCTCTACTTGGTTAGACTGTGGTGGCCTCCAAATCTGATTGAAGTTCATAGTTCAGTGATTTCTGAGCGGGTCGTGGCTCACCCCAAAATGACCAATATGCTTCAGGTCTGTGCATTCTTCCTCACAAATCTTGGCAGCATGAGTCAAAATTGGCTACCGCAGAAATGGGACGTTTTCTACTCTTTGATACCTCAAAGGATGGCATGCTTTATATAATGCTACTCATACCAATGTCCAGTCCATCATGTCCATCATGTTCAGGTGTTTTTTCATTTTTTTCTCCTTTTGCCTTCTGCATCTCCTTTTGAGTTGCGCTGAGGATCCGCATGGCGGCCATCAACAAGGTGCAGCTCCTATTCCGTCACTTCCGCCAGGACCATATCTTTGATCGCTCCTATGCGCTGGGAACCAACGTGCCACGGTGATGCTGTTGGGGAGATGGTGGGCATAGTTTTTTGTTGTGAGCTTTTTTTTGGAGAGGTTGGATGTTTTGGTTGATTGGTTGATGAAAAATGGATAAAAATGGTTGAAATTGGGTGGAGGCAGCAATCTTTTTTTTGATCGAAGAAGTACTGGTAGGTCGCAACTCCCAGGTCAACACCCGCGTGCAGCAGATGATGAAAGGCGTTTCAATGTCACTTGGCGCTGGTTTGTTTGAACCCCAGCTGTGTTCAAGATTCAACACTTTCTCCACAAAAAAATTGGATATTAAACCCCGATGATGATGATGATGATGATGATGGTGATCATGATGACGATGACGACGATCCCCGACCCGATACAACATATGAACATGGAATTACTGTTTGTAAGGGGCAGATGGTTGGATTGGTCAGCAGATGTGAAGCGGCTGGAATGCTTCGCTGTTGTTTGGATGTGTGAAAAGCGACAGGACCCCACATTTTTCATTCAGTTTTTCCCATCCTACTCTGGATGGAAGAAATCCTGCACCAGTTGATAGGCTGTTTATCCCATTATTTATAGGGTTTCAACCATTCAAGGTGGTGCAGGATTTCTTCCATCCACTGTAGTATAGGGAGCGTCCTGTTTCCTCACACCAAGTCTGGCATGTTGGGCGGCCGCATTTTGCCACCGCAGTCTGTCATGAAGAGTTGGTGGAATTGTGACCCCCAATGCCAACAGGTCGGAAACATGGATTGTACTGCTAGAGAGGGGCAATTTTCATCATTTTTCATCATGAATCATGGGTATATAATTAACTACAATTATATATAATGATATCAGACTGGTATACCAGATCAATTTTCTGGGTTCCACAAAAATTATTCACTAATTATTCCATGGGCTTCTGACCTTGTCATCGGTCGCTGTGTCAGGATGGCATCTTTCACCTCCTTGACCATCAAGGATGTTTTGCAGCTCACCCTGAAGGGGGCAGCTGGGCAGCAAACTACGACTGGAAATGGGAGGATTTTAGTGATCTGGTAGGGCTAATGATATACATTTCTCTCTATAAATATTAAAAACATGCGCAGATAATGATGGTTTCTATCCAGTAGCACTCACTGGTATGATCACCCATGTTTTTTCTTCTGTTTTGTGTTGCTCTCACTGTGCGACATGCCGTGCAATCTGCTCGGCTCAGGAGGGTTTGTCTCAATTCTACGAGAACATGGATGCATATACAGACTCAAAAGCATCGCAATATTCGGAGGCTGGCCTTGAGTGGCGTCCTGTTCGTCACAGTTGGTGATTTTTACTGTATTGGTTTCAACGGCTGCAATTTCTCTAGATCGAAGTTTTTTGTTCTTCAAACTGTTGTGCAAGGGCAGGCAAGCTTTGGAGCAGGGCGCAGGGATCAAGGTCTAACAAAGTGGAGCCGTGAATTGACCCATGTTAAGCTGGTGGCCAAAAAAGCAGAAAACCTCTGAAACAGATGCAAACACGTGAGTGATCAGGCTGTAGGAGAACATGTTCCGAAATATCCTGTTTCAGGTTTGTGTGAATTATAAAAAAATACTCTTGGCCACAGGAGGCCGGCTGTTTTTTTCCTCTCATGTCATTTGCTCAGCAAGTGCTGCGAGGTGAAGGTGACGCTTCAGCCGTTGCAGTTCAGCATTTCGGAGAATTTCACCATGCTGTCCTTTTCTGAGAAGGACAGCGGCTCGATCCTACACAACGCCGGCTGGGAACACTTTGCGGCTTGGCTGGACTGGCTGGACTGGCTGGACTGGCTGGACGACCAGCTCACTTGATACACTTGATGCACTTGGCGTAGGAACCATGATTCTCCAAGTGATCCATGGGGTAATGACTTGGTTCACCTTTTTGGATGGCTTATATACCCTCTGGTTATTTAACATAGCCATGGGAAATGGCCCATTTATAGATGGTTTACCTATTAAAAACGGTGATTTTGCATGGCTATGTTAGTCATAACCAGAGGGTATATATTTAATCTTGGCAGCCTGAGCCATGATATCCGTGATGTATTGCCGGGATCGGCCGCGTCGAGGTGAATCTGAACCAGATCAGTTCAGTGATCCTTCACACCGAACGCGCCTTAGAGAAGACCAACAAAGGCGATCGTTTGCCGCCCTCCAGTTGTGGTGGGGTTTGGTTCACCATCAACGGTCCACGGGTGGGCTGGGGCTGCGGCCTGCGTATGGTTACGGATCAAGAGACGCAGAAACCAAGTGGCCTGGCAGGGTGGCAAGCAAAGATTGACCGGGATGCAGCTTCATTACGGTAACTTTCATCCTCTCTACATCTCTCCACTTTCGCCCATTTTTTCTTCATGGCTCCTCTAAGCACCCGATTTTCTGCAGCTGTCCCATTTGCTCCATCTGCTCCATCATTTCCAGACTTGGTTGAAGGAAAAGGGACCCCCGCAATATCTTTTCGCGTAAAAAAATGCCACAAAATCTAGAATTCCATGGTTTCCGGTCATTTCATCCCTGATAGCAAGCCCCAAAAAGATAGACACGTAACTTGCCACTGTTCTACTCACGCTTGACTTTTCTATCTTTCTGACTTGTTGGGGAGCTGCTATAAACTCCCAGAAGCCAAGCCGATTTTCCGCGCTGAGTTCAAGAAGTGGTGGGCTCTCCCGATGGCATCTACTTGGGCCAAGCCTTGGCCAAGGGCTCCGCCCTACAGTGGCTGCGCATGGAGATTGGCATCAGAGGAGCGGAGGTGCCCGACCTGCGGAGCCAGCTGCCGGAGGAGGGACAGGCCTGGGGAACATCCCATGGTCCAATGGTGTCCCAAAAGCTCTGGGTTTTCACAACGGATGGGTGAAGCGGTCACCGTTAAGAACCAGGGAAATGATGACAGATGGTAGCCCCCAGCGGGCTGGTTTTTCATGGTTTTTCTACCAGGACAGGATTAGTTGGGGATGGAAGCCTGGAACGAAGTAGTCATTTTTCCTTCTGTGAAAGGTTAGGCCCTGACAAAAGAAGGGGCACAACGATTCGCTGCAAATGGGAAGGATGGGGTGCATTTCCTTGCAATTTGCGGGCCTCCAGGTCTCACAGCACTATTATTATGGTTATGGAAACCGGCTGCTCGCAAAATGGCGGAAAATTAGGAATAGGATTTCTCAACATTGGCATTTCCCAATTCTTTTTTTCCTCTCTCTATGCCCGCATGTAGCCTCATTCATTTGCTTGGGGTTCAAGGAAAAATTGTTGGAAACCATGGTTCCCCCGCCCCACATATTACTGGGCTTCCCATCCATCCATCCAAGCGCCAGCCGCAGGCAGAGGTCTTTGGAGAAGACAGCGAGGTCCGCTCCGACTTCCAGACCTTCCTGATCCTCACGGTGTTGGGCAAGCGCTTCAGGAGCACTCCATCCACTGGGAAGTCGCCAAACTACCAAGGGTGCCTGGGCCGAGAAGGATTGGGCTCTGGGGGAATGGGGCAACTTTTGCATGGCACAGCAGCTTTGCTCTCTGAGGCCCTACATGGGGAAGTTTGTGGCTGAAATTCCCTTGCCAGTGGGAGAGAATGGTATCGCAGCCCTTGATTTGTCGGAGATTGGCATTGATGTGATTGAACAGGATCCCCTTGACTTTGAGAAAAACCGCACCATTTGGGCCACCAAGATTCTGAGATTGCATTTAAAAGGCTAGGAGCGGCAGATGTTAGACGGGATTGAATCAAAGCTAGAGTGCAGACGTTTCAGGGTGTGACTGGTTGCCGACTCGCAGGGCAGGTTACAAGTTGTTTCATAACCTCCATGAACATCCATTAACTATATCAATACATTTCCATACATTTCCCATAAACCATAGTTAAGCATAGTCAGCCTAGTTACTTTACAGACCAGCTTGGCTAGGGGGTACCACCTTATAGAAGCATGGTTATTGGCCTCAGCCATGCTAAGGATGCCCTTATGGAAGCTCTTGGGCAGTGAGGAGGAAGTTGCTGCAGTCTCGGCCCCTCCACCCAGCAGCAACGCCTTCACAACGATGGGCCTGGAGGTTCAGACCTTGACTCAGTTGGGATTGGTGGAAGAAGCTGCCGAGAATGTGTGCCTTAGACGAATTGGACGAGTTTATGCGTGTTTGATGCGGCCAAGTTTGAGGAGATCTTCATTTATCTCTAATGGAAGGGGCTGGCCGCTACACCAGCTAAGGCTTATCTTATAGGGTCGTGTCTGAATCCAAATGTTACTCTAATCTATTTCCATTTATCTCCAGATCTTCCTTGTACCTAGGCGTCTGTGAGTCCTTCTTACATATTGACAGTACTCTTCGGCCCCCCTAAAGTCCTTTTGCACCGCTTGGTTTAATCGAGAGGTACCCCTGCAAACCAGCAATAGGATCCCAAAGGTGAATCACGGGAAAGGGTACGGAAAAAAAAACACGAGCCAACGATAGCTCCAAGGCATTCCTTGAGGGCTTCCCTCAATGCGGGCGCGCGAAAGACCAACAAGCGCGTGCATTTGATGCATCCCGCTGTGGATAGCTCGGACACGCTGCCGGTGAAGGCACGGCACGAAGATGGGTGTGGGTCACGCCGGTGAGCTTCCCCTAAAGTGGATGGTCAATACTAAACTTACTAAACACGACTAGACATGACCAAATGAACTCAGGTGGGCTGGGAGCATTAGATTTTGACCCACATGCAGATGAAGTAGAATGAACTCAGAAGTGTGAGTTGCAAAATCTGGGTCCGGAGAGGTTCCCAACCAAATTTCAATTGGTCAAATGTTTGAGTAACCATTGGCAGCTTGAGGACATGACGATTTCGCGAAAAAAATCGGGAAATTTCGTATCCGTTGAGTCGTCGAGTGCTCCTACTGTACGGGGTAAACACCTTTTGCCAAACATGGTCAAGTGAGTCAAGAGTCAAAAAAGGCTTAACAACTAGTCAATAATTTCCAGAGGCCCACCATTTTGCAGCATGAAACGAAAAAACACACTTATTTTTGAACATATACCCCCAAATCCACTGGTTAATCATCATGTCAATTCATTTTCCCATATTTTCCCATTTTTTCCATGGCCATAACTGGGCCATAGCTACTTTTCATGTGGCACCAGGTGTATTTTTTAGTGTATCCGTTCCGAGGCCTTTATCGATCTGGAGGTTAGTGCGAAGGTGGCCGCGTCCTCATTGTTGCCACGGACCTGCATTTCTCCCGAAGTGCAAGGACCTGAAACCGACGATCCTGGCGGATCCATCACGATGGGATGGCAGTTCGCCAACGGTCGTTTAACGGGAGGAAGCCATCATTGAATTTTCCTCAGTAGGCGTGTGTTTTCGGGGTGATGTCGTTTCCACATATTGATCATAGGGGGCAAACCAACTTCCATTATGCATCGGCTTAATTCAAAATCTGATAGTGTCATTCTTCACAATTTCGATACGGTGGAATCGCAATTCCGCAGCGATTTTTGATGGTACGAGGCTGGCCCCCAGTTATACGTTGGTTTATAACTCTCATGAATATATCATAATCTTACACACACATATGTATATATCATATATATATATATATTATAGATTAATGTTACCACACACACACAGAGACATACACACATACGTACTTACGCACTTACTTACTTACTTACTTTACTTTACTTTACTTTACTTTACTTACTTACTTACATACATGCTTACATGCTTACATGCTTACATACTTACATACTTACTTACTTACTTACTTACTTACATCCATCCATCCATCCATCCATCCATCCATACATACATACATACATACATACATAGTTACATACTTACATACATACGGACATATACACGGAGATATATCTATTATATATATATATAGATTTATCTTTACCATGAAGCCCAATTAGCCAAGTTGTGTTCACTCCCACCTTAGCGCATCGCCGCTGGAAGGACGAGGATCAACGGTCAACCTCTTCACTTCGCACAGGGTGGGCTAACCGGGACTGGCGGAGGATTTACGGTGGCTTTAACCATCAAAAATGGGGGAAACATAGGAATTCCACCAGGAAAACTCGGGATTAACATGGATTTAACAATATTAAACTAAAGATGAATGAAGAATGGACATGGGTCTGTCGAAATTAGGGCTTCAGCATGGTTTAGCTCCAATTTATGGCACTCCGAACAAGAAAAAAGAATGGATCCATAAGATTTTGGGGAAAAAATAGTTCCAAACCTGGAGGAATCTACGAATTTGGCCATGCACGTTGGGTTGGAAAACGGGGATCTCAAACGTCAGATGTTCAACTGGGCACTTACAAAACCACTCCAACTCTAGATCCGTTTGGAGGATTCGGGCAGCTCAAATTGAATGCAACCAGTCATAGGTTCACCTGCCAGCAAGGAGAAGTGAGAAGTCCACAGCATCAATGGTAGGGGCGAAGAAAAAAATGATGAATTTGGCCAATCTCTGGATGACTTCAAGCTATATCACCGCAAAGTAAAATTCCTATCCAGAGAGCATAACTCTTAGTTATCCTGGAGTTGAGAAGACATCACCCATTTTCAATATTGAGATGATTTTGGGATAGTCCGATTTTACATTGTATAGCAAACAGTAGCTGGTAAACCCAATGACCTAGAACTCGGGGATTGTTTATACCACCAATTTTTATCCGTTTTTGGTTATGGTTTGTTCATCCCATTCCCCGTTCATATTGGCACCTCCACTCTATATATCATAATATATTCTATGGTTCCAGTCACATGTGTTTTCATGCCCTACTTAGACGCCATGGCGCCTGGTGTTTCCTTTGAGACAATGGGGAAGGGATTAGAGTGATTAGAGTTGGCTAGTTGCAGGCCATTGTATCCCAACTGATCATTAATATCGATTTCTGATGAATGTTACAGTCATATAACCATCATTATATATCCTCATTAATATCCATTATTTATCCATTAAACCAAATCACCATTAAATCACCATTAAATCACCATTAAATATTACCCTTTCTGATGGTTGAACTGTTAAACCCCTACCAAGCGCCAGGCTGCTTGGTTGGACTCAGCTGGCATCATGAGGCAGGGTGGAGTTCGCAATGACCAAGACTAGGGGTAAAGCTTGGAGTTGGTAGATTATATTAAGTTATATGGCTATGGATCAATACCTATACATACCATTTTTAGTGGGATGAACATCCATTTACCAGCTATTTTGATGTTCACCAGGGGTACAAGGTTTTGACCCATCCCCATATTAAGTTATATGATCATGGTTTACATATCACATGTTGTACCGGGATTTATACTTCGGCAGTTGTTGGACCTTTTTTTTGGGGGGGGGCCAGGGTATCTGCTGTAAGATTGACAAGCCTGGATGGGAGGCATGTGAGCGTGCCGAGCATGGTGGAGTTGAAGGTGCCTTGGTGTGAAAAACACGTTGTGCCGTCATGTTGCGACCGAAGGCTGCGACGGTTTTTGCAAGGCGGTGTTGTCCCAAAATGACGCTGTAAAATTTCAGGTTGATGACTTATTCAAGTTCCAATTCATACAATTCAGAAAGGTCTATAAATGGATGTTAATGGGTCATGTTCATTCAAGGAAAAGATTCCCTAACATGGGTTAGATGCATTCCATCTCAAAACAAGGGACCCGAAATGACTCAAGATGAACACGGCGATCATTAACAAGGATGCAACAACCTTGGGAGGAAGGGATTGCAGCTTTCCATAAGATCAGCTTCCCTCTATGAACATATGGCAGTGGAAAATCCCGCAAAAAAAGGAGGGTTTTGATGGGAACATCATCTACAAATGGGGGATGCGGAGGGGGGTTCCATATGGCGCAGGTCAGAGAGCTGCTCTTCCCCAGTGATGATCCTTCAGAGGAGATCTCAGCCCTGAGTTATGGTGTAACAACGAAACTTATAACGACCTCACTGCGACCGGGCCCTGGAATCATGGTTTATTTAGGGGAAATCATCCCCAAATGGCCGAACTATTCAGGTTAGTGAAATATTGTAATTTGCCCAGAAATGTATGTCAAAAAACTAGTTATGAGGTGTTTATGAGGTGTTGACCACACTTGGTAAGCCCGTTTGACCTACTCAAACTGAGCTCCAGGAGACCCGTCTTTACAGATACTTTGTGGAAGCCACCTGCTGCGGCGTGCGTCGCAGCACGGTCGCGCTCTGTCGGCCCAAGAAAACCTGGAGTTACTTGGTGCCCTGCGATCCTTCGCAGATCGACTTCAAGGCCGAGGGGGAGGGTGTTGAGGGGAAATGCCATGGGTGAGTTGGTTAATCCATGTTCAACATGGGTTAATCCAGCATTTCAGTTTGCGGAAAAAGCTGAATTGCTCAGCAGTTTGTTAATCCATGGGGGCCAGGCGAGCAACATCTTCTTGCCCTTGCCCCCTGGAAGTTGGAGTGATCTCCATGCGCCCATGGTGGAGGCCCTTTGGATCTGCTTGGATCTCTGTGGATCTGTGGAGATTTTCCATGTGGAACTGAGACAAAAACAGAACATATGGGTACGGGTCAATACCTATAGATACCATTTTTAGTGGGATGAACATCCATAAATCCCAGCTATTTTGGGGTTCACTAGGTACCAGGCTTTTGACCCACATCCATATTATAACATGGTTACTACAGGAACCATGTTCTAACCAGGATGTATTCCCAAGTAGGACGGATGGATTCACTCTGTCCAGGTGAAGATCTACAAGACCATGGTCTATGAGACGCCAACCCTCAACTACCAGGAATTGCTGGCGCACAATGGTCCCTGGATTGGAGCTGGGCATGGGGAGTGCAAATATTTCGACTGCAAAACCTCCATGACGTGATGGGTTGAATATCTTTGCATATCTTTGCATGATTCTGATGATTCCTAGGGATTTTATTCAGCTGTGATTCCTTCTTAGTCCAATTTCGAAGTCATATAAAACCTGAGATTCCCAAATTTTTGCCAGTTTTTTCAGTGGCTCATGCTGGATTCATAAGCCCATTTTCAGTGGTCAAAAATGGTCAAAACATCTCAAACCCCACCAGCATGAGCATTGCCTTATGCTGGGTCGACCCAGGCAAGACGTCGCCTGTGGCACCGGAGCCGGAGATGGTGTACCATGCAGAGCTGTCCTTGGACTCCATGACCCTGGACTTCTCGAGGAGTGGATGGGGTGGATGGGCGTCTAATTCTGGGGATAATATGGATATTAAACCATCAACAGTAGGGACTTGATATGGGTTAATGGGACTTAATATTGGATAATATAGTTACCTGGTTGGTGGTTTCAAACACGGTTTTTATTTTCCATATATGGGATGTCATCCCAACCCCGGGGAATCAACATCCATAAATTGCCCATAAATCCCAACTATTTTGGTGCCACGGTAGCCAGACCCATATATGGCCCATATATGTCTGTACAGACTATATATGGGACGATCATGGAACTAAATGGTGGGTTCTTTAGCCAAGAAATATGGATTGCGAGAGAGTAACTAGCAAACATGCGGGAGTTTAACCATGAAAATCAGCAATGGTGGGGATTTAGCCACAAGAATTAGCGAAAATAAACCGGCAAGCGTTTCAACATCACCAATGGTGAAACCTCATGGGAGAATCCGCCGCAGGAAACAAGCCCAAGTACCCTTCGCCAAAGCCAAGGCAGAGGGGGAATCCCCCAACAGTTGGTAAAGCCCTGGCTGCAGATTCCCAGCATTAAATGTTAGCCACTTGATTCAGGGACCCAATATGTTGGGGAGGGTCTTATGTACAGAAACATGCTCTGGATGAGGGCCATAGTTTGGGGATGTTTGGGGTATCTCGCGCCGGCGCCGTCCTGAACTTGGTACCTGCAATCGATCAAAGGTGGTGAAACCAATCAGTATCCTACCATTAAAAGATCATACTACTCTAACCACCCCTTCTGATTCTGGTACGATTGGGGATCATGTATAAACCCATGTTTTTGAACCCACGTAAGCCGGGTTCACTGATGAGTTTCAAAATCAACATTGGGGGCTTTTTGCCCGTCGCCATCTCGCGAATAGCTCCAGGCAACCGCCACCAGCTACAACGTGGCCAAGGCAGGGACAAGTCTTGGCCAAGGCTCTTAGCATTTCCTCCACGTTTTCCAGCCCTGCATAGTAAAGACATCTTCTTTAAGGTCTCAAAATGAACAGATCCAGTGACCAGGGTTTCCGCCTCGCGACAGGATGAGTTGAGCCCCGTGGAGAGTCCTGCGATCTTGGTCTTGGACATAGCCCTGCGAGACAGGGACTTTGCACGCTTGCAGACTGCTCAGGACATGGCGGGGCTGGGAGCCCTGATGGTTGCAGGTATGGGACGGATTGTCTGATTAAGATCATTGGATTCGGTTAGACTCTTAGACAGTTAGACCATGGCACGCTGGATTCCTTGCATCTTCATTTGGGCCTACCAGATGCACAGGACCCCCGCGCGGGCGTGGTGTGCGTGGGAGACAAGGCCATGATTCAGGTAGAGGAGCCGATCAGCTACCCACTGAATGAGGCCTGGTAGGACTGAGTGCATAGTCTTGCATCAGCTTGCATTTTTTTGAAAAACATGTGTATTATTGTGATGGTTTAGCATTTTTGATCCCAGAACTTGCAATACTTCAATTAAAGCGCGACCCCCCACTAGAACATCTAGAACAGACAAGTTGGTTTAGAACTAGGTGAAATGAGGTTTTGTTGGATATCATCATCGGCAGTTGCATGGAAAGCAAACATCCCTATCTAGGGCTCCTTCTTTGCAACCCCACAGGTGGAATATCGCCGCCGTGGTTTCCCTGGAGAGTCTCTTGGGCATGAGAAAAGGTTAGGTTTGGAAATAAAAACTGGCAACTGCAAAAAAAAGTAACATGTTCAGAGGTAAATCATCTAGAAATCGTGGATTTTACTTGATAAAGCCTGACACACTTAAAAAGAGGTATCTACGACTTGTTACACTTAACGTGACAACTCAACTTACCAAAGTCACGGAAAAACTTAACTTTTGAAATCTCTTGAAGTTGCTTAACTTTTCGACATATGCCGACATTAAGCCATGACCGAAAAACTTCCATGGCTGTCAGGTTCCAGGTGTCGCGGCGTCGTGGCGAGTTGTGGTCAGCGCCTTTGAGAGATCCCTGTGCCTCCAATGAGTACAAGGTGGCCTCGGCCTCGGCCTCGCGGCCTCGGCCCTTGTGGGTGTTGGTGGATGAAATTTTAGGGGTCAACAGTAGAAAAACATCGCATTTTTGTACAACCATGATCATGGATGATAAACTGATAAACGGATAGTCAGATAGTATCGCGATGGTGGAGTTGGTTTTTTCTTGGCTCAAGGCCCGATTTAAGCTGTGAACCTCCCAATCCAAAGTGGTTTTTCGGCCAGCCATGATGGAGTGGAGGGTCATAAATTCATTCTGAAGGGGGTTACGTCAATCTAAAACGGTTTGGCAGGCCCCCGCACGTTATGGATGCTTCAAGTTTTTCAAGACCCTGACAACCATCGCAAACGATCGTAGCTGTCCCGGACAAAGTGATGAATGACTTCATCCGCTAGTAAGATAGCACCCCTGCAATTCATGCAATTCAACAGCCTGGTTTCCAAAATAGAACTACCCTCTGGTAATTTAACATAGCTATTGAAAATGGCCCATTTATAGTTGATTTACCTATTAAAGATGGTGATTTTCCATAGCTATGTTAGTTTACCAGAGGGTATCTGAGGTGAACATCACATTCTGGGCAAATTTCATCACGAGCGAATCCTGTTCTCCCTTTAAGCCTGGTTCATCATGGTTAGTTTTGGGTGAATCATCCCAAAATGTATGGCCCGAGAGGGTTTCCGGTTTTTGTGAAATATGAATTATTTTGAGATTTACCCAGATGACTAATAACCATCAATACAGTGTGTAAACCATCAATAACTAGAAAACCATCCTATTTTTATACCATGTTTTCAGAAATGTTTTCACAATGCACATGGCTAGCCACAAAAAATCTCATGGTTGATCAGGCGAGCGGCCTGGGCGAGTTGATTCCTCCAGTGCCGCGGCGCGATCAAGGTTGTGCCCAGTGATTATATAAACCATACAATGTGGGGCCCCCTAGATAGCTAAGTTGGTTTATAAGCCCCAATAACTATAGTTATAAGTACCATAAACCATAGTGAAATGGGAGTTATTGGCACCAACTGAACGCTATCGTTTGGGGGCCCCACTTTGCAGGCTTTAATCAACTAACATGATGGATTTTGAAGCACCAACCTGTGGGAGTTCCGCAAAAAAGTGATTGGTCCGCAATTCTAGTGAGAAGCAGCTAGCTGGGACCATAGCAATCTAACTCTTTATCCTATATATATATATATATATGAATGTATCATATGTGTATAGACATCTGTCTGTGGTACATATTATGACTTATTTGGGTACCGGATATAGGTCAAAACATGTCAAAACCATCCGTAGGTTCACATCAAAATAGCGGTTGAGTTCATGGATGGTCATCCCCCAATCCACCCATTGAGAAAACCATCGGCCTTTTGCAATCCCTTTCCAACATTCCAAGAATTGGTTTGTGGGAAAAGTTATGTTTGAAACTTTGAAACCTGAACATCTGTAGATCAAAAAAGGCCCATGGCTTTCAATTCGTATCAATCCATTGACATATGGGGCACCGTATTTTTTCAGCAAAACGCATTACATAAAGGATTGCGAGCAAATAACAATAAACATCCTTTTGCCAGTAAAATGGAATATATATATATATATTCTCTCTATATATATATATATTCTATATATATATATATATGCACATATGTACACACACACACACACGTATATAATTATATATATATACGTACATACTGTCAACACATATGTTTATGATTTCGACTTTGCCAAACTATCAACATCACTTTTTGCTGAATATTTTAATCTTTGAGGTGCCCTTCAAGCAACGCTTCCTGTCCAACAGCCACGACGACTTGGCGCCCCACAAATATGTGCTCCAGCACAGCGAGGCGGAGCATGTGGCGTTGGTGAAGCCAGGTGGGGTCGATGGCTGGGGCTGCAGGGTCCTTTTTTTGGCGTCTTTGGTGGTGAATGTATCGTTTTTTTTTTTTTGGGTTGATAAAACGATAAGTATATGTATGTGTAAACAGATCAATAAGTAAGACACGCGCACACACATATATGCATATATATATATGTATATATGTATATATGTATATACGTATATATGTATGTATGTATGTATGTAATGTAATGTAATGTAATGTAATGCAATGTAATGTAATGTAATGTTATGTTATGTTATGTTATGTTCTGTTCTGTTCTGTTCTGTTGTGTTGTGTTGTGTTGTGTTGTGTTATGTTATGTTATGTATGTATGTATGTATGTATATATATAGATATTGATTGATGCTTCGACATGGCTTTAATGAAACAAATGGATGCTTAAAATTGGATCAAGTATCGCCATTTTCTTGGAATGCAATCCATCCTTCTGCTAGCCCTTTCCAGTTCCAGATGCACACAGGTACCTACTGGAGGATCATGGACAGCTTGGTGGTGGACAAGAGCCAAGAGTTGCAGAAAAGGATGATGAACACCGAACGCGAAGAAAAGAAGCACCTCAGCTGATAAATCTAGCTGAGTCATTGATTTCTGGGGTTGCCCTTCCAAAAAAGACATGTTTTTCTAGCAACCTCAGGCTCGGACTGCTAGTTGTGTGATTCTGGCTGATTCTGGCTGACTTTCTTGGCATTGTAAGATACGGGCATGCTTCAAACTGAAATCCCTAAACATGCAATGCTGTACCAGTAAGTCAGTAAGCACCCCCAAGCATCAGGCTGCTTCCCACAACTTTTGGAAATCACATTCCCCAAAAACAATTTCCAAGCCCACCATTCCGGCTGAGTCATGTTTTGTCCCGTAAAAACACCTCCCAAAAACGAACAATCTCCAAATCCCCCCAAAATCAATCTCCAAACATTCCCACACATTTCCAGATATTTCCAGAAAACATCTCCAGGCAAAACGCCCCGTTGTTTGTTTTTTTCGAAGGCACCTGCCTCAAGTGGTGGAGAAGCTCTCGCACCTCACGCGCAACGTGCCGGTGACCGTTCTGGCCGTCTATCCGGACCAGACCTGCGATGTGGAGCTGGCGTCCAACTTCATTGCTCAGTGGGAGCGACGCTGAACGGGGCAAAAGATGTTGGGGAGCCACGGTAGATTCGTTACGAAAGCCATATCAGTGAATTATATGTAGATGAGAGAAAGAGAATAACATATGTGACATATATACATATATATATATACATGTATATATATATATTTACACACTGCATGCGTGTAAAGATATGCAAGCATTATGCAGCGGAACTGTGGATGTTCCGTCTAGGATTTTCCATCTATAACTGCCTTGTCACATGGTTATTGGCAACTTTCTAACTGGAATGCGCTCTCAAGTGCCCGATGAATGGGGTCCTGTAGTGTGTCTCTTCCATGACCACCTTACTTGCATCCTTTTCAAGGGGGTTTGAAAAAAGTCCAATATAAATTTATCTTGAAAGAGAATCACCAGTCAAGATGGTGATAGCTCACGCTGTGAGGCAAACTTTCCAAGAACCCCAGGAACTTCCAACCCTCCGTGTGAAACCGCCACTAATCCCATCTTCTGCAGAATCAGCATTCTCATCTGATCCCCATTCAGATCGCGATTGTATGGCCTAACTCCATGTCAATCCATGTCAATCTTCCCAAAAAATGGAGCACCGGATCGCCACAGGAGAACCAGCCGCACAAGCCCTACGCCTTCCAGGGCTCCGTGATCATCGGCGAGCACCTGGACATCAGTGAGATGGCCATTCGCTCCGCGCCCATCGGCGCGGGGGACGTGGGGGAGCGGAAGCGCAGGCGCATCATGCTGAAGGGCATCCAGTTGAGTTCGCTGCTCAGCGTGCAACCTGCCACTTGGCAATGCCAGGAGCTCTTCAGCTGGCTGAAGCTCCAATGGTTTTAGGCAGTCCACCTGATTTCTGGGGAAATCTTGGGGATGGCTTGATTTTTTGGTCAGTGATGTTGTTGGGGGTTGGGATATGTTGAGGGGTGGTTGGGTTTTCCAGGGCAAGTTTGGTTGATGTGGGTAGTAGGGGTCTAATTCCTGCAGGAGGTGAGCAATTGTGTTTCAGAGAGGTTCTGGAAGGCTTGCGCTTTTCTTTGGTGTGAGACACTACTAAGTTCTTGATACTAAATGTCAAATGATGTCAAATGTGATATTAGTTACTAGTAGTTACTAGTAAGAACAAGCATCATTTGGCATTTGTATAATATACCATATACTTCGCATAATGTATAAGTACCTTTCGAAGCATCATTTTTCTCGTGCGGTTTCGAGGCCAGCTTCAACGTCTACGATGCAGCCTTGACCACCACGGATGAGATTGTTCGCATCGAGCCCAGAAGAATTGGCAATGACTACAACCCAAGGTGCCGCAGGGTGCCGGCTGAAGTCTGCTGAAGCCAAGTCCTTGGAGATTGAAAAAGGCTGACTCCCTGGAGAATTTTTAACATAAACCGGGTTATCACCTGACTTGGCTTGGCATTGGCCGTTCTAGACTTTTCAGGGTCCTGATTCTCTAGAGAACCTCAGTTTGGAAGTGAATTCAGTCATTCGCTTCACCCCCGAAGCGACATGACATCTCCGCCGCTGCTGAACTCCCAAGACTGTCCCATTCCCCAGTTAAGGGGTGTAACGACACACCTTCTCCCCTTAGATACGTTCTTCTAACATGATTGATGTTAGGGGGTTTTCCATGTGCCCAACCAACTGGTGTTTCGATTATTGAAGTTTTTTGTTGTAGCTGCAAGGCGTCCCCAAAGAATTGAGTCTGGGTTCGAGTGTGAGTTCCAAGGGGATGCTTAACTGATGATTTCGAAGACACAATTCGGGAGCTTGCGGCAGATCACCACATAGTTTCGGAGGATGTTTCATCGATCTACCGAAGATCTATCAATCAAAGAGTATGGGGTAATCATGGGTAATCAAACGTGGCGGGCTGGAAAATCCCCTTCACTATAACTGTAGTGAACCGATGTGAACCGTTCACCATGATTTTTTCAGATCATACCAGTGATACCCTCTGGTAATTTAACATAACTATGGAACATCACCATTTTTAATGGGAAAATCCACTATAAATGGCCATTTTCAATAGCTATGTTAAATTACCAGTGATTACACAGTTTGGATGGTTCACACATGTTCACATCCTCCGAAAAGGCTGGGCTTATCGCAGGTTGATCGATGGCACAGTGGATGACATGTCCATCCTGGGTGGCCACCGTGGCAGTTATCGCATCGCGGCGGGGCCGTTGCCGGCCGACGCCAACCCCACGGACTGTCAGTACGACACCCGGCGTCCGGTTAAACATGGAAATCGTGGAAGACCTGGAAGAATCCCAACTTTGAAAATGAACATATGGGTATGGGTCAATACCTATAGATACATTACTATAGTGGGATGAACATCCATTTACCAGCTATTTTGGGGTTCACTAGGTACCAGGGTTTTGACCCATAGCCATATATCAACATATTCGATAATCCTCGAACTCAATGATGGCTCATTTTCCATTGCCAGGTTCAATTTGTTGGTATGGGTCAAGCCATTTAGGGTTCGCCTCAAGTTGCGGAACAGCAGAAGTGGGGCTCTCAGTGCCGGCGCTCTCAATGTTTACAAACTAAAAGACCTGACCGCGAAGTGGGATATGACCATCACCCAATTGGCTTCCATTATAAAGGCTTTTCATCTGAGGTACTGACTTCTAGTGTGGCTGGTGTCATGCACACACCAGCTTAAATCTTCATGGTTGTATGGTTCAGGGGCTTACGGTGCTACGGCTACTGCTCCCAAGGAATGGTCGTTGCATCTCAACGCAGCCAATGAACCGGACATGTACCACTTCGTGACCATGCTACGGCAAGCTGCGCGCATGAACATCTACGAGCAGGCGGGTGATGCCATGGGATGGTGATGCCAGTGGTGTCTCAGTCAGAAACACAGAAAATCGCGCTTCTCATTTTCCGCCAGCCTTTTAGTGAGCAGAATTAGTGACCAAAAGTGTTTTTTTTGAGGTGAAGAAACTGAAGGAATTCAAGCAGAAGAGCGTCTATGCACACAACCACCGGCCGTATTTGGATTCCCAGATGTACTCCTCTCAGAGTGGACACTTGGAGGCGCCTCTGGGCCTCGGCCTTTGGGCTCAGGGGCCACCTGGCCTACGTTTACTTGTCTTACATATATAAATTGTATATATTTGTATATCATATGAATCACATAATGCTGTGTTATGGTGCTATGTAATGTAACCTTGTGTCCGTTGTGTTATATATATATATATAGGTAGATAGGTAGGTAGATAGATAGATAGATAGATAGATAGATAAATATTATGACATACATATGTGATCATATGTGGACATATATATATATATATATATGACACCTCACATCTATGCATCTTCCGCGCTCATCCCTTTCTTTCGGGGCCCCCGGCGAATGGCCAGGTGATCTTGGTGGAAGCCAGGCATCTGCGACCTGCGCGGGTGCAACAGGAGCAGGACTTGCAGACCGCCTTGCAGAAGAGCCTCCAGCTGGATCTTCAGGTTGAGGCCGGGCGAAGCGAAACTCTCCGATTTTTCAATGGGGATGGCCCTGGCAAAAAAAAACGGGGATTGGAACGGGGATTGTTCAACATGGCGATTTAGCTGAGGATACATGGAAAAAATGGTGATTTAACTAGGGATATCGAATATTTGGATGTAGAGCCTATCTCATTTTGGGTGCGGTAAACCGCCATAGACCCTCTCATTCAGCATGGCTGGGGGGTTATTATTATTATTACTATTATCGTTAGTATTATTGTTATTATTACAGTAATCATATTTTATCATTATTATGATCGTTTATCACATTACCCCAGAGCAAAGCCAATTCTCTTCAATTTAGGTTTTATCAGAATCCATGCTTTATCATGACATTCTAAGTTCTGGGTTAGACTATTCGAACTTCTCACAAGATGGCACAACGCCTTTGGAAACGTGGGGCTTCAACAGTGAGGCATATGACAAAATATGCACATATATGCACATATGTATAGAAAAAGAGAAAAAGAGAGAGAGAGAGAGAGAGAGACAGAGAAAGAGACACTAGGGCATGTACATGTGCATCGGGTGCATCGGCATCGGCATGTTTATGTTGGAGAAGTCCAGGAACACCATTTCTCACCAGTTTCCCACTTCTTTAGGCCAGTTTCCGTCTCAAGAACATCGACGCCGATGGCAAGGCATGGACGAAGCTTGTGGAAGTATCAGAACCCCCCAAGAGTGGGCTTTAGTGAATGTGACAATTGGAACATCAACAGAAATAGAGATTCAAATCAAACAGGGTAGTTTATCTCTATTTTTTATATATCCACCACACACACATATATTTACACATGTGTACATATACATATATAGATAATAATAGTAATAAAGAATAATAAGAAATAATAATAATACTACTACTGCTACTACTACTAATAAAAAACAATAAACAATAATAATAATTAATAATGATAATGATAATAATGTGTATATACATACATACATACATACATACATACATACATACATACATACATACATACATACACACACATACATACACATACATACACATACATACACATACATACACACATACATACAGACATACAGACACACATACATACATACACACAGACATACAGACATACAGACATACAGACATACAGACATACAGACATACAGACATACAGACATACAGACATACAGACATACAGACATACAGACATACAGACATACAGACATACAGACATACAGACATACAGACATACACACATACACACATACACACATACACACATACACACATACACACATACATACATACATACATACATACATTCATACATTCATACACACATACATTCATACACACATACACACATACACACATACACACATACATACATACATACATACACACACACATACATACATACATACATACATTCATACATTCATACATTCATACATTCATACATACATACATACATACATACACACACACACATATATATATATATACATATGCATACACTGTAGCATTATATGCATATATATATATATATCTATTCATATCCAGATGCGAATGGGTTCCATCTGCCATTTCTACGCCATTTCTGGCTAAGCTGTCTGAGATCCGTCACGTCGAGATACCACGGAGCCAGGTGAAGAGTGAGGCAGTGACATAGAAATCCCCAAGAACATATTAGTAAAGCAACAGTAAACCAGCCCCAATGGTAAACCAGTAAACCACAAATGGTGCTTTACTATGCCGAAACCTAACATTCATTTAATGAAGGCCCCAGGTTGACCTCGACGACTTTTTTTGTTGGGACGAAATTTTATGCCAGGCCAAAGACCTGATCTACAAGGGCTCCAAGATCCAACGCTGCCCCACCTTGGTTGGCAGCAATCCCAACTGGGGAGAACAGGAGCAACTGAAGAACTCGGGCGGATGGGTCTTCAAAAGTCCACTGCTGGAGAAGGCCAGCAGCTTTTGCTGATCCCTCAGGTTGTTGTTGTGGGGCCCTGGGGTTGATGGATCCGATGGCCACCATGGCATCCTTGCGAGGCCACCATGCAGAACTTGTATCTGGAGATTGAGCTCTCCTCACGAAAGTATGAGAAGCTGGGAATGGTCAGGCCAGCAACAAACTGGGGGGACACGAATCTGAGATTCTGCGCCAAGAAAGATTGTGTGGATTTATTGTGATAGCTGTTTTGAGTGAATTGTTTTTTTGGGGCCGGAGATCTCAGCATGTCTCAAAATTGGGCACCCGAAGAGTCGATGCTTTGAATTCCTCATGTTCCTTCTTCAAACTGGGTACCCCCAGTGACCAATCAACAACCAATGAACTTCGGCCTCCACTCGTTTGCCAAAGAGCTTTGTTCACCGACATACGCTGAGTCCCAAACAGCACCAGGATGGCTGTCTTCGGTGCTTCCTTCCAAGATGAATTCCTGGGTGGAGCGCCCACCATCGATATGAGCGATCCCAAAAAGCTCTTCAACAACCTGTGGCTGGCCATAACGGCTGGGGCGCAGGATCAAAAAAGATGGAGACGATTCATTCATATTCATTAATCATGTATTTAGCGCGTTTATATCGTTTTTTGATTTTTCAAGACGCCTGAGGGATGAGAATGCATCGATTTATTTGGATCTATCCATCTACCGATGATCTCAGGGCCGAACCCTCTTGAATCCAACGAGGGGATTGGTGGTTGCTGGATGCTTTTTTGGTGCTCTAAGTGCTGTGATGTGAAGAGTCAGTCCGGTAGACCATGGCAATTTCCATGGCTTTTCCACGCAAAATGGACCGACATTTTCTGTGATTCGAATGTCTTGGGGTCAGCGTTGTGTACATCGGCTACCAGGTGGCTTCCGCTGGCCACAAGCGATGCGGAAGCGAAGCTGACTCCCAAAGCATACGGAGACTGGTCCAGTGATGCTGTGTTGGGCAGATGGGAAGACCATGCCATCCCAACTCAGTTGGGACTTGTGTACTATCCCAACTGACCAGGTGTACCCGACTAAGAAATGCTCATCCTTCAAGGCTCTTGGGTGTCATACCTGCATACCTGCGTATTTCAGGGATGGACATGGTGCGAGAAAGTGTTGTGAGTTCTTTCCTAAGAACTCAACCAACTTGCGTCTTGCTGCGAGGCGCCATTGTCTGTTGGGCTCCAGTTTGGCTCTTTAGACATTCTTTTGGGTTCTGTTTTACCCTCTGGTAAACGTTAACAAAAAATATATGGAAAATCACCATGCTATTAATGGGTGAACCGGTAAACCCACTATTTCTATGGCCATTGTCAATCGCTTTTTGTATGTTTACCAGAGGGTAAACCTCCATTTTCCCATGGTTTTCCTATGGTTTACCAGGCCGTGACCGGGCGTGGTCCCCCAGGAGAGTTGCACATCTTGACCGTGTGGAAGCCTTCGGTGGAGACCGTGGCGCTCCGGCGCTTGCCCAAAACGGTCCGTGGCTGGCAGAACTATGAGCTGAAACAGGCTGGCGAAGCGGCAGCTATTTATAGTTGAAAATGGTGGGTTAATGGTGGTTTAATGGTGGGAAAATGGTGATTTTATGGTGATTTAATGGTGATTAATGGTGATTAGAGAGGTGATTAGAGAGGTGATTAATGGTGATTAATGGTGATTAATGGTGATTAATGGTGATTAATGGTGAGCCATAGTTGATCCGTTTCTGCTAGTTGATCCGTTTCGACTAGTTGAGTGGCTTGACCCAGTGAGTTGTGTACCATGGGGTTCTCAGATGTTCTCAGTGCTTGCAGGAGCTGATTCTCCTGGGTCGTGATTCCATGATGTCACAACTGATTCTTCAATGGTGGCAGCAACTCACCATTGTGCAGACCCAACATATCAAAAGTATTCAAAAATCATCTTCGAAATCTGCAGATGATCAACTGACATGACATTTTATGACATGACCAGCTGAGCCAAGTTACACCCTGCAACTTGGATGGTTTCTACCCACATTTGCGGTGGAAATCTGTCTCCTGGCGTGGGTTTTCCCAACGAAACCCGCCGGAAACTTCCCCATTTCCTTCGAGGAGATTCCCAGAAAAACCGAGCTCGGAAAATCGGGGGATTTTCCAGCTTGCCACGGTGATGACCAGAGGGTATAAAGCAATATTCCATATCAGATCTCATTAAATCCAGTTAAATTCCATGAAATCCAGTTAAATTCCATGAAATCCAGTTAAATTCCATTAAATCCAGTTAAATTCAATTTAAAATCCAGTTAAATTCAATTTTAAATCCAGTTAAATTCCATGAAATCCCCATTGTGAATGGTGATTTTCCAGATGGCCATTTTGTCAGCGTCACAGGCGATGAAGGGTGGGACGGCGATGCACGATCCCGTCTACGACTTGCAGACCTTCAAGAGAGGCGCCCGCGGATCTGGTGAATAGTGGTTGTGGTTGTGGTTGTTGTGGTTGTTGTGGTTGTTGTGGTTGTTGTGGTTGTTGTTGTGGTTGTGGTTGTGGTTGTGGTTGTTGTTGTTGTTGTTGTTGTTGTAGCAGCTGTTCGTCATCAGCACATGATGGAAGTGGGGGGCTGAAAGACCACCATTCTATCATGAGATGATGAGCGATTTCCATGAAGGTCAAGGTGTTCGTGGCCCTAGTGGTGACCGTCACAGTGTGCGTGCGCGAAATACGCGTTCAGTTGTGGCCTTGAAACAAAGGACACCTTGAACATGCACAAAGGAAAGAGATCGAGTTTACAAGTGAAACGTCACCACTTTCATCAGATGGGATCGTTTCAAAATTTGGACCCCCCAGAATCTCACAGTTTACTATATTTTATTATATACCCTCTGGCCCTCTGGTTATTTAACATAGCCATGGTATAGATGGCCCATTGATAGATGGTTTACCTATTAAAAATGGTGGATCTTTCCATGGCTATGTAACTTAAATAATCAGATGGGAAAAATATTTTCCCTGATTTTTTTAAATGACCTTGGCCATCTTGGCCAGGTTATGATCCCAACCTCTATGAGTACAAGAATGACATGCCTGAAGTGATTACAGACGCCAAGCTTGGACATTTGCAGAAGATGTTGGAGAGCATTCCTTACCTCGACTGCTGCGAGAGGCAACAACGACACTTGGAAGATCTTGGAAGACTTGGACCATTTTGTGCTGTGAAAAGTAGTGGATTAATCCATCTACTGCTAGTAATCACCAAAAAAAGAACATGATAGAAAACCAGGTCGATTTTTCACTCTGTTATTTTTTGAGATTTCTTTTTTTCTATGACTTTTTGGGGGTTTCTACCTTCAAAAATGTTACACTAAAACGGTAAAACACGCTGGTTATCCCCAGCAAAAAATCCACCCGAGGAGTCGCTTGGCGCGACTTCCGTTTAGATTTGGAGAGTCGCTCCTCCGTGGATACCGAAAACCGGCCGCAGCGCGCCAATCTCAGCCGCCTGCGCAATGCCTGGGTCAGAGCCGAAACGCCCAACACGCGGATGATGTGGGAGACACTTTGGCGAAACACGCTGGCAGTTTTTTTTTTTGGTTACGTATTATATATATATATATATATCTATGATTATATGTGCATATATATATTTGTCTCTCTCTCTCTCTATCTATATATATATATATGTATTTATGCAAATATGTAAAATTGTATATCAATAAGTATAAATATAAATGCAAGCCTAAATATAAATACACATATAGATATAAATATGTCTGTGACTGAACTCTCGGAGAGGGCGATGGAAGACAAACATATCTGGGGGAGTTCATCTCCATGTCGTTGCCGTTGCCGTTGCGGTTGCGGTTGTTGCCGTTGTTGCCGTTCTCAGTCACCGCATAGCTACATCATTACATTGGTGCATCACCGTTTTCCGCGATCAGATTCTGAGTGCGATCTAACGGTTATCTACATGCGATGAATATATATATATATATGTCTGCTCCAAATAATCCCATTCCCCTAAACCATCATTTCGGAGATGATATTTTGGGCCTTTCCAGATTGGTAATCCCCTACTCAACCGTGGTTTCTGGGTGTTTCATAGGGGGATAGTTACTGATAGGGAGGGAGTGTCCACCTCGATGCTGGGAATGGTGAGTCTAACGTCTATCACCTTGGGAAGCATTAAAGTAAGGACATGAGTGAACATGGTCTATCACCTAAATAGCTATTGAAACTGGTGATTTAGTTCGTGGATTTACCGATTGATACCATGGTGATTTTCCATAGTTTTTTGTTAACGTTTACCAGGCCGGGTAAACTCACCATTAATCCACTGTTTGGGATGTCTTTTTTTCCTGAATGAACGCGGGAAGGAATCCCATTGCCTTGGCTGACCAAAACGAATCTCTCAAGCAACCATGCTGAATTTTGCAATCTCGATGGTTGTCAACAGTAGCCGAGTAGCCCAAGTTGCCACCTTGATGGGGTAGTTATCAACATTTTCCATACACAACAACATATCCAGATCTGGCTTCCTTCAATTAAATAGGACATTTGTCAATACAACATGGCCATTCAAAAACGAATCTAACCGTTCGACTGACATGTGAGTGTATCCCATCTTTTGGACCAGCTTGGTGGCTCACACCAGTTAGTAGCAGTTAGCACATGGGTTAATTCAATTTAATTCACCTCAGTTAATTCAGTAGATTCAGTAAAATTCCAGGTGTTTTTCTGGGTTTTATCCTCCAGTTTTTACTAACACTGCTATGGAAAATCACCATGTTTTAAAAACGGCACTCCCCGGAGAAGGCGATGCAGATAGATATAGGTAAATCATGGTGCATTTAATGCACCATACCAGAACCATGAAGCATCTACACTATCTACATCTATAGAAAATGGCCATTTATAGTGGATTTACCCATTAAAAATGGTGATTTTCCATAGCTACTGTAACTGTTAGTTTACCAGAGGGTACACTATCTACATCTTGATGGATTTTCCTATATTTTCCCATTGTAAAGGCTCCATAGCCAGCAGAGATTTCCCAAGGCTCGACGAGCTGATGCGCCGTGGAGTACCCGCACAGCAGCGTGCGGAGATCTGGTTCGAGATCAGTGGGGCGCAGGAGCTGCAGCAACGCTACCAGGAGATGTACGTCACTCGGATGGCCGAGATGTACGGCAATTTGCGGTGAAGAACATTGGGATTCATGCAAAATTCATGGGAGAATATAGTGGCATAGTGGTTGACCTCACATGAATTTTATGGGATGATCCGTGGATCTGGATGAGTTGTGACCAAAAACATCGCCGAAGCCTGAAAAATGGTGATGAGGGGAATCCGTGCCGCAAGTTTCAGTTGGACAAATCGATGCAACCCCCAGTTTTTTTGGCTTTTTACTTTAAGTTTTTTTATTTTTTCTATGGACATGAAAGGACTTGGCAATGGAAGATGTTTTTGAATTCAACATCAAAAATTGACAACAATGTGGTTTGCTTTTTTTTTTGCCCGTTGAAACAACTTCCATCCCAGGCTGAGACCAAAGACCCGGAGGAACTCTTCCGCAGGCGGGGTACCCTGTGCGGGTGCTTTTGGTGCTAGAAATGTTGATGTACTACTAAAATAACTACAATCAGTCATGTTAGAAACTGGTTGGTGGATGTTGGCGGTTTTCAGCATGTTTGAAAGCGACATCCACATCTCAACACACACACATACACAAATAGACTTTTTTCTTTTTTAAACACATTGTACGTATATGTATATATATATATATATATGTATATACACTGGAATATGCATACAAGCATATATGCACACACACACACATATATATATATATGTATATGTATATATATATGTATATACACTGGAATATGCATACAAGCATATATGCACACACACACATATATATGTATATGTATATATATATGTATATACACTGGAATATGCATACAAGCATATGCACACACACACATATATGTATGTATATATATATGTATATACACTGGAATATGCATACAAGCATATATGCACACACACACATATATATGTATATGTATATATATATGTATATACACTGGAATATGCATACAAGCATATATGCACACACACACACACACATATATATATATATGTATGTATATATGTATATATATATATATATGCATATATATATGTATATATATATGTACATATATGTATATGTATGTATACGTCTATATATATATGTACATATATGCATATATATGTATATATATATAATGTATATATGTTTTCTTATTTTTGCCTACCTGAGATTATATGATCCCATTTGTTAGTATTATGTATTTTTCGGGCAGTAGCTATATTGTGTGCCAATGGATTGTTTCAACAGAACATCTACACCGGAAGCCTTGTTTTTTTTCACCGCAGATGCACATAGTTGTTCCTGCAGTTTTTTCCACAAAAAGACGACTTCTCAGGTTTCCAACATTTCTACCTAAAACTATAACCAAAGCTCATTTCATTGTTTAAAAATGAGCTATGACCATCTTTCATTTCCATATTTAATGCAGGTTGCGGCCGATTGCTTGACGGGATCATTTACCCGAAAAAATGCCAGATTTTCCCAAAGATTTTGTACGGTGAGTGGTTCATTTCCCCTTAAGATTTCCCATACTTTCCCATGGATGTTCCGAAATTTCCAGGATTTTCCCATGGATGGCACCCCATGACCTTGAGCCCCAGGTTGGTGGAAGATGGCCGGCCCTACCGCAACGATGCCATGTGGCAGTTGCACGAAGACTTGGTGGCCGCTGCTGCCTGGGAAAGGTGCAAGTTCTCAGTGGAATTTTGGGTGGGGGGACGTTCAGCCATGAAAATTAGGGGATGAACCACTAAAAATAGTGGTTAATGGTGATTCATGGTGATTCATGGTGGTTAATGGTGGTTAATAGTGGTGACAAATGGAAATACATGATAATAGTGGTGAATGGTGAATTTTGAAGGATGAAGGGATGAACTCTACTAAAAATAGTGGTGACTAGTGGTGATAGCAACTCTTTTCTGGCAATGAATGGCCTGGATTGATGGTGTTTAAAAGGGATTAAGTGGTATAAACAACAATGATTTTAGCATGAAGAATGGGGGATTACTGTAAGCAATGGAGAATGGCATATGGATTAGTAAACTTGGTTGTTTCCTGTTATTCTAACCACATGAGTAATTCTATGCTAATCTCCATTTTTGGCTGGTCAAGTCACCATTTTCCTATGGTTTCCTATGATTTTTCCTATGGTTTATCCATATTTTCAGTCCCTATTCTTGATGAATGCCCCAGATTCCCAGGATGTCATCCACGTCATCCCATCTGTCGTGTAGGCCGACGCATCACTCGGCCATGGCGCGGCACTTCCAGCGCCTGAAGAGCGCGGAGGATGTCTGCGTGGCCTTGATCGCCTTCTCGAAGGAGAACAAGCCAGATTTTGAGGGGCAAAATGGCAAAATCTCAATGTGACTATAGGCTTCAGTTAATTTTTTTGAATATATACCTGTATAATAGATGTGACTCTATTTTCATGCGCACACAACTCTCTCTCTCTCTCTTTTTTTTCTCTCTCTCTTTTTTTTTTAAATCTCTTTGTATATATATGTATATGAGTATATAATAGATTTATGTGGGTATTTAAAAATACATCCATATAGAGTGTTGTGAATATGATAATTAGCCGACCGAAGCGGGCTGGGTGGCTGGATGCGATTTTTCTTCTGAACAACCTGAAGCTTTCGCACGATTTCTATGGGTTTCTGGTGTCCTCCTCCCACTGGTTGGTTGATACTAAAAAAACAATATTCTGGGTAAATGATTGAATGACCTACAAACCCGGCCCAAACCAATTTCTCCTAAAGAGCGTTTTTATTGTTGGTGTCAACCAACTTGTTGGCAAGAAACCTTCTAGCTTTCCGAAATTTGCCTCACATCCATGTTGGTCAAATTAGCGCAACTTGACTGGCCGACCTCACGGCCAGGCGGTTTATGTTTG
>CAMXCT020006590.1:152500-210000 GCA_947184155.2 Cladocopium goreaui
TAGATAGCTAGGTAGGTAGGTACCAGTAGATAGATAGATAGATAGGTAGATAGATAGAGATAGAGATAGAGATAGAGATAGAGATAGAGATAGATAGATAGATAGATAGATATAGATATAGATATAGATATAGATAGATATAGGCAGATAGATAGATAGATGGGATAAAATAGGATAGAATAGGATAGAATAGGATAGAATGGGATAGAATAGGATAGGAGACGATACGATACGATATGACACGACGCGACACGACAAGACAGGACAAGACAAGACAAGACAGACAGAGAGATGGATAGATGGATAGATGGATAGATCGATGGATAGATAGATAGATAGATAGATAGATCGATCGATCGATCGATCGGTAGGTAGGTAGGTAGGTAGGTAGGTAGATAGATAGATAGATAGATAGATATACACACAGTAGTCTTTTGACAGCGGGACGCCTTTCGAATTTGGTTGACAAATCTCTTTGCGGTCGCAATACTTCGTTGGATCATGTCCCTCCTTGAGGAATTCCAACATGCCAACATGACCGCAGATGGTTGACGATGGTTGTTGATGGTTGTTCATGACCGGATGGTGGACCTTAGGTGCCCTTTTGGTGAGTGGTAACTGTGTGAAAGCCAATTCCCAACTGAGCAGTATGAGCACCAAAAATCCTTGTCGAGTGATGAGATGTATTATATGAATGTGGTTCAATTATTTTATAAGTTTCTATATGTAAACATCGGTGGTTTATTGGGTTTTTATCAGGCTTACCGTGTTGAAACGGCTGGTTTTTGTGGGCCACATGGGCCACATGGGCCAGGTCTGGATGGCCAGATGGTCTCTGCCGTGGATCGCAAGGGCGCCATGGACGACGTTCATCGTCTGACCTTCATTTTGGCAGCTCGGCATAGCTCGGCGCCGACGGCAGCCATGTTGGCTCTGGTGATCGACTATTTATTGGGAATGTGCAGAATGCCAATCATAGACATTTGGAAAGTCCTAATTTTTTTCGGGAATTCCCTGATTCCAAAAATATGGGGATTCTGCTTGCTTGATCCTTTTTTTTGGCATACCCACAGTTTTTGATCACTTTCCAAGCCGCCCAGGCTCGCTTCGAGCCAGATCTCTTTGTGCACATGAACGCCACCGGATTCCAACTACCAAGCGTCTAGCTGGCTCAGTTGCTGCCTGAATCCCTTGGAAAGATCTAGAAATAGCTTGGCTGAGAGTTATAGGCAGTTACCCTCTGGTAATTTAACATAGCTATGGAAAATCACCATTTTTAATGGGAAAACTCACTAGGCCATTTTCAATAGCTACGTTAAATTACCAGAGGGTATAGGATATGTTTTGATGCTGAATCTAGGATCAGTCATTCGGGGGGGTTGTCCTGATTTCAGGTTGCCAAAACCACCCCAAGGCAAAGGATTTCAAAGGTTGGACTGTAATTACAATGTCCCATCCCTCATCCGGATGTCCCCCAAAAAACTCTCCAACTCCCACAATCACAACCTGCTAGTCTTCTGCTTGGCTGACAGGGCTGACAGGGCTGACAGGGCTGACAGGGCTGACAGGGCTGACAGGGCTGACAGGGCTTCTGAACCTTGTACAGGGAGTGAAGGTCTGAATCACTTACTCACTTACTCCCAAACTTTGCTTGTCAATCTTAAGGCCATCCCCACTCCTTCACACCGAAATATTCCAACTCTCCCCCACAAATCCACCAAAACATCTCGCCATCCTCAATTTTCCTCCCAGAAGCACGCCACCGCCACCGTCACCTTTGCTTTCCACCTTCCAGTCTCTGCTTCAACTACCATATATGTTGGTTATAACCCACACATAACCCACACATAACCCATATATGAGCCATATATAACCTATATACATATATACATATATATATATATATCCCACACTTCTACAACCTGCAGTGCGCTGCCAGCTCTTCTACACGACCTTCATGCGTCTCTTCGCCTTCACATTGCCTGTGACGACCTTGTTCCGCTTCTGGGACCTGCTCCTGGCGGACGCCAACCGCCCGGACCTAGCCGAGGGGAAGCCGGCGCGGCACGCGCTCATCGACTTGGCCTTTGGAGGCATGGGCCAGGGTGTCATTCATATGAATATCAGTAATTTGATATCATATGAAGATCATTAATCATATATAGTCATATATAGTATCTAGTCATATCTAGTCATATCTAGTCATATCTAGTCATATCTAGTCATATCTAGTCATATCTAGTCATATCTAGTCATATCTAGTCATATCTAGTCATATCTAGTCATATCTAGTCATATCTAGTCATATATAATTTTATAATCATATATCAATGGATTTATGGATGGTACATATGATATATCATTAATATTTATTGATATCATTCATCAAATATTGCATATAATTTATATAACATGTCATATGTCATTTGGATGTGCCTATGCATATGTACACGCACACACATACATACATACATACATACATACATACATACATACATACATACATACATACATACATACATACATACATACATACATACATACATACTACATACATACATACATACATACATACATACATACATACATACATACATACATACATACATACATACATACATACATACATACATACATACATACATACATACATACATACACACACACACACATACATACACACACACACATATATATATATTACACACACACACATATATACATACGTATTGCCAACAAAAATCAAGCTTTATGCTCCGGCAATCTAACCCGGCTAGAACATCCTGCATAGATTTACAGTAGGCGATTTTCTAGTTTGGTCGGCAAGTGGTTATTCAGAAACATTCCTGGGGATACAACTGGGGGTGCACCGAACCGCTCTTCATTCAGATGGGCGCTTGTCAAGATTTTGGGGTGCCCTAAATCCTAAACACTCCTAAGCTATGCTTCCACATTCCGATGCTGAAAATGGCTCATTTTCGAAGATGTTTGTGGGGTCTAAACAGCTCTTTTCGGCTTTGGCGCAGGAGTGGTCGCGTGTAAGGAGACCATTATGAAGTGCCAGAGCGCGATGGAAATTCAGAACTGCTGCTGGCCGGATTCCGGGACTTGGGGGTGCAGGGTGTTTGCTGGTGGACATAACCATGGGATTCTAGCCACCATAAGCTGGGATATAGTCACCATAATTATGACCATTATTGAACATGGTCATAGAAATATTAAGAATGGTGATTTTCCATAGTTATGTTAGTTTACCAGAGGGTATGACCATATACTCATTTATCGCATGGACCCGAACCCTTCAAGATGTAATTGCATCCCCACGAGTGGGCTCCTGACCGAGAAACGCATGAACGTCCGGCCAATGTCTTGTTCATTCTGTCGGTTAAAAGGATTTCATCTAGAGAAAGGCATGAATATTACTCCCTAGTAAACCTTGGATAGTAATATTCATGCCGTCATGATCATGATCAGTTGATCCAAGGTTTACTAGGGAGTAATATAGATGATCATCATGACATGGATCATCTGCCATCATGATCAGCTACAGTACTGTATCGGTTGATCCTGTTGAAAGCCTTGGGGTCACGCGATGTCCTTTTCCTACTTCTCGAGTAACCTTTCTATTTTCCACAACCCATGGGTATATCTTGTCCCAAAACAACCCCTCAATGTGCTGATCCTGGTTGTGACCGTTTATCCTCTCCCCCAATCAATGCCCAACCACCCAAGAACCCGGTCTACCATTGGATTTGCTTCATTTTGCAGGAAAAAGAGGGGTTTGAGTGGGGAATGGGATTAGATTATCAACCTATTAAGATATATCATCAACAGCCCTACTTTTATGAGATTATGGATCTACATTGTTTAATGGGATTGTTAGTGATTTCAACTCCCCACCAGACCGCGCCGAGGTTTGGTGAACTTCTTTGAGTCGCTGTACGACCCATCCAACTTGGTGGAGTTGGTGGCGGCCACGGAATACCAGCTTTGGGATGACGTCCCTGAGATGGCGATAGTTGAACTGACTGGGGGATGCTGGGTTTATGGCCGCCACATATGTATAGTGATTGATCACTGTTTTGGAGGCATTGCCCTAATTATATATAACCAACAGGGTTTCTGGATGCGCGGTTACCTACCTACCTACCCACCTAACCTAACCTAACCTAACCTAACCCTACCCTACCCTACCTACCCTACCTACCCTACCTACCCTACCTACCCTACCTACCCTACCTACCCTACCTACCGTACTATGTGGCAAGCCATGGCAGAGCCAATGACTAGCCATGCCGCCGAAATGGGTTTATGGAACTGGCCAATGGACACCCACATGTTTCATTCGAAAACCAGCATCTCCAAATGGGTGACTTCTCATTTTGCAGGTTTGACTATTAGAGGGTAGCTTCCATACATATATATATATACAATTATATATATAATTACATGCATACCTACAACTCTACCCAGAGATAGCATTCGGAATTCATGGATTATTTGCTGCACCCCTTTTTGTCACAACGGGACCGGACTTCTTGATCTTCCGAGGCCAAGAGCAAGATGGCTGGGAAGGTGGGTTTGGGCGCCCTGCACACCATGGACTACGAGAATTCCGTGCCGCGACGAAACAACATGCATGGTGAAGCAATGGTGATGAGATTACAAGGGTATGGATCAATACCTATTAATACCATTTTTAGTGGGATGAACATCCATTTACCAGCTATTTTGATGTTCACCAGGGGTACAAGGTTTTGACACACTGCCAAATGTATTTATTTTCGTGTGTTATATCCATATGCATATTTATTGCAAGTGCATATATATATATATATATCTGGATCTGGTTGGTGGTTTGGAACATGAATTTTATTTTTCCATATATTGGGAATAATCATCCCAACTGACGAACTCATATTTTTCAGAGGGGTAGGTATACCACCAGCCAGATATGGTTTGGATTTGCGTACGTATCGAAGTTTTGACTTATGGCTTGAACTTCCGAATCCTCCTTGAACTTTTCATGGCGCGTCCTCCTTTTTGCTTCTGAGGTGAAGAATTGGGAGCACTACTTCTTCCATCACAGGCGGCTGTTTTCAGTGCAGCTTGGGGGTGCATCCCATTCAGTGGGTTATAACCTACATATAGCTGGGGTGTACCTTATACATAGCCGCTATATATATATAATAACATATAATATATGGTATATAACACACACACATATATATATACATACACTGTATATATATATAAATATGTATATGCAGTATATATAGATATACGTATATGTATATGTATATATATATATATGTCTAGGGTATATGGGTATATTGTGGTTCCTAACCACATGCTGGGATACACATCCAAGTAGTGATATCAGCGCATATCAGTGCTGTCGGAGTCGACTGGGCATGTGACTGGGGAATTCTTATGAATTCTTCATCATTGCGGGGGGCGGCCACCAGGCAGCAGAATGCGGTGCTTCGAGATTTGACGCAGAACAACAATAGCCTTGGCAGCGTCGCCAACGCCACCATCGCCAGCAACCAATCGGCGATGACCAACAGCGTGCCGACTGCGGGAGATGTGCGTGTCACCACCCGCAGTGCAACTTGGACCTTGCTGCAATCCAACTCAGCAAAGGAATGAATTATGGAATATCCCAACATATCCCAACTTTGCAGATTATGAAACCATATTTAGCCTAGAAATTCAAACATATCATCTTTCATGTTCCATTGTACTCTTCAACTTCTGCAGGCGCAGCGGAAGATCTAAATTGTCATCCCAGGGCTCGGTCCACGAATATTTAAGGACCTAGAATCATGGTCATCTACATTAGTATCTATATAATAGCATACGCTATAATATCATGTATATCAACATCTATATTTACATTTATATCAACATCATATGCATTTTTGTGAGTTAGTATCAACATGTATACCAACATGTCTATCTACATTTATAATATCAACATGTAACATATGCATATATGAGTCATCCACATAATATGCATCAACATCTATATCTACATGTATATCAACATCATATGCATATATATATATAAATCATATATGAGTCACCGTGAAAAATGGTTGACCATAACAATAAGAACTAGCCATAGCAACTACCCACGGATCTCTGCCAAGGTGACCAAGGTGATCAACAACTTCATGATGCAATTCCAGAGCGCACCGCGGCCATTTTTGTCAGAAACTCACGCAGGGGCACACATACACAATGTACACACACACATATAAATATATATTATGTTTAACAACAACAACAACAACAACAATAACAATAATAATAATAAAACACAATAATTAATTATTATAATAATTATATATATGCACACGTAAACTTACATATTTGATTGCGGGCGTTTAATGATTTTTCCCACTGAGTGATGATCCCATTCCTCCGTTGTTTTTTCGACCTCACTGCTGGACGTGCCGAACATGTTTGTTGTGCCGTTCAATGTTTATCCCATATTTTTCTGGCATTTTAAGAGCAACAAAAACAGTTACAACCGTTACAACCCAATAAACCTAATAAATTTCATCGCCAGCTGTTTTTTTTTGGGCCTGTTTTCCATCTCTTTATGGACCTGTTTTCCATCCGAGGAAAAGCTGAATCCCACCAACAAGATGGGCATCATCCGTCAGATGCCTGCAGAAATCTTGCGCATGAGCCCTGCAGAAGTCGATGACAGCCTGGTGGGCACGGCGCCTCGACGGCGACCCAAGAGAGCCAAGGGTGGCACCAGGTGATGAAATTTTCGAATACTGAGGAACCTCACTGGAATAGTGGTTAAGTAAGGGGAAGTATTCCCAAATCACCTTATTTCAGGTTGGTGAATTATTTTTATTTGCCCAGATTTATGAGCCACACGCAGATCCCCATATAGTGTATGGTTGTGAGGGCCCCTGACAATCTATTTGCTAACCATCTGCCAGAATCTACCATTATCTACCAAGCTTTCTCCCAACTTTAGCTTGATAGTTGTAATTCCGATCGTGAAGGTGCCCTCCAAAAGTCAGGGAGAATCTCCATTCATCGCCCTTTTTTTGTCTCCATCAGTTTCTTTATTTTAGTTTTTGTTCAGCTCTTCCATGCCCCTCCAGATCCGGAAAATCATCTAACACACAGACCCACAGAAAATTGGGCTTCCATGTGACATTTCAATGTTCTGTTGACCCTTTGTTAATTTAACAGCGCCAGAGGCAACTCATTGAGTTGTAGATGATTTACCTCAAACGAACATGGTCTTTTTTTAACGATTCTCGGAGAGTAGGGGGTGCAGTTCGAGTTGTAACTGGTTAACAATAGTTATGGGGGTCATATATGTATATATATATATATGTCAACTTATTGGGCGTGATTACAATGGTTACAATACTCATAAACAACTTAATAGGCCCAACTGCACTTATAGCCCTTTAAAGTTACAACTGGCTTATAATCTCATTCAAGTGATATATAACCTGAGTTGCGGGAGTTCTTTCATCCCATTTGGTTAGCCCTTTCTGAATAGGGCCCCATTTAAGTGACGTATGTCTCAGGTGCACACCTGGTTCGCCGTGTTGGGGGAACGTTTCAAGACGCCTCTGCCGCCGGCGGTGCTGCGGAGCGTGGGGGTGCCCGCCTGCAAAGGCGCCATGGCGGAACCGAACCTGGACTCCGCCAGTTGGGATCAGCAGCCCGCAGCAGGGAGGGCAGCAGGGGTGATGAAAATCATCGGTGCTGGGGATTTTTTGGGAGGTGAACTTGATGAACCCAAGGTTTTTGAGCAATAACAATGCGATTGGTTTTCATTCGATGGTGAAGTTGGAGGAATTTTGATCGTTTGATGGGACACATTATGATGTAGTTTCATACACTGCAGACAGACCTTGGAAAAATGACACCCACTTTACAAGAAACCATCTTCCAAGGCACATTTTTCCCCAGCTTTGCCCTCTGCTGCAACCACAGCCCACCTGAGTCGCACTGAGGCAAGTGCGAAAGGCAGCTGGAGAGGCGTGATCCAACCACGGAAGGGTTACTTTCCCAATGAAACTCTCCACCTTTTTTGCAGTACACTGAGTACACTAACTTAGCTACCCAATGGATAATTTGCAGCTGGTAGCAGTTTCCCATCATTTTTCAAATAGTTTTCCTGTTGAACATTGGGACTTCCTATTATCAGTTTTACATGTCCAAAGGGTAAAGTAGAAGAAATATGAGGAAATAATCTGATTGGTACTTTTAAAGATGATTCATATGGACATTTGTTTACATTTCCCCTTGAGATTTTGAGTTTCTCGCTGAATCCCCACGGTCAAAAAAAGGGCCAAAAACACCAGGCCTGGGGACCCTATGCCGCGAAGATCTTTGCCATGTTCAGCATTCCCCTTGAAAAGCGCATCAGTTTGCACGAGTCCCATGGCGAATGGGTCGCTATGTTGAGCCCGAACACTGGAAAGAGTTCCACATTCCATCCTAAGTCTGGAGGCACCCAACTTGGACTTGATATTCGAAGTGGCTGATTGTGCAGGTGCGATAGGGGGTGTTTTGTAACACCCGTCTGGCACTGTGTTGGGATGTCCAAGATGGCATAGGTCAGCCCTGCTGACAGTTCCAGCGGTTCCAGCCACCATGGCTACCGGATCGGCCCCGGATCGGCCCCAAGCTCCGATCATCCCCAGATGGGGTACTTTTGGTACTATCTTTTGCCATTTACCCTCTGGTTATGGCTGACATATATAGCCATGGTTTTGCCATGGCCCGATTTTCGAAATAGATGGTAAACACCGTTCTTAAACATGGTGGATCTTTCCATGGTATGTGGTGCTAAATTTCAACCACACCAGCCGAAGCAATAACTTCGGACATGGTATTTTTAAGATTGGCTATCGGACTTTCATATGAGTTTGTCTGACATGGTGCCCCCAATTTATCCCATGATGTAATGGTAACTCTATGGGTGCCCATCCCCCATGTTCAGCCACACTGAGTCCCGTGATTCATTGGTCAGATCCCTGGTTAATCAATGTTAATCATGGCCAACCATTTTCCATGGGAGTTTCCAGTTTCCACATCCAAAGTTGGGATAAGCATGGATAAACCCCCAAAAAATCAGCATGGAACAAAGAGGGTTTTCCGTGATCTTCCGTGCCTGAAAAGCGTTGGATTTTCCGTGGCGTTCCGAGGTTCTTCTTGGGCTTGATCGTGTGTTCCAAGGGCACCGTCTCAGAGAAAGCCATGGCGCTCTTCCACCTGTTTTCGTACGCGGGGCCTGAGCCGAAACCTGGAGATGTTGGAAATGCCATGGGGATTTTCGTACGGGAAACTCTTGGAAAGGTCAAATGTATGATACGGCCCCAAATGGGTAAAATGAAGCCAGTGCCTTTTTTTCATTGTAGCATCTCGGCTTCACACATTTCTGCGCAAATGCGCAAAATGGGGAAGAACCGCAGCTGAAAAAATATATATGTATACACATTTATATCCATATATATATATATCTATCTATCAAACTAACTATCCACCTATCTATCTTATCTAATCTTATCTTATCCTATCCTTATCCTTATCTTTATCTTTATCTTTATCTTATCTTATCTTATCCTATCTTATCTTATCCTGTCTGTTTGTCTATCTATCCTATCCTCTATCTATCTATCTATCTTATCTTATCTAATCTAATCTATATAATCTAATTTAATCTAAATCAAATCAAATCAAATCAATTCAAATCAAATCAATTCAAATCAAATCAATTCAAAGCTAATCTAATGTAATCTAATCTAATCTAATCTAATCTAATCTATCTATCTATCTATCTATCTATCTATCTATCTTCCTATCTATCTTCCTATTTATCTTCCTATCTATCTTCCTATCTATCTATCCTATCTATCCTATCCATCCTATCTATCCTATCTATCCTATCTATCCTATCTATCCTATCTATCGAATATATCTAATCTATCTAATCTATCTAATCTATCTAATCTATCTAGTCTATCTATCTAATCTATCCAATGTATCTATCTAATCTATCTAATCTAATCTATCTAATCTATCTAATCTATCTAATCTATCTAATCTATCTAATCTAGCTAATCGATCTAATCAATCTAATCTGTCTAATCTGTCTAATCTGTCTAATCTGTCTAATCTGTCTAATCTGTCTAATCGATCTAATCGATCTAATCTATCTAATCTATCTAATCTATCTAATCTACCTAATCTAATCTTAATCTAAATCTAATCTAATCTAATCGAATCGAATCCAATCGAATCCAATCCAATCGAATCTAATCTAATTTAATCTTAATCTAACCTTAATCTACAGTAATCTAATCTTAATCTAGTCTTAATCTAATCTTAATCTAATCTAATCTTAGTCTAATCTAAATCTTAATTTAATCTAATCTAATCTTATCTTAATCTAATCTAATCTTAATCCAATCTTATCTATTCTTATCTTATCTTATCTTATTCTATTCTATTCTAATTCCATCTCCAATTCTATTCTTATCTGTTCTATTCTTATCTATTATTCTTATCTATTCTTCTCTATTATTCTCTATTCTTCTCTATTCTTCTCTATTCTTCTCTATTCTTCTCTATTCTTCAGTATTCTTCTCTATTCTTCTCTATTCCTCTCTATTCTTCTCTATTCTTCTCTATTCTTATCTATTCTTTTCTATTCTTATCTATTCTTATCTATCTATTCTTATCTATCTATTCCTATCTATATCTATCTATATCTATCTATATCTATCTATATCTATCTATATCTATCTATATCTATCTATTCCTATCTGTTCCCATCTATTCCTATCTATCTATACACGTAAAACACACGCATTTCTTGGGGGTCATCCATTTTTATCCCTGATAACATGTGAAGCGACACTAGTTTTGAGGATCTTTTCAGCAAATCCAAGGAACCTGCAGCACATGAACCCCATCAGCCATGCCACGCACATCATTATCGAGCGCAACGAGGGCAAGAACGTACAGGAAGAGAACCAGTTTGCCAAAGCACCCAGGGATGATGAGATCAAAACCATGGCGCTGCATTTGCAGGTCGCATGACTTGACAAACGGGTGCTGGTTTCCCCGGGTCAACAATGCCATTTTGGTGGCACCAGCAAACATTGGTTTCCCAGGATCAACTCGGGAACTACAAGCAATATGACTGCTTCGTGCTTTCATCTTGTCATATGACCATTTTTCACTTTCAAATTTCTTGATGACCCCCCAAGGGGATGTCCATATCTTTCCCCCGGGGCTTCAGTGAAAAAATTCCCCGAATCGCGCAGGTCTACGTCTATGCCATGGGAGCCAGTCAACTGCATGAAACCGTGCTGGGTGAAGTCTTTGTACCGAGCCTGGTGCCTTTTGTCGCTCGGTTGGCCATCAGGATGGCCATGGGAATCCCAAAGTCATAGTTTGAACCCTGGAAGATAATGAGATACCTGGACAAAAACAAGCAGGCTCCAGATAATCTGGCGTTCATCCTTAAATTCGCTGGACTTTGAGGCTGGGCTATTCGGCTATTCCCAAACCCACCATTAGAATCATTAGATACCGTACCTACATTTTAATTCCCAAACTAGAATGATAGAATCATTAGATACATACCACCATTAGAATCATAGCCCAACATTAGAATCATTAGAATCTTTAGTTCAACACCTCAAAGCCCAAACTTTCAGTTTGAGACTCCGGGACTTCGGCGCTGGAGAGGGACACCTAGTCATCGTCCCTCCATCTGCATCACCGCATCGCTGGGACCTGTTTTTTTTCAAATCCATTTGGTCGAAATTTGATCCAGTATCAACTCCTATATTTCCCCACATCAATTGACAATTTGACCACCCAAAGACGTACATGTCCGACATCACATTTTTGCCAACCCAAAAACTATGAAAAACCTAGCCAAACCCCAAGAATTCCACCCAAAATTCCCCCCCAAAAATTCAAAGATGCCCTCCAAGTCACATCCCCCATCACCGTGAGGTGACGATGTCCTTGGTGGGTGACAACCCCAGAACTTTCACGGTTTGGGGCCCTGAGAAGCAGCTTCCTCCGGGCTTCAGCCGCGAGACCGACGCCGCCTTGGTGACGGAGCATGGCGTCAGACCGTACCTGGGAGATATGGTGCTGGATATCAAGTGGATGCCTGAGAGTCCAAGCAGACCGGAAGCTGGGCTTCAGTTGGGCCAGGGCAGTGCCGGCTTCAGCAAAGATGGGACATGATGGGACTCTGAGAGGATCCCGAATAGGTAACATGGCGAACTGGAACTTTCGAATAGGTAAATCACCTATAAATAGATTATAAATAGCATAAATGGCCGTTTTTATTGCTATTGTGTTAAATTACCAGAGGGTATCATAGAAAAGGTGGCAACCAATATAAATAGATGATGGAAATTGACCCCTTTGGCGGAGAAAGCCGGTACCTTTTAAAAGGCAACAAATGACCGACACTGGTTTTAACTTGTCGCACTTGCTGGGAGATATTGGTTCCAAGTGCAACATGTTGCAGATGCGGGTAGGGTCTGCTGGAAAGTTGCCATGAACGGTATCCCATCAGGTACAATATGTCTTCACCGCAACAAGGCCATCCTTTTGAAATCTTTCTCCATAGCTGTAGTGAATCACATCTCAGGGGGTTTCTTGAGACGCTCTCTGCGAATTGCTGGCAGCCGCTTTGCGATGGGAAATCCTTTTGTTCAGTGGAACGCCCCCTATGAAATAAACATGGAACATGTTCCACTCCCGTTCGATTGTCCTGGGAGTGGGCCAAACAATTATGCGACGCCCCATGTTGAGACAGACTTGTAACTATTATATAATTATTATATAATTAATATAATTATTATATAAGCTGTTGGTTTTAAAAAAAACATATCTAGAAACATGCACCCAATTTGCCAAATATCAGATTGTTGATGAAACACAACGATAACTCCCCTTGATATCCCCTACACATCCTATGCCCATGCCCAACAGCCGAAAAGCTTGACACCTGCCATCTTTTTGGCGTTTGTTTGGAGCAATGATCCACACACACACAGACATGCACACACACACACATATATATATACACACATATATATATATATGAATATGTATTATACAGGTAAATATAAGTAAGTAAATCAAGAGATAAATCAATAAAATTTATTGCGCAGCCATCCAGCCATCAGGAAGTGGGGCAACTGGGCATCAACCTCCAGAGCTTGACCCTGAACCTGGACGCGCCAGAGACGAAGAATCCACGTGTGGCGGTGCGCCAGGGTTACCCTGGGGATGGGGCCGGTGCGCCAGAAACCCCGGTCTGTGAAAAAAAATGGTAAGCTCAAAGGTTGAAATATGGTGTGAAATGTGGTTGAATATACCCTCTGGTTATTTAACATAGCCATGGAAGCCATGGCCCATAGAAATAGATGATTTTCCCATTAAAACCTCCATTTATGAGGGATTTTCCATGGCTATGTTAGTCATAACCAGATGGTAGTTGAAAAATATAAAGTAATGGTGTGTGATTTAACAAATTGCCAAATTGCTGGATCCACCGAGAGAATTTCCCGCCGCAATGCTGATGGCTGGTGTGATGAAAAAACATGGGCCCAGATGATACCTGACGCCTGGATGTAATTCCGAAGCACTTCAGATCGGGCTGCTGCTTCCTACCGGTGCCCCAGAGTTAGCCAAGTTGGTTTATAATTTATAACTCTAGGTTTATATACCTGTTTTTTTAATGATGATTGTAGGATATGTTTTTCCGAAGGCAAATTACGACTTAGTGTGATGGATATTTTCATACTTTGATGTTTTTAAATTTGAAACCAACTTACAACTTATACTTTGAAATCTTTGATTTTGACTGTAACTAGTGAGAAAAGCGATGTTTCCACCCAAAACCGCGTGTAAACTCGTGGCTTCGTTTAGCGCTGCGCCGCTAGCCCTTGCAGATCTACACCTACACCGAGAGCGGAGAGAAGGTCCAGTTGAAACGATGGGACCCCCGCAGCACCATGCGGAAGGTCTCCAATACCCTGGCCATGGCGCCGAAGGCCGGATCTGGCTGATATGGTGGCTGGTTGATGCTATGAAAATCACAATATTTGGTAATCCAACAATTCAACTATAGGGGTTTTCTATAGCTGGCTATGTAACCAGAGGGTATATGAAACTAGCACTTGGGGCTTGATGTTCATTGTTAATAGATCTTACGTTGATTGCTTGCATACCTTTTTTTTGGGTTTATTTGTGTGGGTCATGCGATAGATAGGGAATGATAGGGATATAGTTCAGACATGAGGTGAACACATGGTTTTTCTCTCATGTAGTAAGATGAGGGAAGTAACTTGGCACGAGGTGGGCAGTAGATAGAAGTTTTGCGAGGAGACTAGAAAGATCTAGAAAGTTGGGAAGGTAGATGTGACCGGCACGTGCTTTGGAAATCTTTGGAACCGGCACGATGCTTCAGATGTTTTCCCGAAACCACGGGGTGGGCTTCTGTTTTTGGTATGTTGGTTTCGGTGTGGTAGCACGAAGTCCGGACATCAATCACAGGTGCCATTTCCCATTGCTATTTGCCAGGTGGGAAAGTACGTGGATTGGGAACGCACCATGCGAAGGGACAAGGTGACGGGACAACTCTTCAAGAAGTTCACTGCAGGAGATCACGGCTGGAACAAGGACGATGCATGGTGGTTGGGGGCGCCACAAGCTACGGAGGTAGCGGGGATGGTTGAGTCTGGGAGTCTGGGGTCTCGGCCAGAAGTGATCATTATCATTAGCAATCTTAGCATCTAGTTTCATCTTCTCCGAAGCTATTCCCCCAAAAAAATCCAAGCACAGGGGCCTTTCCTGGCCGCTTCCAGGAAGAGAAGGCCTGGAAGTGGTCCAACCTCCACGGTGCGCAGTACTCCATCGAGCGCACCCCGTTCCGCAAGGCTTGCTGCGAGCGGAAGCAGGCGCCCGGTGACGGGGGTTACGGCGCTGGTGGGGGCATGGGGGAAGTCATGGGAAGTGACGTCATGGGAACTATATGGAACTATCAATGGAAACTTCTGCTGAAGGTGAAACTGATCTAGGGGCGGGCTTAATCTCTTGTTTGGTGGTAGTTCCAGGGTTTTGTGGGTGCCCTGATCCGTGCTGGCGACAGTCAAGTTGAACCGAACCGTGGGGTAACAGTGTGTTTCTCAACGAAAAAGCATGTTGTGGTGAACGAGTTGATCTCCATGCAAGTTGCTGTGGCCTATGGATAAACATCTCAGGGGCTCTAGGACCTGTTTGATTTTCGTCCCTTCAGACAGCTCGACACGTCCAGTAGTGCCATGATGCCAGAACTTAGCATAGCCAATTTGACCCCACTACCAGCCACGCGCGTCAGGTGCTCGAGTCGGGTGGTGCAGGAAACGTCGTGAAGCCGAACCTCATCACCTTACCAGCGTGCCGTGTCATCACTGCGGGCATCCTAAGCCGCAGCTTGCATCCAGTCACGCATCGTCAGGCACGGCACATTGGCGCTTTGCGAAACAGGGTCTAGAGTGTTATTGGAGTCTTCCCAAACATTTCAAGCAGGCTTAAAAAATCAAAATCAATCAAACTCATTCAAATCCCCAAATCGCCAAAAGTTGAAGAACATCACGGGCCCCCAGCGGCCCACGGCCACGGGCCCCCTGGGCACCTCAGGCGGTACTGATGGCGGATCAGATCTTCAACCGCTGCGGCGCCGTGCCTGGCATCCTGGATGCCATCATCGTCCAAGGCGACGCCGGCGAGGCTTCCGAGAGCCTGGCCAAGGCCAAGGCGCGTCGCGCGCAGCGTAGCAACGGGCCATGGCCATCCAGGGAAATCACCAAAAGAAAGGCAGGTTCTTTAGGCAACTGAGATCAACTGAGGCATTTTTTTTTTGTTCGTTTTTTCAATCTGGTGGTTTTTTTTTTGGGATCTTCAGTTTTCCGGGCCCTGGTTGAAACACTCTGAGGGGAAAACCTGATGCTGCCTGATGCTCTAGTGACTGAGAGGGCGATGAACGATTCGAACCAGCTTGGATCTGTTTGTTGGGTGCAGGTTGGTTACCAGCCTCCAGGAAAGTGTGATCATCCCCATCCATTGATACCCACCTGAGTCCCCCAGCTAGTTTCTAGCTGGGAGCGCCCAAGTCCTGCAGAATCTGGGCTTGAATCCATAACCTTGTGCGGCAGAATTCTGCTATTGTGAGGTCCGTAGCAGCCCGATGACCCTAGGAGTTGAATTTCCTTATCCTCCTCGGGGGTGTTGATGCGCCGTTCGCATTTATGGTAATGGTGATGCTGATATGAATCCCTTGAGAGCCTCAGCACCACCTGACAAATCCCAAAGTTCCTGAGATTTGGCAGGAAGAATTCGCTGAGCTGGGACGAAGCTGGCAAGATGTGAAGAAGTACATGATCGTTGCACATGAGCCTTGGAGCCACATTCCCACCCAGTCACAGAGTCCCTTTCACAGATACCGGGTGGTTGGGGTTCGAAAACACCTAGCCAGGGCCCAGAGTCACAGGATGATTCAAAAGGAACACCTTAAAGGTTTGCGCCCCCAGGGGCCCATGCCGGGATAAAGGTCATCCCCGAAAGATACTCCCAACGTCTCCCAACTATCTCTGGCAGATTCGGAGCCCCCTTGCGCCTTAAGGAGTTGCAGGTGATGATGGGGAGCTACGGGTTGAACCTCTTCACCCCGGATGCCGTGCGCGAGTCAGGCAGACCCTTGAGTTTGGGCATGCTAGAGATCAAGGAGCTGATGCTGATGGGGTCATGGCAGGAATGGTTTCCCTAGTTTCCCTTTAAAGAAGCCTCGAATCCAGAGAACTTGGAGTGTCTTGTTCACGCGAAAACCTGAAACAAAGTTGAATTTCCGGGGGATTATATCCACATATATATATATATAATTATATATATATATATATCTATATCCATCTTCGCCACTGCGAATGGTCCTCCGATCTGCTCCACATGCATTCAGATCTCTCAAAGAGAGATGGGAAGATCATCTAAAAGAAACTTGGGACACCATTTCTGGTTGGTGGTTTTGGAACATTTGGATTATTTTTCCCATATATAGGGAATAATCATCCCAACTGACTTTCTCATATTTTTCAGAGGGGTAGGTCAACCACCAAGTTGCCCAACAGATTGGATCATCTTGGACTCCAAAGCAGGACCCTTACCCCGGGCAGACCAAGACCCTGTGGCTCCGCTATTGCCGCGCTGGAGATGGGCAGAGGAGGGGATCGGCGTCACCGTTAGACTTGGATGACGATGACAGCGGAACCATTAGAACCGATTACCCTCTGGTAAACTAACGTAACTATGGAAAATCACCATTTTTAATGGGTGAATCCACTATCAATGGCCATTTTCAATAGCTATGTTAGTTTACCAGAGGGTAAGAATTTTCCAGCCTACCCTAGGGTTCTCAAGTGTTATAGATGGAAAATATGGGAATTATGAACGAGGGTACCCTCAAGTTCTTAACGGTTAGTTCTTAAGGGGTTCATATGGTGAGGGTTTTGCCAATTCATTTTGGTGTGGCATTAGGTTGCAAAGGAGACGGGGGGAAGAAAACAACTTTTTAGGTCCCGAAAAGTTTTTTTCGGGTGCAGGCATTCCAAACAGAGCTATAGGCTCCCGATTTTTTTTTGATTTGGGCGCCAAAACAAGCCAAGGGCAGCCTCCGAAGTCAAATGACCTTCAGTGGGTCTGGCTGGTGTCTGGCTGAAGCTGTCGACGTCAGCCTTAGTGACAAGGGTTCGGGTTTCCCTGGGGCCGCGCCATATTTGTCATCGTTTCCGCGGTACATAATCTTTCTTTTGGGAAATAGCTGCTAATAATCAATGTTGGTATATTGATACCCGTTAAAGGGGAATAAGAACCAGTGGCTAGAATTCCTGGGTACCCTTGGCTTCTTATTTCAATTAGCTGACAGAAAGGGTTGAATCCAGCAATCCAACCCCTGAAGTTCTTATTGCAGTCGGTTCTTAAACAGTGGTTTCGCTGTACCTCCATTTAAGGAACCCCCCTTTGAGATTTGGATATCTACATTCCCTATTACATCGGGGAGCCAGCTACCAAGAGATGTGCCCAACCACAAGATAGATCACCTCAGAGAAACCACCCATTTGGGACTGGTTTATATCACCTATTTATGGTGATTTTCCTGGGGTTTGGTGCCAATGGCATTGTTTTACCCACATTCTTGTAAACACCCCCGGCAAACCCTGGGACCATCCCTAGCGATGATGCTCCCGGAGTCCTGGACTGCCACAAATACAGCAACATGATGCAGCAGATTTTGACATACCCTCTGGTAAATAAACATAGACCCCGAAAATCACCAATTTGTAATGAAAACTATTGAAAACTCATCTTCCAACCCCGACAACTGGCAGGGTCGTCATGTTAATTTACTGGAGGGTAATCCATTCCCTCTGTTGAATAGCAGCTGCAACCAAAACCATGGTCTATTGCTCGATCGATTCATTTTGGACGTTTCTTGTTCGGAGTCCGGGGGGTGTTTCTATGATGGGATTGCTACGTTCCAGAGATGGTTTCAGGGACAAACCATGGGACCCCACCATGATGGTAAAACCCAGGATGTCCGAGTTTCCCCAAAAAAACAATTGGTTCAACCACGATATCCACGGATTGGTTCAACGGGATTTAAAGATGTAAAAACACCATGGGTTTCAAATTCAACCAATTTCTCAATGGATTGGTTTAAGGGAAAACTTACAGGAATCCCCCATGTTGAATGGGAAAATCTATCGTTTCCTGTAGATTTTCCCTTAAACCAATCCATTGAATTTCACTCCACTCCCGAAACCCACTGGATCCGCGTGGATCGCAGGTTCAACAGCCGCATCTTGGCGGATGGCGATGGCAGTCTGCGGGGAGGCGCGGTGAAGTTGGACTTCGACGTAGAAGCCGAGCCGGACGCGGCCAATGCCCAGCTGCAGCTCTCCAAGCAGGACGGGGGTATCGTTGGGACTGAAAACAAGCCATGAAGTCCAGGGAAAATTGATGAAAATTGGAATGAACTTTGACATTTGCAAGTGGGATGGCAGTTTCTTTTTTGATTGCAAAAGGAATTTTGCAGGGGAATGCGTAGTTTTGATTGGGGCTGCATTTGCATGGCATAAGCATGTGGACCAGACCGTAAACCTGTTTGGCAAGGTTGTCCCCACTGTCACCGTAGGTGCATCATGGGGAGTTGTTGGAAAGGATTTGTCTAGGTGAGCCAAAGGTTTTCTTGGAGTTGCTCTTCTGGGCTTTGAAACTTACCCTCTGGTAATTTAACATAGCTATTGAAAATACCCTAATTATAGTGAGTTTTCCCATTAAAAATTGTGATTTTCCATAGTTATGTGAGTTTACCAGGCCGGGTAAAAATGGTGGTGAAATAGCGCAAACAGAGCACCTGTCTCAAGGCGACAGGCGGATCTCGACTCCAGGAGTTCGTGAATTGCTTCTGCTCTTCACCGCTGTTGAGTGAGACCTTGAGGCAGTTCTCCACCACCGACAACAGCACCAAGAACGTGCCCGAAGGCATTGCCATCAACCTGGATGTGACCATCTCGGATCCAACCAAGGATTTCCCGTCTGGGTCTGACTTGGGACTTGTGGGGCTTGAGAGCCGTAGTTACTCAAAAGGTATAAGTTATAAAAGGTTCATAGTTGTAGGATCTACCTTTCCTAGATGCTTTCTTGGAAGATAGGGAAGCACACTGCATTTCTAGCATGCTCCGATTCCAGATTCCAGAAGGGATACTTACCTTCTGGTTATCCAACATAGCTATGGAACATGGCCCATTTAGTTCGATGATTTATGTTGATTTCTGATGATTTAACCATGATTTACCTATGATTTACCTGGTGATTTTCCCGTTCGCTCACCGTCACATTACCAGAGGCTGCGGTGTCCGCAGGAAGAGGCTGACGCTGACCTCATGGACACGCTGAATGTGCGGCAAGCCGTTCTCCTTGAGGCGAGGAACTCGACGTGGCGCTTTTGCCCTGCAAATTTGAAGCCGGACACACACACACATATATATATAAAATATAATATAATATAATATAATATAATATGATATAATATAATATAATATAATATAAATAACATAATATAATATAATATAATATAATATATGATATATATATATATATTAGCATGTCGCTCTAGCACGTTTTTGAGGGGTCTCTTTAGAGCCTATGTCTGCCTCCATTTTCTGCATTACTGCTCCCTTAACTTTCTCCATTTTCTGCATCACTGCTCCCTTAACTTTCTCCATTTTCTGCATTACTGCTCCCTTAACTTTCTCCATCAAGTCAAGGGCAAAGTCTGGGACCGTAAGCTACCAAAGCCACAATGCTATGCCGAATTTGGTGAAATGATTTCGAGTCCCCAAATTGGCCTCCAAATTCGCCCCCAGGGGCCCCATTACTGCTCCCTTAACTCCCCCGAGTTAAGGGAGCAGTAATGGAAAAAGTTAAGGGAGCAGTAGTGGAAAGTTAAGGGAGCAGCAATGGAAAGTTAAGGGAAGTTAAGGGAACAGTTAAGGGAACAGTAATGGAAAATTAAGGGAGCAGTAATGGAAAGTTAAGGGAGCAGTAATGGAAAGTTAAGGGAGCAGTAATGGAAAGTTAAGGGAGCAGTTAAGGGAGCAGTAATGGAAAATTAAGGGAACAGTAATGGAAAGTTAAGGGAACAGTAATGGAAAGTTAAGGGAGCAGTAATGGAGAGTTAAGGGAGCAGTAATGGAAAGTTAAGGGAACAGTTAAGGGAGCAGTAATGGACAATTAAGGGAACAGTAATAAAGAAAACGTGTTAGAGTAACATCCTAATATATATATATATAATATAATATATATATATATAATATATATATATAATATATATATATATATGTTATATATATATATATCATCGCACCTGGTGTTTTCTTTCACATTTTTCAATGTTCATGGAAACACCATGATGGTACTGACCAGCATGACCAGCATATTTTTCAGGGAGTGGATCAGCCACCAACCAGATGGCAGCCATCCTGAAACAAACCATCCCTCCGCAGCCAGTGAATATTAGACTGAAAAAGCACCCATCAAATATCACACATACACACATAGAAATCATAGAACGTATACATACATATACATTTATGCATCCAATCCAATCCAATCCGGTCTAGGGCCAACCCTCTGGAAGCCCGGGCAAAACAAATCCAATCCAATGCAACCCACACCAAACCATAAACTAATCGTGTATATATATATCATATATGTATGATGTGATTACATATGTATGTATATATATATATTACTTCCCCACCCACACAGATATATATATATATATATACACATATATATACATATACATTTGGCCATACATATATAAAATAAATAATGATATCTAATGTGCATTTTTTTCCATCCAAGCAGCACGGCAGATCTGGGACGCTGACATGGCAGACGACTTTCTGGGCGAATGCCTCCTGCCGCCCCTGGGCTCGCTGAGCGCCTCCTCCAAGCGCTACGTGCTGCCGGTGCTGCCGGCGCCGCCGGAGAAGGGCTCCACCCGTGGCTGGGCACCAAAAAAGGGGCCGAGTGGGACGCGGCTAAGCATTGATAGGTTGTAGGTGACAGGTTGACTAAACTATTTTGACTTGACTAGATTAGATTATAGCAGACTAGATTATAGTAGATTAGATTATGATAGGATTATATTAGATTATATGATATAAATTAGACTAGATATGGGGTGAAATGGGGCTGGGTGGCAGGAACATGACCCAGAAATTGGATGAAGCTGGGATTTTTCCATGGTGCCCGCAATACCCAGCATCCGCTCAGGATATCACAGCAAGAAGTTTGCCAAGGTGAACTGTGAAGGCTGCGGGGTGGAGCACTTGGATTTTCTTGGCCAAACAATTGCCACTGCGTGGTAATCTGACCATCAACAGTAGCACTGGAAAATCTCATATTGAAAGATGCTATCTCTAGCCTATACCCTCTGGTAATTTGTTACATAGCTATTGAAAATGACCATAGAAATAGTGGATTTTCCCATTAAAAATGGTGGATCTTTCCAGTTCGTTATGTAAACGTTTACCAGGCCGGGTAAATGAGGTTTCCGCCCATTTCGAGATGGATTTTCCCATGAACATCCACCACCACTCGTTCGCCAGGCTTCCTCCACGTGGAAGCTTCTTGGACCTTCCCCAGCGAGGAAGTGCCGCCTCTGCCGGATGCGGCCGACATGGAACGTCGGGTGAAGAGGGAAGAGATCCTCCACACCGGAAAGCTCCGGTTGAAGATTGTGAAGGCAGAGATGGGGCAGGGATATGATGGTTTTGGGATGTGATTCCTAGATTCCTAGATCATGTTTTTTTTGGAGAGATCTGGCCAGAACATGCTCATCCTCTCAGTGGCGCCCAGAGGAGATATCCATGGCCTTACAGTACTCGTACTTGCAAATCTTGCTACAAATTGTGCCAAGTCCCAGAAAATGTCCATTTGTAGATGGGCAATGCCCATAAACAGAAGGTAGCAAACAGTGAAAAAAACACTTCTCAAGCTTAATCATCATTAGCATTCTTATTCTTGTCATTATTTTACGACGTTTTAAGCTATTTGTATGTATTATGATGTTGCTCTCATTGAATCAGTAGAAAAAAGGCGAGGGTCACTAGCACAATAAATCAGAATAACTAGCTGATTAGTGGCACTGTCCTTGGTCACATTCTGTTTACATTGTCATGTCGTAAGCTGACCATTTTGGGATGAAATCCCATCCATAAAAATGATGATGGGGATGGGTAATGGCTTTGGGTTCGTTAATCCCATGAAAAAACTTCCACTATTTCATTTCTACAAATAGGTTTGCAAGAATCTCATGATGGATTTAAATTGCCATGGGATGATCTGATATGGTATATCATTGTATATCTATATATGGCATGTGCGGAAAACCGCATGGTTGCTTCAACGGATTGGGTGCAGGGAAAACTTACAGGAAAGCCGGAAAGCCCCTTTTTTTTCATGAGAAAATCGATGGAACATCGATGGTTTCCGGTTTCGATTTTCCCTTAAACCCATCCATTGATTGCTATTATTGAGAAGGTCAGTTCGCTGAGCCATAGCTTCATCGCAGGCAGAAGGCTTGAAGGGTGCCAGCCGCAGCTTCCGCCGGGCCGCTGGGCGAATGTCTAGTGGTCACTATTCATCAAATGTTTTGTTCAAAGGTGGATGGTTGATGGATTTTTGGTGGCTCATTGATCGTTTTTTTCTCCTGGAATTTTCAATAGAAAGTCTGATTGTGAATGGTGATGCATTTCTGATTTTTTGCTGGATTGTTTGTTGGTCACCTCAGTGACCTGCGAAAAACCCGAAAAACCTCCTTCTGCATCTGCATAGCTCTGATTTGGCTGGATTGTTTGGTTGAACCTCAGTGACCTGCGAAAAAGCTCCTTCTGCCAGGAAGGAAGTAACCCCTACGTATGCATGTATGTGAGGAACGAGGCCTTAGTGGAGAAGGCCCCTTGGGGGGTCCGGTCCGATTGCCCGATGGCTCGACCTTCAATGGTTTTTCGCTTAGCGCCCCAGATTTTTGTCACCTGAAAAGATGGACTCCCAATGATTTTAAGGGACTGGCAATGGCATATACGTTTTCAACCAGAAGATATTTGGGATGATTATGGATATTTGGGATGATTATATATATATATACATATAAATATAACTATCCCCAAATGACCAGTGTGATCTTTGCAGCTTGAAACATGTTGAAACCATCTTGGATGGTTTACTGCTGCAAAACAAAAAACATCTAAAGCTGATGACATGTATGTGACTGACTGACGCAACATTTTTGATAGCCATTTAATGCAGGCATAGTTACTTGTCATAGTTCTTTCACGCCCTCACTCACTGAGGGCATCGTAAGATGGTGATTATGTCCTTACGATATCGGGGATAAACATGAATCCATGGTAGTTTTGATCGTAGCTCTGGCTTTTCAGGGTATGTCGTGGGGCCACGCTCACAATTGTGGGTGTGGCCTTTGTACGTGTTTTCCCCGGGTGTTTGCTTTGGTGGCACTCGGGACCCCTTCACCGGGGTGGGTGCCGTGGGCTTCAGACCGCCTGCGGATCCTAGAGGCTGATCTCCGGGACGAGCTTGGGCGAAGGGGAGCACCGGCCTCGCTCACTCAGGCCAACGAGCCTAGGCCTGCTCCCAAGGCAGCGACAGGGGAGACAGGAGGTGACGCCACCACCTCCTCTCCCAAAAAGGCAGAGCCGGAACCGGCTGGGGCCACTGCCAAGGGGAAGCCGTGCGAGCCTCCCAAGGAGCTACATCCAGATCGTCCAGAGGAGGTCAAGAAAGAGGCACCAGCTGAGTTAGAAGAGAGGCCGCCAGCAGAACCAGAGGGAAGACCGCCAGCAGAGCCAGCCTCGTCATCCAGAGGCCATAGACGCTCGAGATCGAAAAGGTCACGGGGTCGGAAAGCCAGCCGCAGAAGCAGGAGTAGAAGAAGCCGCAGTCGACGCAGGTCCAGAAGGGCTTCATCCAGAGAGAGGGGAGGCGCCAGGTCTCCCAGAGATTGCCATCGAGACCGCCGAGAACGCAAAAGCCACCCAGAAAGGCCACCCGAACCTGAGGGGCCTCCTCCGGACAGGTCCTACTCAGCTCGGCCTCCGGAGCCGCAATACCCCCCACGTTACCCTCCAAGGGGTAGGGGTTGGGTTGGCCCAGTCCCCCGGAGTGATCATCCGAGGTGGACGCAATCTGAGAACAAAGGAGTGGTTAAGCGCGCGAAGCAAGAGCGCTTCAATCAAAGGAAGAGGAGAGACAGGCGCCGCTGAAGGGAGAGATGCCTCCCAAGAGGGCGCTCAGAAGACCAGCCGCCCGAGTCCGTGGCATCAGACGCCCTGCGGCGCTTGCAGCTGCTGAGGTCGAGAGGGCTGCAGATGAGCAGGGCCGGGCGCTGCATAGCCTTACCCTTCAGGAGCTCCAGGGTTTGGGTGCGGTGTATCTTTCAGATGCCCGATACTATGGCAGACTGGTCCAGGTTGCAGGAAGGATGAATGGCACGCGTCTTGAGGAGGGGCAGATGTTTGCTGAGCTGGCCGTCACAGGGACGAAGGATGATGAGCTGTTGCGGGTGCTCAGCGGCACTCCTGACAAGCTGCTGAGTATCCACCTATGCCCTGAAGACTGTGCCGGGAGCTTGACGGATCCCCTGTTGATCCATGGAAGGACGGTGCAACAAGTGGACTTGAAGCGGTTGCCATGGCTCACCAATTTGGTGGCTGTAGAACCAGTGCCTGAGAGGGAGCCTGATGATATGGCGAAGCTGAGGGAACTACAAGACAAAGCCCGTGCCGACGCAGAGGTGGACAAGAAGAAGGCGGCCAAGAAGGAGAAGAAGAAGCGCAGAGGTGATGGAGCAGGTGCTGGTGAAGGGAGGGATCTGAGACCTCCCAAAAGGCAGCAAGGCGATTTAGAGACAGGCCAGAAAGCGCTGGAGGATGTGTACTCCAGCACGGGGCTGGACCCTGACCCGGTGAGGAGAAAGAAGGTCCTGAAGCGAGCCAAGCGTTTGGGCAAGTCCAAGAAGAAAAAGAAAAAGAAAAGCTCTTCCAGCACGGAGGGGGCTGAGAGCTGTTAAATTTCGTGGGTCAGGGGGAGAAAGCTTTCAGAAAGGAAATAGAGGAAAAACAAGGGAAATAGACAAAAAACCAAACCTCAACCAGAGCAGGCATGTGACCATGGCAAAATCATGTGTTACTGGCCCAAACAATTTACACAGCAAAGGGAAAAACCATTGAAATAAAGCCAAAAGAGGTTGAACATATAAATATTTTGTGTGCCAAGATCCAAATGTATTGCCGCAGATAATTCCAAAGAGTTTAGGGTTTAGGATTTCCAACTGCATTGCCGCAGATCAAACCTAAGAGTTTAGGGTTTAGGATTTCCAACTGCATTGCCGCAGATCAAACCTAAGAGGTTAGGGTTTAGGATTTCCAACTGCATTGCCGCAGATCAAACCTAAGAGTTTAGGGTTTAGGATTTCCAAATGCATTGCTGCAAATCAAACCTAAGAGTTTAGGGTTTAGGATTTCCAACTGCATTGCCGCAGATCAAACCTAAGAGCTTAGGGTTTAGGATTTCCAACTGCATCGAAGCAGATCAAACCTAAGAGTTTAGGGTTTAGGATTTCCAACAGCATTGCCGCAGACCAAACCTAAGAGTTTAGGGTTTAGGATTTCCAACTGCATTGCCGCAGATCAAACCTAAGAGCTTAGGGTTTAGGATTTCCAACTGCATCGCAGCAGATCAAACCTAAGAGTTTAGGGCCTAGGATTTCCAACTGCATTGCCGCAGAGCAAACCTAAGAGTTTAGGGTTTAGGATTTCCAACTGCATTGCCGCAGATCAAACCTAAGAGTTTAGGGTTTAGGATTTCCAACTGCATTGCAGCAGATCATTCCTAAGAGTTTAGGGTTTAGGATTTCCAACTGCATTGCCGCAGATCAAACCTAGGAGTTTAGGGTTTAGGATTTCCAAATGCATTGCTGCAAATCAAACCTAAGAGTTTATTTAGGGTTTAGGATTTCCAACTGCATTGCAGCAGATCTTTCCTAAGAGTTTAGGGTTTAGGATTTCCAACTGCATTTCCGCAGATCAAACCTGAGAGTTTAGGGTTTAGGATTTCCAACTGCATTGCCGCAGATCAAACCTAAGAGTTTAGGGTTTAGGATTTCCAACTGCATTGCCGCAGATCAAGCCTAAGAGCTTAGGGTTTAGGATTTCCAACTGCATCGCAGCAGATCAAACCTAAGAGTTTAGGGTTTAGGATTTCCAACTGCATTCTTTGAGTCTAAGTTCTATTTTTTGGGAACTTAGACTCCAGATTTTTTTTTGAGTCTAAGTCTAAGTTCTTTTTTTTTGGAACTTACACTCCAGAATTTTTTTGAGTCTAAGGCCTTTTTTTTTGGAACTTAGATTCCAGAATTTTGTTGAGTCTAACTTAGACTCCAGATTTTTTTAAGTCTAAGTTCTTTTTTTTGGAACTTAGACTCCAGATTTTTTTTGGGTCTAAGTTTTTTTTTGGAACTTAGACTCCATAATTTCTTTGAGTCTAAGTTCATTTTTTTCGGAACTTAGACTTCGGATTTTTTTTGAGTCTAAGTTCTTTTTTTTGGAACTTAGACTCCAGATTTTTTTGAATCTAAGTTCTTTTTTTTGGAACTTACACTCCAGAATTTTTTTGAGTCTAAGTTCTTTTTTTTTGGAACTTAGACTCCAGATTTTTTTAAATCTAAGTTCTTTTTTTTTGGAACTTAGACTCCAGATTTTTTTTTTTTTTTGGAACTTAGACTCCGGAATTTTTTTCGGGGTCTAAGTTCTAATTTTTTTGGAATTTAGACTCAGGATTTTTTTGGGATCTATTTTTTTTGTGGAACTTAGACCCCATATTTTTTTGAGTCTAAGTTCTTTTTTTTTGAACTTAGACTCCAGATTTTTTTTTAGTCTAAGTTTTTTTTTTGGAACTTAGACTCCAAAAATCTGGAGTCTAAGTTCCAAAAAAAAATTAGACTGAGACTCGAAAAAAATCTGGGGTCTAAGTTCCAAAAAAATGAACTTAGACTCAAAGAAATTATGAAGTCTAAGTTCCAAAAAAAAAACTTAGACCCCCAAAAAAATCTGGAGTCTAAGTTCCAAAAAAAAAACTTAGACCCCAAAAAAAATCTGGAGTCTAAGTTCCAAAAAAAAACTTGGACTAAAAAAAAATCTGGAGTCTAAGTTCCAAAAAAAAGAACTTAGACTCAAAAAAATATGGGGTCTAAGTTCCACAAAAATAGATCCCAAAAAAATCCTGAGTCTAAATTCCAAAAAAAATTAGAACTTAGACCCCGAAAAAAAATCCGGAGTCTAAGTTCCAAAAAAAAACTTAAAAAATTCTGGAGTCTAAGTTCCAAAAAAAAGAACTTAGATTTAAAAAAATCTGGAGTCTAAGTTCCAAAAAAAAGAACTTAGACTCAAAAAAAATCTGGAGTGTAAGTTCCAAAAAAAAAGAACTTAGATTCAAAAAAATCTGGAACTTAGACCCTAAGTTCGAAAAAAATGAACTTAGACTCAAAGAAATTATGAAGTCTAAGTTCCAAAAAAAAAACTTAGACCCCAAAAAAAATCTGGAGTCTAAGTTCCAAAAAAAAACTTAGACTAAAAAAAAATCTGGAGTCTAAGTTCAAAAAAAAAAGAACTTAGACTCAAAAAAATATGGGGTCTAAGTTCCACAAAAAAAATAGATCCCAAAAAAATCCTGAGTCTAAATTCCAAAAAAATTAGAACTTAGACCCGGAAAAAAATTCCGGAGTCTAAGTTCCAAAAAAAACAAAAAATTCTGGAGTCTAAGTTCCAAAAAAAAAGAATTTAGACTCTGGAACAGGTTTCCTCATATAGATTTTATTGCATTTTTTTGTTGAAATGCTGCCTTTTTGACACAAAAATCTATATATATGACCTTGAAAACAGCCTTCAGACATATAGATTTTTGCACAAAAAAACTGCATATCCTCAGAAAATGATTGAAAAATATATATGCATGAAAGTGGTTCAGGGTCTAAGTTCTTTTTTTTTGGAACTTAGACTTTTTTTTTGGGAATTAGACTTTTTTTTTCATTTTTCATTTTTCTAATAATTTTTTTTAATTTTTTTAATTTTTATTTTTTTATTTTCAATTTCTTCTTTTTAGATTTTATTATTTTTGTCTCATGTCTATTGAAAAGTTTTTTCCCAGAACAAAACTTAGACTTAAAAAAAATCTGAAGTCTAAGTCTAAGTTCCAAAAAAAAGAACTTAGACCCAAAACAAATTCCAGAGCCTAAGTACAAAAAAAAGGAACTTAGACTTAGACTCAAAAAAATCTGGAGTCTAAGTTCCAAAAAAAAAACTTAGACTGAGACTCGAAAAAAATCTGGGGTCTAAGTTCCAAAAAAAAAGAACTTAGACTCAAAAAAAATCTGGAGTCTAAGTTCCAAAAAAATGAACTTAGACTCAAAGAAATTATGAAGTCTAAGTTCCAAAAAAAAACTTAGACCCAAAAAAAATCAGGAGTCTAAGTTCCAAAAAAAAACTTAGACTAAAAAAAATCTGGAGTCTAAGTTCAAAAAAAAGAACTTAGACTCAAAAAAATATGGGGTCTAAGTTCCACAAAAAAAATAGATCCCAAAAAAATCCTGAGTCTAAATTCCAAAAAAAATTAGAACTTAGACCCCGAAAAAAAATCCGGAGTCTAAGTTCCAAAAAAAAAACCCAAAAAATTCTGGAGTCTAAGTTCCAAAAAAAAAGAACTTAGATTTAAAAAAATCTGGAGTCTAAGTTAGACTCAACAAAATTCTGGAATCTAAGTTCCAAAAAAAAAGGCCTTAGACTCAAAAAAATTCTGGAGTGTAAGTTCCCAAAAAAAAACTTAGATTCAAAAAAATCTGGAGTCTAAATTCCAAAAAAAAAGAACTTAGACTCAAAAAAAATCTGGAGTCTAAGTTCGAAAAAAATGAACTTAGACTCAAAGAAATTATGAAGTCTAAGTTCCAAAAAAAAAACTTAGACCCAAAAAAAATCCGAAGTCTAAGTTCGAAAAAAATGAACTTAGACTCAAAGAAATTATGGAGTCTAAGTTCCAAAAAAAAACTTAGACCCAAAAAAAATCTGGAGTCTAAGTTCCAAAAAAAAACTTAGACTAAAAAAAATCTGGAGTCTAAGTTAGATTCAACAAAATTCTGGAATCTAAGTTCCAAAAAAAAAGACCTTAGACTCAAAAAAAATCTGGAGTGTAAGTTCCAAAAAAAAAGAACTTAGACTTAGACTCAAAAAAAAATCTGGAGTCTAAGTTCCAAAAAATAGAACTTAGACTCAAAGAATGCAGTTGGAAATCCTAAACCCTAAACTCTTAGGTTTGATCTGCTGCGATGCAGTTGGAAATCCTAAACCCTAAGCTCTTAGGTTTGATCTGCGGCAATGCAGTTGGAAATCCTAAACCCTAAACTCTTAGGTTTGGTCTGCGGCAATGCAGTTGGAAATCCTAAACCCTAAACTCTCAGGTTTGATCTGCGGAAATGCAGTTGGAAATCCTAAACCCTAAACTCTTAGGTTTGATTTGCAGCAATGCATTTGGAAATCCTAAACCCTAAACTCTTAGGTTTGATCTGCGGCAATGCAGTTGGAAATCCTAAACCCTAAAAATCCTAAACCCTAAACTCTTAGGTTTGATCTGCGGCAATGCAGTTGGAAATCCTAGGCCCTAAACTGTTAGTGAGGTTTGATCTGCTGCAATGCAGTTGGAAATCCTAAACCCTAAACCCTAATGCAGTTGGAAATCCTAAACCCTTAGGTTTGATCTGCAATGCAGTTGGAAATCCTAAACCCTAAACTCTTAGGTTTGATCTGCGGCAATGCAGTTGGAAATCCTAAACCCTAAACTCTTTGAAATTATCTGCGGCAATGCATATTTATATGCTACATATATTTACACTACACTACACTCCACTACACTGCAATTACAACTACAAGTACACCTACACTACACTCCACTACACTCAATTACACTACACTACACTACCTTACACCACACTACACTCCACTACACTAAATTACACTACACCCTAGACGCGACATTACACTACACTACACTAGACTCCACTACACTTCGCGACATTACTCTACACTACACTACCTTCCACTACACTTCAAGACATTACTCTACACTACACTCCACTACACTACACCTACATCTACAACTACACTCCACTACATTACACACTACATTACACTACACTTCATTACAGGGAATGACACTGCACCAAAGATAGACAGGTAGACAGCTAGACAGATAGATAGATAAATAGATAGATAGATAGATAGACAGGTAGACAAGAGTGAGAAAGATCAACCTCCTTTCAGTCCAGCAGTGGCTTCGCTCTGCCATCTCTGATTCACAACAACTAATCTCTCCTATAGGTTTCCTATTTTTAAAACTTCCCCCACCGCCTTGTGCGGTACTACTGGTACTTACATACTTATACTTATACTTATACAGATTTCTCATCATTTATCAAACATATATATAGACTAGAAAATGGACTTGGGTGTTTTACAGAATGCTCTGAGATTCCGCTGCAGTCTGAAAACTTGAGCAAGCAGAGGCGAACCTACTTTCTGCAGGAAAGTGAAGCAGAATGGCAGAGCTTTGGGGTTTGGGGTACTTGCTTTGCCATTGTTGCTGCCTGCCTAATACACCTTTTCTCACCAATCTCTATTTGGCTGGCGGGCAAAAAGCGCATTCCTGGTCTGCAACTAGCAGGCGCAGCACAGTTGCAACAGCAAAAACTGATAGATAATCTCAATTTCTCAAAGATTTGGGATCAAATTGGTAGATATTGGCTTTAGGAAAGGGTGGCTGTATCTAGTGCCAAATATCAATATCACTTTTCAGCGCTGGATTTTGTCTATTTCCTTTTCTTTTCCTCTATTTCCTTTTTGAATCCTTTCTCTGGGTCAATTCCCCCTGACCCACGAAAGTTAATACTGAGAGCACATCTTCGAGCAGCACAAGTACCACTTCAGGGGGTGAGTCAGGTTTGTTTGGCGAGGACACCAAGCTGGCCAAGATCTGGAAGCGGTGCCCAGGAGCTCTCACTGCTGGGGGTGTGCGTGAAGCACGTCAAGGTCTCCTCAACCAGACGGGGACCTTGTGGAACGTGGACCAGGTGGAAGTCCCAGCTATTTTCACTCAATATTGCCGTCAGCAGGTGGTCCAGCCACACGCAATTTCGCCGGCGATGTCACAGGAATTGATGACGCTGGCGCATGCCGTGGACTACTTGCTCATGGGAAAAATAGCTGGTGCAGCTGACATTTTGTGTCAGCGTATCAAATCCCTTGAGGCGGTGGCCAAGGGCTCCCATTGGTCCACGGGACGACAACTCGAATTGGTTCGCCATGACCAGTACTCCATTGCTGAAGGTAGTGAAGCCTTGGGGGCAGCCCGAAGAGCGCGGGAAGAAGAACGCCTGAAGAACCTGCTGTCCAAGGCGCCGAGTGGTAAAGGAGGGGCCCAGGTCTATGACGGCAAAGGCCGAAAAGGGAAGTCTGCTAGCAAGGGGAAGCCCGACGAAGGAGGCAAAGGCAGAGGAGCCGAGCAGCGGGGGCGAGATGACGCCAAGAATGCCGGGAGGAAGTAGTGAGGAGAGAAGGGAGGCAGGCCTCCCAAGGGCAGAACCTAGCAGCAGACCGCAGAAGAGGGCCTTGGCTGATGCGGAAGTGATGGCAATGGCGTCCCCTGATGAGGATGCAGCGGCAGGTGTGGTGACTATGGGTGGCGACAGTGCTGGCAGCGAGTGGCGATCTGGCGATGATTGTATCACCCTTGGCGATGTTGAGGCTCTGATTGAGCAAGCCCAACATGATGCTGAGGCAGCACGGGATGGCCCCATCTGTGGCGGGTGGGGCCTCCCAAACTACATCTTTGAATTCGACGAAGGCGAGTCAGGGGAGTTTGAGCGGTGTGCAAGCTCACTCCCAAAATATGAGAGGTGCAGTTCAGAGAGCGATCGACGCCTTCTTTAGTGGGCCTGAAGCGGTCTGCAAGGTAGGCGATGTGGGCCCGTTGCTTTGGGATGTTCTGATGCTCCTTGAAGAAAACGGATGTTGCAGACCTCGGACCAAGGCAGGAGGAAGAGACATCTTCCCACTACCTGTCTCAGGACATCCTATTGTAGCGGCCCAAGGCTCGGAGTTTTTGAGAGTAGTGGCTGCGTGCCTCAACAGTATGCACGGGGTCCAAAACTCAGACAGAGGCCGGCCGTCCTCCATACGAGCCATGAAAAGATTGCGGTCGATTTTGGAGACGTCCTCAATCCTCAGGGAGCCCTCAGTTAAAGTTGACTTTTCCACTCTGTTCACAGTGAAAGGGGTTGATTACCGAGGGGAAGAAATCCGGTTGGCTCGGAAAGTGGTTTGGGAAAGTATTGAAGCGTCACTTCCTGCTCATGTGGGTGAATTGGATTTACGTGACTTCTGTGAAGGTGGCGTTTTGCACTATGTGACCCATTTTGAGAACTACCTTCTTCCTGTTTCTGACCAACTTATTGGCAAGCCCCCCCGAGTTTTTGTGGATGATGATTCATGGGAATCCTTGGCAAGAGGTCTTCTTGATCGGGGCATTTGTGTGCGTCGGAAACTATCGGAACTACATCATGTTGGTTTATCCCCGCTGGTCAATGGTTTATTCTCGGTTAGCAAAGAGGAATTTCAGGGACCCATTGAATTGTGTCGCTTGATCATGAACCTCAAGCCACTGAACCAGCTGACACGACCACTTGAAGGTGATACTTGTACTTTGCCTATGGTAACCCAGATGGCTGCCCTTTATTTGGATGATGGGGAACTCCTATCCACTTCCTCTGAGGACTTGCGCTGCTACTTCTACTTGTTTGCGATCCCGGAGGCCTGGTACAAGTACTTGGGGTTTGGAAAGGTCCTCCCAAGTAGGATGATACCAGTAGAGGAGCGTTCTGAGGAGTGGGTATTGTGTAGTCGGGTTTTACCTATGGGGTTTTTAAATAGTGTGGCCATTGCACAACATATTCACCGTAACGTCGTGCGGAAGTGCCTGGGGTCGCTTTACCCGCCCGTGGGGGCTGAGGGTGAATTGCGGCGTGACAGGGCCTTTAGTCAAAAAGGGGAACTTTTTCGGGTTTATTTAGACAACTTTGATGAGCTCCGGAAGCTTGACAAGCGCACCTATGAGTTAGTCAGTGGGACCCCTTCAGCCAATGTAGTGGCATTACGGGAGGCCTATCAAAAGGCTGGCCTCCCAACTCACCCCAAGAAGTCAGTGCAGCCTGCGGAAGTTCAAGGAGCTTGGATCGATGGGGATTTGGGTACCATGTCAGCTAAGCCAAGTAAGGTGGCAAAGTATGTTGCCTTGACGCTGGAAGCCCTCCGTTTAGGGAAGGCCAGTCAAAAGGAGCTCCAAGTGATTGGGGGCGGCCTGGTTTACATTGCCATGTTTAAGCGTCCGCTGCTAGCGGCCTTAAACCAGATCTGGCAGGCCATTGTGAGCCTCGAAGGGGCTCCACGGGGCCAGCGTTTTCCCTTGCGGAGGGAGGTGATGGCAGAACTGGTTCGGTTCCTGGGCTTGGTGCCCCTGGCAGTGATGGACTTTAGGCAGGGCTTCGACAGTGTGGTCACTGCCAGCGACGCCTCCATGACAGGAGGGGGATTTTGCATGTCGCATGGACTTACTCCCTATTGGGGTGTGTGCGGCGCTCAGCTCGGTTAGGGGTGATATCCCTGAACAACACGACTTCTGTCAAGTTCTTCCCATCGGCCTGTTTGACGGGATAGCGGCCCTTCGGGTGGCGCTTGACGTTTTGCAGGCGCCGGTAGCCGGGCACATCTCGGTGGAATCCAATGACAAGGCCCGCAGAGTCGTGGAAGCCAATTTCCCGGATGCTCTGGTGGTCGATGATGTCCAATCGGTGGACGACGCCATGGTACTGGAGTGGAGCCTCAAATTCAGTAATGCTGGGCTTGTCCTGGTGGGAGCTGGACCTCCCTGCCAGGGAGTATCAGGCTTGAATGCCGACCGTAAGGGGGCATTGCGGGATATGAGGAGTTGCCTTTTCACCCATGTACCCAGGATTACGGCGTTGTGCAAGAAGCATTTTCCGTGGGCCCAGGTGAAGGCGCTGGCGGAGAATGTAGCTTCTATGGACTTCAAGGATTGTCAGGTAATGAACGAGGCCTATGACATGGAGCCCTGGTTCATTGACGCAGCTGGCATTGGGCTGGCCCACAGACCAAGACTCTACTGGGTGGACTGGGAGCTTCGCAACAGTGAAGGTGCGCTACTGGTTTGGGGCTCAGATGGCCGGTTGCCTGTCCAAGGGGAGGTGCAACTGTCCTCCCATGTTGAAGCATCGGCGTTCTTGGAGCCCGGTGGCACAATGATGGGTGATAAGCTGCCAACATTTACAACATCGAGGCCTTCTCCGGTCCCGATGAGGAAACCTGCGGGGCTTAAAAGCTGCCAGGCACATGAAGTTGACAGGTGGAGGCAAGACCGACACAGGTTTCCCCCGTACCAGTACAAGGATGCCAACTGCATATGGCACAGAGGGGAGGCTAGGCCTCCTAACGTGCGAGAACGGGAGGCCATATTGGGTTTTCCCATTGGTTACACCTCCCAATGCCTGCGTAAAGCAGAGCAGGGTACTTTGGAGCATGAAGATTGCCGGCTTAGTTTGCTTGGAAATTCTTGGAATGTGGTTGTGGTGGCATGGCTTGTCAGCCAATTGTTGGCACCATTGGGGCTGATAGAGCCGATTGCCTTAGCAGAGCTTGTAGGTCGCCTCACTCCAGGTAAGGGAGGTTCCCTCCCAGCTTTGCTGACAAGACCTCCTTTTGGGCACACGACAACTACTCTTCCTCTGAGCACTGTGCTGGTACAGAAGTTGGCGGGCCTCACCTCCCTGAAGGGCGAAGACATCATGATCCAGTCAGGTACAGAAATTCCAGTGCGTTATCATCGCCTTCGGGCGAGCATACCAGGGTCATTGTGGAGATGGCGAATAGTGTCTGGGTGGCAGTGGACAGGCAGTCCCGAGCACATCAATGTGCTTGAAGCGCGGGCATGCTTGACTACCTTGAAGTGGAGAGCCGCCCAATTGAAGCAACAGGATACCCGCTTCGTGCACTTGGTGGACAGTTTAGTAGTGCTCCACTGCCTCACTAGGGGCAGGTCTTCATCCAAGAAACTAAGGCGTACCGTAATGCGAATTGGCTCGCTCTTATTGGCTACAGGTCTCCAGCCCGTGTGGGGCTACATTGAATCCTCGCAAAACCCAGCGGATAAACCATCCCGCTGGGGCATTAAGAAACGATGGTTAAAAAGAAAACTCTGAGTCCAGGGGACCAGGCCAAAGAAGAGCGAAAACGAGTTCGAAAGACATTAGGTACGCTAAAGAGTTTAACTGTCCAGCCCAAAACCAGGGAGCGTTATGCAGGATCACTGGAAAGCTTCTTCAATTATCTGGCACGGGAGGGCCTTACCCTCCCAAAGCAGAGAGATACGATGGATGGCTTGGTTAGCGACTACATTGAGTTTCTCTGGAGTGAGGGAGAAGGGAGAGCAGAGGCCAGTAATGTTTTAGCAGCATTGCAGGACGCTGATCCCAAGTTAAAAGGATGTCTCCCAGGATGCTGGAGATTGCTTCGCACTTGGAATGCAAATGAGGTGCCGCAACGGGCCCCTCCACTCAGTGAATCAGTCTTGACAGCTATGGTTGGCTGGGCTGTCATGCACGAGCATTATGAGTTTGGCCTGAGCTTACTGGTAGCATTTCATGGCCTTCTCCGTACCGGAGAGTTGTTGGGAATCCAGGCATGGCAAGTCAACATTACAGGCAGTTTCTCTCCAGCTGTTATCAGCCTTGGCCTGACGAAGTCTGGCAAGCGCCATGGAGCGGCAGAGAGCATTACGCTCACTGAGAAATCCGTACTCAGATGGCTCTGGACTTGGAAGCGCTCTGCGCAACCCCATGATTTCCTGACCTCAAAGCCACATGTGTGGCGGGCCATGTTTTCTGAATGTGTAACTAGTTTAAAGTTAGACTCTTGGCACTTTCGACCGTATTCTTTACGGCGGGGTGGAGCCACTTACTTGTTCACTAAGTGTGGGTCCTTGGATCGAGTCTTGCTTGCTGGTCGGTGGACAGCAATAAAGACCGCCAAAATCTATTTAAATTCTGGCCTTGCCATGCTCTCTGATATTCAAATCCCTAGAAAACTTCTGCACCCGTTTCACCATATTTTTTCTATGTGGCAATCATCCCTGCCATCGCTTGAGCATTCGTCTTCCAGTCGAAGGGCTGGGGGACGTGGAAAGAACCAAACCAAGTTGAAGGTTCGTAAAAAATTGGGGGGGGCGCAGTGCATTTTTGCGCGGTGATTTCTCATTTTCTCATTTTTGGGGATCTTAAGTGTCGCGGGCTTGGGGGTCACCTCGGAATGGCGGGGTCCTCAAGGGGCACTAGGGGGGTGTTTTTCCTTCCCGGGAATGGCCGGAAGAAGAACACTGCGCCCAGGAAATGGTTCAGGTACCATTGAAAAGATCCTATGTGTTCGAATTACCTTTTAATTTTGACAAAATCGGTCTGCAACGTTTCAAAAAGAGAATGGAGTGAATGTTTGTCCTTACGATATCGGGGATAAACATGAATCCATGGTAGTTTTGATCGTAGCTCTGGCTTTTCAGGCCCAGCCCCCCCCATCCCTGAAAGAACCAAACCAAGTTGAAGGTTCGTAAAAAATTGGGGGGGGCGCAGTGCATTTTTACGCGGTGATTTCTCATTTTCTCATTTTTGGGGATCTTAAGTGTCGCGGGCTTGGGGGTCACCTCGGAATGGCGGGGTCCTCAAGGGGCACTAGGGGGGTGTTTTTCCTTCCCGGGAATGGCCGGAAGAAGAACACTGCGCCCAGGAAATGGTTCAGGTACCATTGAAAAGATCCTATGTGTTCGAATTACCTTTTAATTTTGACAAAATCGGTCTGCAACGTTTCAAAAAGAGAATGGAGTGAATGTTTATATATCCTGAGGAAATTATGATCCCCAAGCTTTTTTAGTTGATTGAATCTTCTTTCAATCATTGCTTCATGAAATTTGCCAAGAAAGAAAAATGCCGTACTTGGCCATTCTTTGCCCTAAACCATGCCATAATTCTCATGATCTCTCCCGAATTCTCCAGCGAAGCTGCTGTGTTTTGCGGCCATGGAACATCCGCCAGCATGGCATCACCGGAGAAGCCATCCCCAAGAAACATCAAGTGGGACATCTCCAGCCATCATGTTTTGTTTATATGGGGATGGGTCAAAACCTTGTACCCCTGGTGAACATCAAAATAGCTGGTAAATGGATTTTCATCAGACTAAAAATGTATCTATAGGTATTGACCCATAGCTATTTTAACCTATTTTAACCATGTTCATGGGAGAAGCATGGAGAAACCCATCTATAAATGCTGGCTTCATGTTGTCTCCTGCTGCCATGACGATTCCGCAGGACAAGATCCCTCCCGGCTTCGACCAGTACGGCTGGCATCAGACGGCACTGGGACGACACGAATGTTACTGGACCACCTCGAAGAAGTCGGCCACCAGGAACCCCGAATGGAACGAGGAGAAGGAGTTCATGCTCAGGACGGGGCTTCCCCAGGGGGGAACATGTCACTGTCAGTCTGCCCCAAAAATGGCGGTAAGATTTTTCGTGATCATTGACGAGCATATTTGTGGGGCTGAAACCTGCAACCAGCAATTGTATCAGCTTGTTTTTGGGGTTCAGTGTTGTACAGTTCTTTGTTTTCCTTGTCAATTCTGGTCAGGTAGCACATGGTTAAGTTAAGGCCCTGACCGTAGACTCTGCGAATTACACATTCCTCTTGGCAGTCTTCCACCCCGTGATTGACGAGGTCTAATTATGTTAGTTCATAGTATTTTGCACATTCGGATGTGCAGTTCCAGTTGCTAAGTGGTATGCAAGCATGATTATGATCTAGTTGTCTATGGAATAATTATCCCACTGATAGTTCCTGACCACTTACCTGGGATGCACATCCCCAGGCAGACTCCAGGACTCCAACCCCCCAAGTTCTTGGCCACCTTCAGTGGTAGCCTCCATTGACCAACCGGTGCTTAAGCCATGGGCAAGAATTCTTACCGTATAGCCCAGACACGATAGACATATCAAATCCACCTCAAAGAGTTTCAAAGTTTCAAACGCTGTTCTGTTTTTCTTTTGTTTGTGTCATAGAATTTACAGGAAACCCCTATATTTTATGGTAAAAACCATGGTTTCCTGTAGATTTTCCCTTAAACCAATCCATTGATTGTGGGGAGGTTGAGGTATTTTTTTTTGGAATCGACCGGAGGCTCCCTGAAAACTCCTGCGGCCAGGACGGGTGCCTTCGAACGAAGAACCAAACAAGCCTATCACCTGGAACTCACCTCCCGGCAGGCGCTGGTTGTGAGTCAAGACAGGTTCCCCTGCGATGGCAGGCAGATTCAATATGGGTATGGGTCAATACCTATTAATACCATTTTTAGTGGGATGAACATCCATTTACCATCTATTTCAGGGTTCACTAGGTGCCAGGGTTTTGACCCATCCCCATATGATCCAATATGAAACTATAGGATTCTGAAAGTTGTTTTGTCTAGCTCCACTTTAGGTATGTGGGATCAAAAAAGCTTAAGGCTTATGATGCTTATGAACATATGGATCAAAAATCTGTTGCAAAAATTGGGGCGGGGCCTGGTGCGACCCCGTCTAAGAAAGTGTGTCAGCGCGGCACAGGCCACCAGAAACCGCGACGACTACTATGCCTCAGTGCTACTGCTGGCAGTTATTAGTGGCTGCTGTGGGAAGGAACTCAAAAGGAACATCATCAACGCATCAAGGGCTCAAGGCATATGAGATGAACCCAGGGTGGCCCCACTTTTCTATTGGGTTTCGCAAATTCTTTTTGTATTGGAGCATGGCAGTAGTGCTATGCAATTGATCCAGAAGCATCCAGAAGTTCTGTGGCATGCTGTGGCTCAAAATCATTGACACCCAAAATACTCCAACCTGCTATGGTTGGATGGCACCTCTGCAGCCTCTGCATTTTGCCAACCCTCTGCAGCTGCGCCCCTCCAATCGATAGGTAAGGAGGTTTCATAACTAAGGTAATTGGGTTTATGGTGCATCTAGAGTTGCTATATATATATATAGTATACATACATACACACATACACACACACATATATATAATTAATTATATATATATAATTATATATATATACACACACGCACAAACCAACCTACCTATATCATTCTGAGGCGCTCTTTGCAAGGACTTCCGACCGCCAAACTCCATCAGTGGACATAAATGGCAGTTAATGGTGGTTAGTCAATCCCTCATAGGTGGTCAATCACATATAACTGAGGATGATATAATATACCATATGCATCCATATGCGATATACAGACCCATCGGCTACCAGTAAGTTTGAAACCCAATGCAAATCCGTTCCCTACGAAATGATTGACACCCCTTCGACATTCTACGGTTTCTTAGTATTGGAGAGGGGAAATCATCCCAAAGCTGCGAACGGTGCCCGGACCTCCTATCCAAAATGCACAAAGTTTTTTTCTTGTTTGCGAATGCCCCTCCAAACAACCATTTGTTGATGTTGATTATGAAGTGATTTTTAGGGTTCATCACCATCTTTTTCAACCCAAGATATGGTTTTTCCATGGTTTTTCTCAATGTTTGGGCCAAGGTGCTGGGCAACAAGGAAGAGCTACGAATGTATTTCGGTTCGAAGGCGCGCTGGGATGGCGCTGGAAGATGAGATTGGACCATTGTAACATTTACTGTATTGGTTGGTGGTTTGGAACAAGAATTTTATTTTTCCATATATTGGGAATAACAATCCCAACTGACTTGCATTTTCATACTTTTACATTAAAATACCCTCTGGTAAACTAACGTTTTGCTATGGAAAGATCCACCATTTTATAGCTGGGTAAATCCACTATAAATGGGTACATTAAAAAAACATGCGTTCTGGGTTGGGCTTCTTTGTTGAATTTCTCGAATGTACAGCAGTACATGTTGGAAAATCACCCTGCGAAATCGCATCCTTTTTGCACCTTTTTGCTTGACAGTGACAGTTTCACAGGATGTTACGGGACCGGGCACGCAGCACAGCGTGCAAATCTACATGGGGGACAACATGCATCAGTTCAAGGACAAGTTGGCAGCCGCATGCAAGGCCCAGGGGCGAGAATTTGACTGGCGCCCGAAGGTTAGAGTCACTAAGCACAGTGAACTTTGCAAAAAAAGGCGAAGAATTGGATGATTCACCTGTCACCCGAATCATTTCCGGGGCCTAACAGAGCATGCTGTTGGTTCACGCTGCATATCTGCATCTTCGAGCTGCATGTAGTGGAATCCTCACTTGCTACGGCACTTCCGACATTTCTTTAAGCGCTATAGCCGGTCATAAAACATCATAAAACAACATAAATCCATATAAAACTTAGATGGAGCTTTTCAGACCATGCCATGGCTGCCATCAAAACCTCACCAACTTTCCGCCCTGTCAGCCCTTCCTAGGCGGAGGCAGCTGTTGAAACAAATCGCAAGAGGAAGTTGCAACTAGAGGCCGCGGCGAAGGATGTGTCACTCGACCGATGGCGAGTTTTTTGCCGGGGAAGGAGGTTTGCTGGGTGAAGAATTGCTTGTCATGTGTATATGATTCATGATTAATTATATAATTATATAATATTATATATGTATATAGTGTAATTAATATAATGTAATGTAAAGCAACATCTAACATAATAAAATACAACATACCAGAATCTAATGGGATACAGTTTAAATTAATCCAATCCAGTTTTTGTGTCATTCAATATAATACACCAATTCACTCAAACCAACCATTTCTGTCAGTTCAAACTGCAAACCATAGATTTATCTCCATAAATCACACATTTCTGATCATAAAACTCCACATCTTCCATTTTGCATCCAATTTTTCGGCCGGTTTTGCCACGGATGTCGCTGAACACAAATCCCGTGGACCCAGGGGTCACCGGCATTCCGTCATGGTCTTCGTGCCCTCCGTGAAGCTTCGCGAGCTAGCGCAGCAGGGCAAGGCCAGGAGCGATACAGGGGCAGCTATGGAATCTATGGAATCTATGGAATCAAATAGGCGGAAAAAAATGGTGTTCCATAGATTCCATAGATTATAGGTGTATCATTCCATCTGTTCCATAGATAATCCATAGATTCCATCTATTTACTAGTTTATCATTCCATAAATGCTGTTACAACATGTTACAACTTGATGATGTGCTATTTCTGGCACTGTGATGATTTTCTGGGTGAAGAACACCAGTGATACCATCACGTGATGGTGGAAGAAATCCTGCACCAGTTACTCAGTTGGTAGATGGCTTATCTATGTTTATCTCCTAATCCCATGATTTGGCATTTGGTAAGTGTTTCATAGTTACAAAGCTGATAATCTGAGGACTAATAAATCAATGGGAATTTCAGGATCCTAAATTGGAGGTACCTACCATATATAAGGCCTATGTAAGGCCTATTTAAGGGAATATCCCCATAAAATATTGCCTTATATAGTACAGTACCTCCATTTTAGGATCCTGGAATTCCCATTGAATAAATGTTTAGTAATATTAATGGGGGATTGGGGATAAATGGTGATTTACTACGAGTGGTTTTCCTGGTGATTCACTATTAATATCCATACAAGAAGGGCCCCCCTAGTGATGTTTTCTGGTTTATAATCTAGTTATTTGCGTTTCATACACTATTGTTATTGTGAAAAACAATTCATTGTTGAAAGTAACATGAAGCAGCACACGATTGGTGGCTGCCATTTTGCGCTCAAGATGGCAACATAGACCCCCCGGTCACAAATTTCTTGGCCCGCTTCGCATGGTGGACCTTGAAGGGGGGCATCCTGTCATCGATATCATTTTCATTTGGGCTGTCATTTCATCGTTTGTCACATTGCATTGGGTCTTCAAGTGGTGCACTAAGACACATCAGTGTGTGAATCAGGTGGAAGTGATCATTTTGCCATCTGGCCAGCAGTAACTGTGCATCATGTCAGAACTGACCGAAGATGAGCTAAGTGCAATCAAGACGATCGACGATGCAGCCACAAAAGCAGGACTCACTGGAGATCCAAACGATAAAGGTACACCCAGAGGCTCCCTTTTTGCACTCATTGGAGCTGACACCACCACCACCATCACATCACTGGCTTTGATCTCAGTGGATGACTTTGCAGCCACAGTGAGAGGTTGGAGGATTTCAGAAGTTCCAGTAGCTGGTCAGCCACCAGTGGAAAGACCACCAACGTTGATGGAGAACGGCCAAGCACTCTATGTCGCACGTATAGCACGTCTGAAGCTTGGCATAGAAGGCAAGCCACCAGCGACAGGGACTGCCCTTCCTGCACTACCTTCACCATCAGCTTCTGCCACAACCAGGAAGATCAAGATGAGTCAAATCTTGTCACAACTGGATGAGACTGAAATCGAATTGGTGTCGAGTGTTGAGCAATTGAAGTACTTTGCTAGGTACGAGACATTGTTTGGAAAAGGCCAGAGACCTCGTCCAGAACAAGAACCGAGCATTGAGCAGTTGAGTGGATTGAAGTCATTGTTGGATGCGTCACAGTGTCCATATGCAGACTATGCAATCTTTCAACCACACGCAGCAAGGATCATGAAACGTATACGATTTTCTGGACTTGTGCTGAACAAGGCAGGTGCATTGACCCAGGCAGAGATCTTTGGACCTCCCGACCTGGACAGCTGGAGATCGTGTCATGACGTGTGGGCCAACTCTATGGTGATGTTGGACGCCATTGATCTTGGAGCACTTCAAGCATACAAGTCCAGAATCGAGATGCTTCACATTCGATATGGCGAAGCCAAGGTGTGGCCTTTGTTATACCAAGCAGACACTCGAGCCAGATTGGAACATCTTCCCAGGAAGCGCCTTGAACTTCTCCAAGAACATCAAGAAGCACTCAATGCAGGAAACACCACTCCATTCGATCCAGCAAGACCATGGAACTATGCACTCAATTGCGTTGCGAATGATGACAAGTTCTGGGCACATGAATTCAGCGAACCTGCCATGATCATTCTTTCAGACACCAAAGGAGTGAGGCCAGGTTTGGATGATGATGCCAGAGTTGCACAACAGCCGGACAAGTCAGCATCGTTGACAGCAACTGCAGCAGCGACCAGGCCCAGGAATGCAAATCGTACTGGTCGAGTGCATGATCTGGTTGACGGTGTTTACAAGTCAAACAGAACTGGGCATCCATTGTGCAGTGACTTTAACCAGGGAAAATGCACCAACACGATTCAGGGAACCTGGTGCGGCAATCATCAGAATCGTGCACATCAGTGTTCTCGTTGCTTAGGAACACATTCTTTGACGGCATGCCCACATCAGGAAACACCACAGCCATCATGGTTGAAGAATGCTGGAAGAGGACGTGGACGAGGCCGGAGCCGTGGCAAAGGCAAGCCAAAAGGCTCAGCGCCTTACTGACAACGGGATGTGCCTGCCAACTGCATGGATCAGGCTTCAGCTCCATCTGGAATGCAACAGGTGGGCCAGGAGCTTGATGAATTCGAGAGTGAAGAGCACGATGAGTGCGATGGTATCACCAGTCAAAATCAAGGAATTCAGACTGACCCAATGTCCAAGACACGCAAACTTTTGTATCTCTTCTCTGGACCCCAGAGGGAGGATTCAATTGGGCATTACATCAAACAGCTTGGATGGAACTGTGAGAATGTTGACATTGAATATGTGCCAAGCACAGACCTTCTGTGTTCTGACACCTGGGACGCTTTGCTGGCGAGGATCTGTGCCAATGAATTTGACGCGGGATATGCTAGTCCTCCATGTGGCACGTTTAGTGCAGCAAGACAAGGTGCTGCTAGTGATGGAGGACCCCGTCAGTTGAGAGGACATACCTTGCCAGATTTAAATGGCTATGCTTGGTTGACTGAGTGCGAGAAGCATGAGGTTAAAGCTGGAAATGTTCTTGCAGACAGAGCTGCTGAGGCTATGAAATGGTTTGCTGATAGATCACTGCCTTGGGGAGTTGAACAACCTGCAAGGAGAGATGGCAAACCTTCGATGTTCAATCTTGAAAAGTTTCAGCAGCTGTCCAGGTATTCAGATGTAAGTTTCACGAAGTTTCATCAGTGCCGCTTTGGAGCAAAATTTTCAAAAGCGACCGAGATTTTGGGTAACTTGGACTTGAGTGAGTGGCCTAAAGAGTGTAATCATCCCAGTCAGACTTGGGTAATACCATGGTCAGGTAAAACTTTTGAAGGACCACATCCACCTTTAAAAGGTAGACAAATGGCGATACCCATTAAAGACTGGGATTGCACCATGTTGAGAAGACGTGAACCGTTTGGACCATTCCTCACAAAAGCCAGAGCACACTATCCAAGTAAATTGAACAGGTCGATTGCCGCAGCGATTGCAGTAACCAAGCGGACTGGGGTCAAGAGAAAACACAGTGAAGTTCCGCATGATGCTGTCAGAAATTTTTCAGATCTTCCAACACCCAGGATGAAAGTAGGACGAAAATTTCCTACGAATGAGTCCATTGTGTGTGTTGGGGGTTTGCGAAATCCATACAAGTCGTTCACACTTACACCCAAACACATTTTCCTGGGCGTTCAGATTAGGAATCTGATTGACAGATTTTGTAATGATCATCCAGGGTTCAGGAACAAATACCTGGATTCCATCGGTCACGCAGAAGCATCTCATTTTCCGGGATCTGCCCTGATTGATGATCTGCGGTTGCAGGTCAGCGACATGTTGTTGAGAAACTGTGACAGTTCGGAATTATTGAGTGCTGATGTGAACAAATCGCCATCCAACACATGTCTCAAGGCGAATTTTCTTCGATTGTGGTTGCGCGCGGCGAAAGACCCAGCCGAGCATTTGACGCTATGGCTTGAAAGGAGGGCTCCTGGGGGTATTGTCATCCACCCAGACCTTGATGGCATTTTTGAACGGGTGGATGAAGATGATTCAGAACTCGTCTCCAGTGATGCTTTGATGACAGATTTTGACAGTTTTAAAAACTACCAGGGAGTTGAGGAAAACCAAGAAGCAGCAAAAGCGCTGCAAGGATATATCGAGCGAGGTTTCCTCACATCATTTGACACCCTGGAGGATTGTGTAAGGTATCTTGGAAACAAGAAACCAATACTGTCAAAGCTAGGTTGTGTTATCAAAACCAAAACGAACGAGTTGGGTCAGGAAATCACCAAGACACGCATCATTCTTGATGCAAAGCAGTCACATGTCACCAGGGCTACCAAGAAATTGTACAAATCTGAGTTGCCACGTATGTCTGATGCTGTGTATGACGCGTTGGCACTCATGTCAACTGCATGCCCTGGTGAAGTTGTTACCCAACTGGTTGCTGATATTGTTGATGCGTTTTGGTTAATCCCCTTGAACCCAGAAGAGCAGAAGTTTTTCGTCGCTAAATTTCAGAACAAGTATTTGGTCTTCAATCGCGCTGCCCAAGGAAGCAGAACTGCACCACTTACGTTTGCGGCGATCATGGCGACAGCAGGACGACTGTTGCAGAGTCTTTTGCTTCGGAACCACTTAGGTCAGAAAGTCTGGCAGGATGATCGATTGGAAATATATGTAGATGATCCCTGGGCATGTTTCAAAGGCACCCAGGAAGAGATCAGAGACTTGACTTCATGTCTACTCATAGATTGGGAACTTCTTGGATTCCCAATCGCGTATCACAAGGCATGTCTAGGAAATAAGTTGAAGTGGATCGGCATGGAATTGCATGTTACAAGTGACTGCGTGGAAGTGCACATACCTGGTGAAAAGATGCAGGAGATCAAGCAGCTGGCTTTGCGGTTTCTCAAAGGAAACGTCGTGGCCGACAAGGACCTCAGAAGCTTCATTGGGAAGCGCATGAACATTGCAAGCATCTTGCATGTATGGAAGCCGTTCATCAAACAGTTTTATGCTGCCTTGTGTTCAGTCAAACCCATTGGCACTCCACAACATTGCACTTGGACCAGTCAAATCAAGACGGGTCTGTTGTGGGTACTTGCATTCCTAGATCAGGAAAGTGATGTGAAGGTCACCAAACGGGTTTGGCACATATGTGAGTATCTCCACCAGGGTCAAAGAATCACAATTACATGGGATTCATCACCCTGGGGATTTGGTGCAGTTTTATATAAAGATCAGGTTCCATTTGAGTACATTGTCGGACAACCCACACCGTTCGAACAGGAGTATTTTGACCTCGAAAAAGGCTCATCAACGTCCCAGCAATTTTTGGAATGCCTGGGCGGACTGGTAGCACTTCGTGAGTGGGCTCCGGTTTGGCGGAACAAGACTGCACAGCTGGCAATTCGTAACGACAATGTTGGTGCTTTGTTTCTTCTAGGACAACTTGAAACCAAATCTCCCAAGAATTCTGTTCTTGCCAGGGAAGCTGCACTTGATGTAGGCATGTCAAGTTATAGGCCACAGATAGTTGAACATATTCCTGGGATCACGAATGTAACGTGCGACAATTTGAGCCGTATGTTTCAGCCCGGATATGACCCGGACACCTTTCCATTGATCCTCAGGAACGTTCCGAGGAAAACGATATCCACTCGAGAAAAATCTTGGTGGAGATCACTCAATCCGCCATGTCTAAGACATTAGCAATGCGCACAAAAGCAACAAGGCGGCCAACCAATGCTTGAAATTGAGTTGTTGAGTTGTGTTGCTAAGGGATTGAGGGTTTGGCTCTGAATTGTGATTGCAGGGAAATTGCACTGCTTGCATGTCAGTTGTCGGTCGAGTGCAAGGTTGGTTTCTCTGTCTCTTGTCTTTCTTCCTTTTCCTTGGTCCTCACCCCTTGTGACTTCACTGGTAGACCTTGCTTTAATTTAGGCTCAACACCATGTTCAGGAGACGCAATTCGACCGTCATGGCTGCGCCCAGGGGAAACCTGGACACTTGGGCCAATGGAACATGGCTTAATGACTGGATGGTGGTGAATCCATCACCGTCACGAAGACACACATCCAGGAGGTTGACGCCTTATGGACCGGTGGGGAGATCAATCAACCGAGGTGAGAGTATAAGAACCAGAACACGTCATGACCAACCTTCAGTCAGGATTGGGGCTACCGCAGATTCCTCCAGAGCCCTTGCAGCGGCATCCAGCGCAGAAGCGCAGAGAGCGGCCATAGAAGAGCTGCAACGTGGTATCTATGCTGCCACTTCCCAAGCTCCACAAGCAGCATTGCTCCGTACCTGGGAAAGGTTCCACAATGCCTGGTTTTGTGGTTGCCTGGATGTTTATCCACTCCAGCCGAATAGCGTCAGGGCAATCGCTGCCATGTTTCGGGCAGGGAACTACAGCAGCTTCAAGAACTATGCATTTGCGGCAAAGAGCCAACATGTCAGGTTAGGCTTTCCTTGGAGCCAACAATTGGACAAGCATCTCAAAGACTGCATTCGTTCAGTCAACAGAGGCCTTGGTGTGTCCAACCGCTCAGAACCCATCGACCTTGTGAAGTCAGTGGATGCGACCTGGGGTTGGCCTCAGAACATGGTGGACTTGAATCTTCCCATTGATACAACTGCCCTCATTTTGGTGGCATGTACGTTTATGTGCCGTGAAATTGAAGTGGCGGGGGCTTTGGAGTTTGAGTTCACTGTTCATGAGGATGGTGACGCCTGCTCACTCCGACTCCCTGCAACGAAGAAAGATCAGGAAGCGAGAGGGGTCACAAGAACTGTTGAATGCTGGTGTGACCTGGATCTTCCATGTGTCTCTCACTACATGTTGCATTACCTGGGGCGCTTGAGGAACTTTGGGCAACAGATTGGTGTGGACAACGACGCCATGCCACTTTTTCCCAATCCAAGGGGTGAGGCACTCACAAAGACACAAGTGAATGCCTTGATCAGATTGGTGGTCAAGCAGTATGATGCCACAATCAACGAAGAAGCGCTCACCAGGTACACTGCACACACGTTCCGCATCACAGGTGCCCGTTGGTATGCAAGAATGGGAATCGATTGCACGACCATCTCACTCCACGGCAGGTGGTCATCATCAGCCGTCCTTAGCTATCTAGCAGAGGCTCCTCTTTGCTCACTTAAAGCAAAGATGAAACCTGCAAAACTGCTCAGTGATGCGACTGACTGTGAAGTCAGACGAAACGAAGAGTGCCACGAAGTCAAGAATCGCTTGAGGGCATCAGAGGATGCCGTGGTTCCGCCTCCAACTCATGATGATGGCAATGGATCTGGTGCAATTGGTTTTGTTCTCAACATGATGAGCTCCATGGTACACATCCAGAAGACCACGGACGAGCAAACACACAATTGGATCACCAGATGCGGATGGAAATGGGCTGGCAAAAGTCACGTCCACTCAGCAGATCAAGAACCACACACTTTAGGCACTGTATGGAAGAAATGTCCTAAGTGCTATCGAGTGAAAGCCGTCACAGATGCTGAAGATTCCTCCACTTCGTCTTCATCTTCTGATAGCTCGAGCTGAGTCAATTGGCATGATCTGGAAATGCTACCCTGGGTCAAACGTGTTGTTTGGATTTGTCTACCAAGCTTCAGTCCACACTTGATATATCCCAGGGCATTGACTTAAGACAGTCCAGCGTGCATTTCGACTCAGACTCAGCAGCTTTGTGTAAAATTAGATGGGAGGTGGTTGGGGCGTGATGTGTGCAGCGGATGTTGTGAAAAACAATTCATTGTTGAAAGTAACATGAAGCAGCACACGATTGGTGGCTGCCATTTTGCGCTCAAGATGGCAACATAGACCCCCCGGTCACAAATTTCTCCCACAACCTAATTCCCACCCAAATTTGGGACGGGGATGCATGGCATGATCTGGAAATGCTACCCTGGGTCAAACGTGTTGTTTGGATTTGTCTACCAAGCTTCAGTCCACACTTGATATATCCCAGGGCATTGACTTAAGACAGTCCAGCGTGCATTTCGACTCAGACTCAGCAGCTTTGTGTAAAATTAGATGGGAGGTGGTTGGGGCGTGATGTGTGCAGCGGATGTTATAGTTATAAACCAACACTATTGTTATTATAGTTATAAACCAACTTGGCTACCGAACTGAGGGCCCCGTCCTGTATCCATATCTAGTAACGGTGATTGAACATATTATAATTTACCCAGATCAATGGGATAGGGATATTTGATGTTTTTTTTTTTCTCCCCCCTATGGGATATATCTATCGGATCTGAACCCCATAGAAATCAATATCCCATCAGTTATGATAAGAATCCCATTAGTTAAATAACTAGAAATCATTCTAGATCCACCTATAATTACCCTCTGGTAAACTAACATAGCTATGGAAAATCACCATTTTTAATGGGAAAATCAACTATTAATGGCCATTTTCAATAGCTACGTTAAATTACCAGAGGGTATTAGTTAACGTGGGGTCCACCGCCATAACCATCCCGAAACAAAAACCATCCGCAGATGGTTGGGATGATGTAACATGACCGCGTGAGATGGTTGGTGAATGGGATGGTGAATCTGGCAGCAGCTGGGGTGATCTTTATGTATATAGTTATATATATATATATATTATAATTATATACACTCATACATATATATATATATTGTTATATATTATATATATAACCGTGGGATTCTGACCCCCATAAGTTGGGATACGGGGCCGCACAACTAGGGTGAAATATCGCCAGGTATAACTGGAACTGCACCCCCAAGTGGAACCCTAAAATGGCCATGAGAGAACCCAATCTTTGGGGTTCCATGTTAGTTGTTGCACCTTTACACCGGTTTTTGTGTTCATAACGAAGAATCCTTTCACTGGTGCAAACTTGGGTGCAGTGTAGTGGATGATTTTATGCCATCGATGCAGGTATGGAAGCCCTGATTGTTCGCTCCCATTTCAGATGGTGCATCCAAATTGATGCGCACACTGTGCAGGGGGATGGAAATATGGGTAGTAGGTTGATTGCTCAGTTTCTAAGTCCCCCGAGTTTTCATGGGTAGTACGGTAGTACCCACTATTTTTTGGTTGTGACTTCTTATTTTTTGGGTTGGGGGAATATGATTGAAACCGGGACCAGACACTGAACCTGGTATAGCTGAATGCTTACCCCCAATGGTTCGCCACAGGTGGGCGTGAACAGCTACGAGTACAAGCGCTTGTATCGCATTGAAGAACAGGACGGATCCTGCTAGCGCTGGAGTAAGCACTGCTTGGTTGTGGTATACAGATTCAGCTTGCCATAGAGGATGTTTTCTTTTGCAGATTGAAACTAAGGGTAAACTATAGCGACCCCTTACAATGACGTGATTAAGGGAAGATGCACCCGAAACATCCCCAAACTTTTGGTTTCATCTCACCCCCAACGATTTTTTTTTTGCAATGTACCCAGATTCAATTGTTGGTTATACAGTTATACAGACACACACACACACACATATATATATATATATATTATGCATACCCCATTATATACCCATTGTATGTCATTGTTGCTAATCTACCCAGATTCCCAGGATCCTTCCTCCTGGCAACCTCTGGACAGCATTTGCAACTTGGACCAAGCGATTTGTCACCGGGATGGGGGCCGAAATGGAATGCTGCGATCTTTTTTTTAAAAAGGGCCTGGTGAAGGATAGTGGAAGGGTCACGGAAATTCAAGTTCCTACCCTCTGGTGAACTAACATAGCAATGGAAAATGGCCATGGAAATAGTGGATTTTCCCATGAAAAATGATGGATCTTTCCATTGCTATGTTAGTTCACCAGAGGGTACCAACCTTTTTTCTGGGACACTGTATTGCATATGCATTTTTTCTGGCTACATAGCTCGGACATTGGATTATACCTATACCATGCATATTTTTTCCCTCTCTTTCTCTCTCTCTCTCTATGTATATATATATATATAGACACACACACACACATATATATATATACACATATTGGTAAATCAGAGTCACATGTTTGGTCCCTTCAGCTACCATAGAACGGCGATAGTTTCGTGGCTCTGTTTTGGGCCCCCCATTTCTTGTTGTTGCACCGTGGCCGAGGCACCTTCATGCATTACTCCAACATCTACAGCTTTGGGCGCAGCGTGGCGCAGCGCCTACGAGTGGTGGATAGCACGGAGCAGTACAAGCTGAAGAACAACCGCCTGAGGCAGTTCGAACGAGCCTTGACCAAAAAATTGGCCGCTGGTCTTTCAGGGTATGTGTTTTCTACCCTCTGGAAATTGTCACATAGCCATGGGAAATGGCCCATAGAAATCGATGGTTTACCAAACTTAAATATCGTGGATCTTTCCATGGTTTTTCGAACTTCAAAATGCTGGATCTTTCCCATGGTTATAGGGTATACCAGCTATTTACCCATTTATAGATGGTTTACCTATCAAACAACCAGAGGCTATATTTTTCTATGAAAGAACTGGGCAAAAGTAGGGCTCTTTACCTTGGCCGGCGAGTTGACCCTGGATGGTCCACCATCCATGCAACTGCCCGTTGGTTCTTGGTGACATTACTTCACATTCCCTGGTACCCTCTGGTAAACTAACATAGCAATGGAAAATCACAATTTTTCATGGGAAAACTCACTATTTCTATGGCCATTTTCAATAGCTATGTTAAATTACCAGAGGGTAGGTCTATAATCATAGATATGAATACCCGGCCTGGTAAACGTTTACAAAAAACTATGGGAAAGATCCACCATGCTATTCATGGGAAAATTCACGAAATTTCTATGGTGATTTTCCATAGTTATGTTAAATTACCAGAGGGTAGATATGATACAATTACTGTGATATACTTGTTGGTGCTTGGGACTGGGATGATCCCCAATGAGCAGTATTTTTTCGATTGAACGCACCGAACATAAATATACAGACATAGAACACATGGACAGTCCCTCTGGCAATGTAACAGCAGGCTATGGAAAATCACAATTTTACCATTTTACCAGGCAAATCATAGAACTAGATGGGCCATGGCTTCTAGTCCGCAAACTGAAGAGCTTTGACCATCTACCAACGCCCTCTGAGGAGAACAGAAGAAGTTGAACGAAAGGCTGGTGGAATTGAACACGCCTTCGAAGCACCTCGGCCCGATTTTCGACGTGATCAATATCAATATCAATCATGCCATCAAAACGGGGATTGAAATGGATTGACACGTGTATTCAAGGGGGATATCATGAGATATAAACTGACAATAAACAAACCGGAAGTATCATGATCATCAATCATACCCGGGGGGGCTATGACGGCTATGAATTAAATTGTCCCAAGTCGGGCATGCCCGATTCATAAGCCACTTGCTATCAGGGATGGATGGCTATTGTGGATCTCCCATGAGTTGTTCAGGGTATGTGGCAGAGTCTCAGACTTTGGCTGGGATTGCTTTCAGGCCTACATGTGTCGCAGAAGAGAGGGTTTTCTCGGAGCTTTGCCCCACTGAACCCAGTGACTGTGACAGGGTTTTCTCGGAGTTGATGCCTCCATTCTTCGATCTCAAGTCATGAAGAAATCACGGCCATTCTTGAAACCAAGAGTCAGATGAGATCAATCCCCCTTTTCCGGGCTCCCTAATATCCAGCGCCTTGATGATAGAAACTTGGATCAGCCACCGCGTGGGTCCCCCAGGTGCTTCGGCTACGCCAAGTTCCAGCATCCCTCCGACGCGTCGTCGGCGGAGTGGCGCCCGGCCATCATCGATCGCTCGGAACAGGTGGGAACCTCGAAGCGGAGCTACAAGGTGAGCTACGCGCCTCGGCTATGGCATGGGATGTAGGGTTGCATCCATGTTGCATCCAAAGATTTTTGGATGGCCTTCGACATGGCAGGTTGGTGCTTTGGAACATGAATTTTATGACTTTCCATGTATTGGGAATGTCATGATCCCAACTGACTTTCACTCCATGATTTTTCAGAGGGGTAGGTCAACCACCAACCAGCATGGGTTGAGAACAGTTTCGCCCTGGACGAAGTTGACCAAAGAGAAGGTATGGGCCCACGAACCGAGTCGATCATGTTCAGATTTTGATGGATGGTTCTCCAATAGTACCCTTAGGCCTTCGAAATTTATCTATATCATTTTAGAAGCTATGATATAACATGATGTAGCACATTTTCACCAATGTTTGGCAAGTTTGGGATCCATCCATACCCAATTTTGAGCTCAGCTTGCGATGGGAGTCCGGGACTTTCCTGTGCCGGGGGAAAATCTGCGGGAAAAGCCCTCCATTTGGGGGTAATTTTTCCAGCAGAAAACCCAGCCGGTTTCCTGCAGAAATTCCCAGAAAACCAAGCCGGTAATACTTTGACACGATTCACCGCATTGCTTGACAGACTTAGACCACGGGTGATCAACGAGCCCATCGTGCTCGGGGAGTAGCAACGGTGATGAACAGTGCAATCATGCTGGCATAGATTCATAGATCTTCTGACTGTTTTTGTTTGCATATGTATGACTGACACAGTTTGTACTCAAACTCTCAATTTCTCACTGGGGCTATCCAATTTAGGGACTTCTAAAACTCTAGACTTTGGAACTCCGAAATCAGTGATTTTTCCAGACAAAGCCATATCATACTGTTTGGTATATCGGTATATCTATACAATGCCGGAACCTATATCCACATCGTTGTTGGATTCCACTATTTACATCTACAAATATCATCAAATGAATCCACAGTTCCATCGAATTCCTAGATTTTTCATGAGTATACATCAGTTAAAACAGTTAAATCATGAATTTTTCGATCGTCGGATCCGACTTTTGGATGCTGAAACCGTCGGCGAGCCCCGGTGATTTTGACGCCCGGCTCGAGGTGTTCTCCAAGCAGATCGCCAACCCGGCCATGTCAGACGATGGCTTGACCCCAGGGCCCATGTACCAAGAAGAGCTCGACGAGGTGCGCCGGAGGTTGGGAGCTTGGGAGGTTGGGAAGGTGGATCTGGGTGGATGTAGCCAGTAAACGGTTTGAGAATTGTACACATATAGGTATGTATGTATATATATATATACAATATGTACATATATGTACATGTATGTGTATATATATATATTTATGTATGTATATCGTATATAATCTATGTATGTATGGCTTAGTATGGCTCATTTTTCGATGTAGCCTCCAGTCTCTAAGAGTTTACGAACTGGAAGCCATGGCCATTGAGATCGATGAAAATTGCACGAGGGTAACGTGGTAGAGCCAATGCGATAACTCCAGAAAACCCCAATGACTATGGTAGAATGAACCATTTGATTTTCAGGGAATAGCAAGTTGTGGTATTAGCATCCCGAAATGTATCTAATGTTTTTTTGTTTTTCAAACCATCCCTGATAAAGGTTTACTATTGGGTATGCAAGTATTTGGGATGACGATGACGATGATGATGATGATGATGATGATGATGAACATGAATATGATGGTGACTTGATGGTGATGGTGATGGTGATGGTGGTGGTGGTAGTAGTGGTGGTGATGGTGGTGATTCATGGTGTGAAATGACCCCCAGATGGTTGGTTAATGGGATGGCTGATTCTGAAGATTTCTGGAATGCATGAGGAACATCAACTTCCAAGCTGTTTTCCCCTTCTGGATTTTTTGTCCCTCTTCGAGGGGGGTGGGTGGGTTGAATTTGTAGTTTTTGAGGGTGTACCAGTCGGAGAGTTGGGATTTCGATGGGGGAAAGCCATCAACCAAAATTGGCATAAAAGCAAGATGCTAGGGGCCCTAGGGGACATCTGATTTCATTTGTTGCTTATTGATCTGCATCCTACAACAGATGATGCTTGAAAAGTTCTCACCGTTCTCACCTGAGCCCAGGACTCGATCCTGCCAGTGGTCAGCGATCCGAAGATCAAGGATTCTATCCGTGGTGAGCACAAGGAGCGACGGATTTTGATCGTTTGGCTGGATTTGTTACTGATGTTCAAAGCCATCAGGTTTAGTGAGTTTAGTGGCCCGAAAAACATGCCAAATATGGGCTAAGATCTGTATGATCTTTTGCCACTGGACAGGACATGGCCCCATGGCCAAATCCCGTGAATGGATTGATTTGAGGTGTCAACCATTGCATTTCCCGGGTTTTCATGTCAAGCTGTAGCATAACGGTTTCCTGTTGAAAAAACTAATCCAACCATTTTGTGGGAAATGTCAAGTGCCAAATAGCAAATCCCATAGAACCACTGTTGTTTCACAGCTTGGAATGTTGGTGAACATTCCAAGACAGATTTGCTGGCAAATCTGCAGGAAACACCTCTATTCAGTGGAAAAAAACATGGTTTCCAAGTGTGTTTCTATGATTTCCATGGTTTCCAAAAAACCATGGTTTCCAAGTGGAAAAACCATGTCGATCCCTTCGGTGGAGGAGTTCTTGGCGCGAGCAAAGATCCTGAAGGATCAAGGTATTTCGGAGAGTGAGATCGTGCGACAGCTGAATGCGGAGTTGAAGAAGTGCCCCAGACGGCGTCAAAAAACATGGAATTCATATGAATTTTTATGGGCTTAAGGTCATATGACCATTTGGTAAACTAAGAGTTTGCTATGGAAAAATCCATGACAATCATGTTTTTGAACGGGCAAATCAACTAGAAATGGCCATTTTCAATAGCGAACTGGGAACTTTTTCCAGGGGGCTCCGTACCATCCGCCAAGGACCTGGGAAAAGGCTCGTGACTCCGAAGACGGCGATGGAGCCGCACTGCCGACGCAACCGCCCACCATTACCTTGGCTGATGTGCAGCCTGGCATGGGAAAAGCTGGCAGGGCGGGGATGAAACTTGGGATGAGCGAAGGATGAAGGGCCACTGTGGGATGAACCTGTGGGCTGAATGGCAGTATGAACGCTTTATATGGCACCAGCTATTTTGGAGGTAGTCGATCATCCGGCTTTTGAGTGCCCAAGTTTGGCCCAAACTCTTGCTTCGCCATCGAACATCTCCAGCTGGAACCCCCAACTTGTTTCTGCAATTGGACTATCACTTTGCAGTAACATGGTTTGATTTTTCGAGTTCCAGATTTTCGCGGCCATAAATGAACCTCGACCAGACGTTCGTCCACAGTTTCATTGGGGGTTTAGTTACTTTAGGGCCTTTAGGGTCGGCTTCGTATTGATTTGGGCTTCATTAGTTGGGTTGGATCAACTTGATGTCCGAAAAAATCGGTGCTCAAAGCTGGTTTTTAGTTCAGGGATCGGAAGAACGCGAATGACGAAGAATATATGGAAAACTGGTTGGTGGTTTTTATTTTCCATAACATATGGGATAAAATCCCAACCCCATTGACGAACTCCATCATTTTTCAAGATGGTTAATAAACCACCAACCAGTTAAGATATGGTTCAATAGAATAGTTGAAGGCAACAATGCAAAGAGATGCAGGCAATATCAATAGAAATTGCGTGTTCGCAGTTCGCGGAAAACACATGCGGAAGCAACGCAGCAGATAGCCCGCACGGCTTTCCGTCGATTTCGGGCAAAAGCCAGCCCCGCTAGCGAGTTATTTACATCTACATGCACATGTATATATGAATTATATGCATTTCATTGCATTTCGATGCATGCAATATACCCTGTAGTAGCATGTATTAGCCCTATATTTATTCCATGTCCTCGTTGTTAATACATGTCCCATTTGGTTGCTTTTTTTCACCCTCAGTTCTGGATGCAATTTGTCCACTTTTTGCTC